>OX411307.1:2572751-2632751 GCA_948150685.1 Rhaphigaster nebulosa
TCAAGATATTATTTATACAAATGCAAGGCAAGTAACCTGTAATAAAGTTCGATAAAAACTTCAAGCACCGTTTTCTCAAAAGTACAGCTTTTGGAGTTTTACCGGTCTTCTTCCAAGCTAGCGATTATTATACGATATTGTTGTATATGTTATACTATATGTATATTATGTGTAGTAGTATTAACATTGGAAAATTAATGTTTTAGTTTACGAGGAAAAGCCTCCCCTGCCGCCTAGCCTAGCAGCCCTCAAACAGTCGGAAAGAGAGCAGGACTTTCTAGGTTCGCTCAAGAGATTGGCTAGCAACATGGGATATATTTTACTTTTACTTTCTTATGGAATAAACGTCGGCATCTTTTATGCAATTTCAACGCTTCTCAACCGAGTCATTCTATCATACTATGAGGTATTAAAAAAAAATTGATATGGTATTTATATTATTGTTCGTCTTTATATAGGTTCCATCATTTCTAGCTATTTACATAAGTTTATTAATAAGTTAATTTACGTTACATAAGTTAATTAAGTTATTTACATGCATTAGTTCGGAGCTCCGCTCAATCCTCTGGCGGAGGATATTATTTTATCTGTGCTGATGGTATCAAGATTTTTTCTTATGCGTCCTATTTATGCGAAATCATAATTTGTACGGTGATTTAGTATGAATATAATGTTTTATTAAGATCTAACCTCGAACAGCGTAAAACTAGGCCACATTTCCACAATGCTGAAAAGTTATTTAATGTAGGTTCGGACAAGTCGGCCCGGACTTTTCGTCATCATTCATCCAGTGAAAGAATAAGGGAATATTGGAGTACAAAGGTCTGAGCTCTATTGTAGGAAGGAGGAAAATGACATGGAAATGAAAATAAAACAAATACAAAAGTTTGAATCGCTTTTTTATCTCTTTTATTTTCGTTTCATGTCATTTTCCTCCTTTCTACAATACAGCTCACACCTTCGTACTTCAGTATTCCCTTATTCTTCCAGTGGACGGTTGATATTAAGATTTTAAAAATGTAGGATTAAAAATGTTTAAAAAGGAGGATTAAAAGATATTGGTTTTTAAATAACTGAAAACATTTAGGAATTAGCAAGGGCTATGCATTTTTTGTTAGTTTTGTAAAAGGATTAAATAGATTCTTGATGGATATGCATAGTTTTAGAAATTTCCATTGTAGTATCAGTATAAATTTCCTCTCTGTAGGTTTATTAATTTGTTTGCATTCATACCAGCCGTACTAGTTTTATTATTTTCTTACTTTTATAAAATTTAAGAACTGAGTGCAAGGGGCCAGGCAATGCTACATTATTACTTTTTTTTTTAAATATATAAAAAAAATTGCTCAACGCTTTGTCAAACCCACAGTTTTAAAATCGTTTTATTTCTGATAGTCCTGGAGGGTAGCCGATCATCTAACAATATCTTCTTTAATGATCCTCCTCCCCATCCCTCCAATAAACCATATCAGCATTATATTGTCTTTTTAATAAGGTAATCCTTGACCGAAAACTCTCTTGGAATTTATAAGTAAACAGAATCATAAGAAAAGCTAATGCTTCACCTTCACTAGGGACTTGCAAAACTTTGTTTTAAAATAAAATGAGGGATGAGACACAAAATGCTAGAATGAATATGCGCCGGAGTCATTCGACCTATCTTAACCAAATACAACGAAAAGAGCCTCACAAATGTGGATGGAGAAAATTAAAGGATGGCTTGCATAGGCATAGCAGGAGCAATTAGAGCATGCCCTGTTTTAATTTTATCCACTGGGACAGGAGTCCCCAACCCTTTGCCTGTGGGCGCCGATATTCCAGCCTAACATGACCTGAACTATTTTATTATCTATTTAACCTGTACTATCTATAATCACCTATATATATGACTTATGTGAATGCAGATCGACGAGTTTCGATGAAATATTGAGATTTTTTGTTTTTAATATCTAATAATTAATTGGAAATATAACAGAATTTTTATTTAGAACAAAACAATAATCTTTTCAGGCACAAAACAATATATGTATATGAGTAATCGATATGGAAGTAATAATAATAATGAACTAGGAGATATTCATCATGTGATCATATTTAAACCACCCTCCTCATCGTAGTTAAACCAGAAAATACTTATAGTTATTCTTCAATAACACGCAGTGGCCTCATGAGAGTTCGCCTAGAGCGAGCCTCTACATCTTGAGTCCCCAATTGATTGGTTGGAGTGAATACTTTCTGAGAAGTCATACTTGAGCTTTGTGATGTCTCTTTAGTTGATTGAGAAATCTTCTCAGGTAAACTAGACTGCTCTTCATGGGGATTTATAGACGTAGGAGTCCCCTGAGGGGCCTTGGTAGATGCATAATTACTTTCGAGTTCTCAACTATCAACTGTGACTGGCGGCTAATGCTTCGGAAAAGACTAGAGATTTTCTTTTTCTAAGATAAATATAATTACGGTGGTACTCATTTCCATTATTATCACGCACAAGGTAGGATCTTGGTTCAGATAAAAAAAATTAAACTTCACCTTATTTCCAATAGTCTTTCTCTTTCAACATGTTTGGCTGATGAAAAGCAAAAACATCTCGGGTTTCGGAAGAAGAATAGTAGGTAGTTTTAGTTTTCATTTTCAGTTCTTCCATTGGCTGAATGACTCTAGGAGATCCTAGTAGATACTTGTTGAGGGCAAACGTCAACGGTCATGATCGTGGGCTCATGGTATATGAAAAGTACTCAAGAATCGATTCATCAGCAATTGACTCCAGGTGAATATTCCAGAATGTATTTCTATATTCTTATGGTGGTCGTTTTTTGAGTAAACTGCTTTCTTAATACGATTTTTAGGAAAACTCTCCTGCTAAAGCTAGGTTTCCTTTTCTGGCTAGGTTTTTCCTTCTATGAAAGAATTATAGCGTTAACCTATATCGCCCTGGCCTTTTAGGAGCTATTTGATCGGTCCAGAAATCTGTCTCAGGCCACAGGTCGTACCTGCCATACTATTGAGGTAGCTACAGCGGAGAAGAGTTCTGCTCTTTACTTCTTTAATGTGACTAGTAAAGATGCGCCTCTTGCCCATGAGCACCCTAGGAACTTCTCCTCCCGAGATGATATTATTTCTACATCCAATATCATTACTCTTTGGAGGAAACTAGTCATTTTCCCTTTTAAAAACAGAGACTTCTCGTAGTTTAGGGATAACTTCTTTTCGAGACACCAATATGTGACTATCTAGGTGACTTCAACTGCCTTCGTTTCCCAATGTACTCGAGATCGTGCCTCGATGCCTACACCGAATTTGTCCACTTATGCAGATGGAGTTCATGCTTTTCTCAAATCAAGTAATATACGATTCATTTTTATATTCCAGAAGTAGAGTCCCATAACGGATCCTTGAGCATAATCACGATTGATTGATCTCGTTATCCTCCTCCCAAGTTATTCTACGAACACAAAGCGCCTCTCCAAAAAGGATAGGATAAGCCTATGTATATACACATATATATATATACATATATATATATATATATGTATATATATATATATATATATATATATATATATATATATATATATATATATATATATATATATATATATAAAACTTAACGAGTCCGGGTTAGAGAACTTTAAAAAAAAGGAAAGGTTTTTAAATAACAACGCAACAAGAGCTGCCTAATAACTGACTTTATTCACCAAGTAATCCTACTTATATACTCTTAGGGAGTTGTTTATATTCCTAGTAGGATTAAGTTCTATTATTAGCTAGCTGGCTCTTAACTCCCCCCTCCCAGTTTCGGATACATCCGGAAACTCAGAAAATCGCCAAACTAGGTAGATCATAGAACTCGCTCCTGTACAATACGGATACTCCGTAAGTACAAGTTAAGAAATACATGATACAAAAAATAAAAATAATAATAATATATATATACATATATATATATATATATATATATATATATATATATAAAAATACAAAATAAAACTTCGAAATATGTACAGTCCTAATGCAAAGACACAATACACTCTGTGACTACAAAGAAAAAAAAAATATATACAAAATACAAACTTCGATATATGTACCGCCAAAATACAAAAACACAATATACTCATTGAATACAATACTAAAAAAAAACTGATTACACGCAGTTGTCTCCCGCCCGTACAAGCGAAGAAGCTCCAGATCCCAATGCATCACCTAAGGGAAATTTAAGTTGTTCTATATGAACGGTTCGCCTCTTTTTGGGCTCTCCCACGGTTTCGATGGTCATGACATTATGCTCCCGGATAACGACTACGCGGAATGGACCCTCGTAACGCTGTGTCTCCTTTCACCTATTAGACCCAATACGGCGATATACGATCGACCCGATTTTGATGTCCCCCAGACGGTCCCTAACCTTCACATTTTCCCGCGCTACCCTGGTTCGTCTCTCTTTAACAATTCGCTCACGCACTTTTCTCTATAACCCTCTGACTTGTATATGGTTCGTGATGATGCCGCGTTCCTCTGGCGAGTCTCCCGCCGTCCCCGCATAGTCCGCTCCGGGTCCGCGCAACCCAAACAAAACCTCGAATGGTGAAAGCCAGTTGCCGAATGGATAGAGTTGTTATAAGCCGCTATCGCCTTACGCATCGCTATGTCCGGTGCCAACCCTTTATCGACCTGGTAGACCCACCCTGAGGTGATCGCTGAGAGTGCTGTGTAAGCGCTCAATCTCTACCCGACTCTTCGGATGACCCAGCATGTTAAAATGCCGCGTGACCTCGAAGGTTTTTATTTCGTCGATCACCGCCGTATTATCAAATTCCCTCCCTTTATCGGATGTGATACGGTCCGGTACCCCGTAAAACATAAACCATGTGTGCAGAGCCTCCAAAATCGCTTCCGCCATTTTCGCCTGAATAGGATGCGCCATGGTGATTTTACTAAACACATCAATGATCGTTATCCACTGAAACCCTCTCCATGCAAATGTGTCAACCTGCAATTCGCACAGCGGCTTATCCCCTGTAGGTGTCTCCTCCTGTATTGCCCGGGGTGGATGACGGTCATACTTAGTAGACATGCAGACCTCGCAAGACCCAATAACATTCTGTATCGTCTGTTTCAAGCATACCCAAAAATATTTCCTTTTCAAGGCCTGTAGGGTCTCACTGACTCCCCGATGATTGGTTTTGCCTTGATGATATGCAGTGGTCAATTCGACTTGGCGGTCCGCTTCCCTAACTGTTTCCACCAGTCTCCTACAGCGAACAAAAACGCGATCCAGGATTTGCTCCACACCTGCTTCACCTTTTCCCAAATCGTCGCATTGCCCAAATATAAATGATGCGTGTGCCCTGGGGCAGAAGCATCCTTCAACGCCTGACAAACTCTATCGACGCGAACTCCCGGGGGCGATGAAATGACATTGATACGCGACCGACCATATCGGAAATATTCAATAGATAGTAAGCCCGCGGTTTTCGTTTTCCAAATGATCTGTCTTGGTTTATCATTGACGATTTCGTTGATCTCCTCTATCTCCGCCGATCTCTCCCCCGACGAACTCTCTGTACCCGACGATTCCCCTTCCTGTCCTACTCCCGTAGCAGCCGGCGTCCCTTCACCATTCGGCGACCAGTCCTGCAGAAATTGCCGAATGTCGCGGGATGGCCCTGCAGTAGCATCCTCGATGGCATTAACCGTGATTGTTCTCGACAGCCAGTCCGCGACTACTTTCTCTTTGCCGGGTTTGTAAACAATATCCATGGAATATTGACTTAGGAGCTCTTTCCATCGTGACACACGTGCGGACGATTCCTTTAGTTTGCCCACCCACTGCAACGGACGGTGGTCGTCGGGCGCCTGAACCCGAAAACGGTTCCCAAATAAGTACGAGCGAAAATGATCGATTGCCCTCACGACCCCGAGGAGTTCCCGTTCCAACGCACTGTATCACGCTTCGGCGTCGGTCAATCTTCTACTGGCGTATGCGACAGGACGATCACCACCCCCGCTCTCCTGAGACAATACCTAATGCATATTCGCTGGCATCGGTAGTCACCATGAACTGCTTGGTGAAATCCGGAAACACGAGGACCGGTTCCTCCTTCAACCGCGTCATACATCTCCGAATGTTATCTCCCATATTGGACTTAACGATCAGACGCGCCCCCTTTTTTAACAAACTATTAATGGGCACCAAGTATTGTGCCATATCCGGGACAAACCGCCTATAGTAATTAAGTGCCCCCAGAAGCCGGCGGATTCCTTTGATATCGCGGGGAATGGCCATCTTAGTAATTGCCTCGACTTTGGCAGCGTCCGGACGAATCCCTTCTTTCGATATGGTATGGTCTAAAAAAATCTACCACTACGCGATATTTTTCCGTAGTTTCCTCCGGGGCGGGTTTCTTCTTAACTGCCCATAAGGGGCTATTATATGGGGAGGAGCTGTTCACAATGATCCCCTGTCGCTGCAATTCCTCTAACTCCTCGCGGATGTGACGCCGCAGTGCTTGGGGGTACCGCTTTTCCTTCACGTATGTCACCCGATCATGTTTGAGGGGAATTTCGTGCACCGTTCTCCCCGTGGTTCCTAGTACATCCCCTTCCTTATAGAAAATATCATGAAACTCCCGCATAAACGACCGTCTCCAATCCTCGAACTTGCTAACTGCCCCGACCCTGGTATCCTTGACAGCCCGGTGACACACGTATGTCTTACGCCCGAGTTTAATATGCCACCTCCCTTTTTCGTTTCTCACCTTGGCGCCTGCCCTATCCTTCTCCCCATTGACGCAACCCTATCTTAACCTCGCCTATCACACTACATGGCCCACCCAACGTGAGCAACTTACAGCCGCATTTTCGAACCTGAAGCGCCTTCCCTGTACCGCATAAGTTTTCTACAGCAGTTCTTGACCCTGTTGTCAGCTCGAGCTCCCCGTGTCCACTAGGCCCTTCACCCCACTCTGAATCTCAATTATAGGCAACCAACATTTGAGCTTACCTTCAATGGTGTTACACGTGAACGCTCGGTCGCCTCTCTGCAGATACCCTCCTCATGCCGTAGTCTGAGTTTTCCTCCATGTCATCGCATTTTTTTTTTTTTTTTTTTTTTTTTTTTTTTTTTTTTTTTTTTTTTTATTCCCCCTTCCCGACCTTTCGGTCATACGGGGTCGTGGCGGCAGTGGGGTATTACGCTGGGGTAAGCGTATGCCACTACCACCAATAAACTGCTCATTTATTTAATATCTTATTTTACAATTTTACTTGGGGATAATATATTTATGGGGCAATGAATCCTGCTACTATGGTGCAGCCCGGTGCGCGTGCACACCTTAGGGCTGCACCTTATTATCCGCTACTGTGGAGCAGACCGGTGCGCGGTGCGTACCTTAGGGCTGCACCTTATCCTCTGCCGGGCGGCGTGGCTAGCCATCCTGGCGCTCTCCATCTGTCCGGATCCGCCCGGATACCGGTCCAGCCCTCCTGGTCCACTGCATCCGTCCGGATCCTGTCTCAAGCTGCATCCGTCCGGAAGCTGGTCCAGCCTTCCCGGTCCGCTGCATCCGTCCGGATCCCATCTCCTCCAGGGTGCATCAACCATCATGAGGCTCGCCGAAGTCGGGTGGTCTGGCCCTTCCCAAGGTAAAGTGCTCAGGACCCACCACCTCCTTCCACCCCCTGTCATCGCCTGCCGCTGTCCTCGTGCCTGTGTCGCCCGACGTCGTTGCCACTCCCGGCCGCTCCGACTATCCTCGCCGCTGCTGCTACCTGGCTCCTCCTCAGTCTCTGATGAAAGTCCTGTCGATTCTAAGGACGCTCCCGCTCGACTGTCAATTCTTTCTCTTCCACGCACCTCCTGCGCGTTGACTTCCATGGGCTTACCATGAGACACCTCTTTCCGACGATAAATGTACGGACACTGCCGGGCTATGTGCCCTTCTGTACAACATTCGAAACATTTGGTCCGGGGGCATTGTGCCACCAGATGTCCTGGTTTACCGCATTCATGGCACCTCCTCTCGTCCTTCCTACCATGTTTCCTCTCCATTACCGGTCTCCTGCCCCGGTTCGTAGGTCTTTCCCGCCGTTAGCTCTCTGCCTCTCTCTTTCTACTTGCTTCAAACCGCGGCCGATTTCTACTCATCTCCGGCCTACTGAATGGGACTCTGGTCCAGTCTACCTCTACCTCTCCCCTATACTTCGCCTCCTCGTCCCTGGCGCTGGCATCCACCATGTCTTGTGCAGGCACATTCCAGAAAGCTCTTTTTTTGGGGCAGGCCGTCTTTCCTTCCTGTATCGCGAGCCAATTGCACCTTCAGGATTGTGGCCAAGAATGCCATCCTTGCCTCCGTCTGCTCCGCATTCATGGTCTCCCTCAGCTTCTCAGTGATTTTATTAAATCGTGCCAATAGTATGCCCGCATATTGGCCGCTGCTATGGTGAGGCTTCCCCATTTCTCTAAAAATTTGCAGCATGTCCTCTTCCGGGGCCCACCGACCCCCTCCAAACGCCTTCATCAGCCGAGCCTTTACAGTGTCCCACGGCGTGTCCTCATCGGCCTGAATCAGGTTCAGCACACTCCTTTTCACTCGACACACCAAAGCCGCTCTCAATGCCGCAACTCCTTTAGCCTCAATCAAATCTTCCGCGGCCATTGAGTCAATTAGGGATATGATCCGGCCACATCCTTTCAGAAAGTGGTTCAATTCTCCCACTTCCCCACTGAACTTATCTAGCTCGCCTATCGTGTACCTGATATCCTGGGCATTTACTCTCTTCAATTTTAGCCGCTCTATGGCATTGGCTTCTGCCGCGGCAAGATTTGCGTGCGCCTGAGCCAGGGTGGATGTCGGTTGAGGCGGAACGTCATTAGGTAACTTCAGCGTAGACGCTCGAAGAATTCCTTGTTGTCCGGTCTGAAGTCCGACCTCCTGCATTTCTCCATTCATGATCGACCGGTAACAACAAAAAAAATCTTCCGCTACGAATATTCCGTTCCGCTCCCGGGTTTCGGCACCACTTAACGAGTCCGGGTTAGAGAACTTTAAAAAAAAGGAAAGATTTTTAAATAATAACGCAACAAGAGCTGCTTAATAACTGACTTTATTCATCAAGTAATCCTAGTTATATACTCTTAGGGAGTTGTTTATATTCCTAGTAGGATTAAGTTCTATTATTAGCTAGGTCTGGCCCTTTACTTATATATATTTATATATTTGTGGACCAATTTAGATTTTTTAATTCATCCATTATTGCAGGCCACCACATATTGTCGAATGAACCAATTATAACGTAGAGGAGCACTGTAAAATATTTAGAGGGCGAGGTCATTACTGCGTTTATCAGGAAGTCGATGCCGTCTGTTGTCGATAGCCTTTTGTGGACCCCTATCTGATATCGTGAGAGCTGAACGATTACTCCTTTAAGAAGCAGGAGCTATACCTATACGATAAGGAAAGTAAAAAGGGACGTGGACCGATAGTTAAGGTTATAGTTGGAGGTACGGCCACGTGGCAGTTAAGGTTAGGTTGAGGTAATGCCACCTGACTGTTATGACTGCCGTAAGGCGGTTATCTATTGCTATATCTGTAAATGTAACTAGAACTTTTTTGTAGGTAAGTCTTTCGTTTGAAACTTTTTTTGATGAAATACATATTTCCTGCAAAATGAGAACCCACTTACAGTAGGTTTTTTCTTGAAATGCCGACAATTTCACGGGCTTGACGCTATATAGGGACGTTATCTAGATCTTTCAAACTAGATTTTTTTTGTTGGTAATCTTTAGTTGAATAAGTTTTGTTTGTAACTTTTGTTTATGAAGTTTATGAAGATAACACTCATACAGCAGGTTTTTTCTTCAAATATCGAAACTTTTTGGCGCTCCGTAAGGCGGTTATCATTTGCTTTAGCTTGAAATGTAACTAGATTTTTTTGTTTGGTAATCTTAAGTTGGCCAATTTTTTTTTTGTTAAAATACATATTTTCTGAAAAAATAAAACACTCTTATAGCTTTCTTTTTCTTGAAATACCTAATATTTGACGCACTGTGAGGTCGTTATCATTAGTTTTAGCTAAAAATGTATCTGGACCTTTTTTGTAGATAAAAAAGTTGAACAACTTTCTGTATAATTATGGTATTCCCGGTCTGTTGGGATATTACCACAATTAATTTGTTTAAAGTGGTTACGCCGGTTTTTGAGAGTGGGCTGTATTAATGCTAAAATTTGGTTGGGTAATTTGAATAAAACATAGTTGAGTGAGTGGAAGGTCTAATAAATAGATTACATAAGTTATGAAAAAGAATGGGGTTCTGTGCCAAATCCATGTACAATTGGATTACCGTGTTAGTCAATTTGAAAATAAAATAAAATAGATGTACCATTTTAATGAGTTATGGTACCGATGGACGGTATGTCGTTCCATTCGGTCTTGGGCTATGAATCCGTTTAGATGAACTTTGGTTCAGTTTTCCATCTCGTTCCTCATTCAGCTCTCACCTCTTTCCCCCTGCTTGGCCTTAGTCCTGGCTTACTCTCTCATGGTCCTGATTTCAAAAGGGAATAAAAAAAGATATCACATGAGCTGAGCTCAGACTGCAGTCCTGACCAGAGCTCAACAGGAAACTTCTTTTGGTCCAGACGTCCTGGATCCTGCATTCTTCCGATTGTCATAGTTCATGTTAGCTGCCCAGAGATAGCAGCATGGTCATTCTTCCTTACTTTGAGAGCTCAATTAAAATGAGTATTCTTCCCTTAAAACATTCATTTGCAACTTTTTTATACAATGCATATTTCCTGAAAAGAAAAGCAATAGAATAGCGGAAAGAAAATTTTATTTGCGCACAACTCAAAAAGGAAGCATTTTCTGGTGAATTATGAAGTTCTCTAAAATACAAAAAAAAGAATCATCGCAATCGGACCGGAATTAGCAAAGATACAGCGTATCTTATAAGGAGTACAAGACCCTAGATGGATTGCCGAGCGCATCCGAAGGAGACTGAAGCGGCCGAACCTCCTACCACCAATCTGCCAATCTGTTGTCACCAATACGCTCTGTAATAACGTAATGTAAGAACACAAAAGTAGAAATTAACTTAATAATTTTTAATTTTGTATTATTTAATGTAACAAAATGTTTCCATGGAAACTAAACCGAAACATTTAAAATATATTTTAACTTGACAAACCTAAAGTATATAGATAGTGTACAGAATTGTTTTACAAAAATTGTTTAAAAAATTATTTTATTGTAATTATGTGAGAGAAGATGTGAGGAAGTGAATGCTGCTGAGTTTATTTCAAGTATTGTTTTTGCGAACTCTTTAAAATTATGTTAAAAAGATAATTATTACAGGGCGGCAAGGGAAAGTCGTGTGATGCACGCACGGCACCAAATTTTTTTAAATCTTAAAATGTAACTAGATTTTTTTTTTATAGATAGTCTTAAATATTGTTTGATTTTTTTTTTTTATGAAATGCATATATCCTGGAAAAAGAAAACTCACTTATACTGGTTTTTTCTTGAGATATTACACGCAATAAAATAATAATAATATCCGGCGCTACTGCCCTTGAAGGGCATGGGACTCCTCACAGATTGCCAGGCTGGTCTATTGGCAGCAACCGCTCTGCATCTTCTGACTCCAAACTGTCGCAGGTCCGCCTCAACGTCGTCCAACCATCTCATTCTAGGACGCCCACGTCTTCGGACACTACCTGGCTTTTCAAAAAGTAGTTTCCTTGGGAGACGATTTCCTTCCATACGCTCTACATGACAGAGCCACCTTAAACTTCCCTTTTTTATATCAGTTACAATGTCTGGCTGATCATACTATATAATATCCTCAAATCTTTATTTTTTCTAATTTCCCACTCTCCATTAGAGTACACTGGTCCATATATTTTTCTGAGAACTTTTCTTTCTTTCCCACGTGCATAGACGCCTCTCCATATCCCTTTTCAGGGCCCATGTCTCGCTGTCATAGGTTAGTATTGGGTGTATAATGGTCTTATAAATGATAACCATGGCGCTCCAATTTAAAACTTTATGAAGACCAAAAAAGCAACGATTTCCTGATGCTATTCTTGCTTCGATTTCCTTGTGGAGTTGATTTTTCTCGGTGACCAGTGCTCCAAGATGTTTAAAGGCTCTACAAACTGAGAAGGTATGACCATTGATGCTAATTGTATGTGGTGGCATCGGTGGAGGGTTATGGGCGCTCTCCTTCTATTCCGTCTTCTTCTTATTGATCTGGACACCTTTTCTATTTGCTTCGCGTTTCAACTCTTCTAACGCTCCATTAAGTGCAGACAGCGTTCTGGCTACCAAGTTGATAATGTATCTCATATAGATAGTGCCATCAGGATTGGTCCTTATTACTGGCACTGCGCCCCCCATGAAAAAATGAAAGACAATTTCTGATTGAGGATCTCCTTGCCTAAGTCCATTATTGACTGGAAACTCTTGTCCCAGTGCACCTTGTGATTTGGCCCGGCATTTAGAATCGGTCATCGTCAAACGAACCATGCGCACTATCTTCTTGGGGACTCGAAATCTCCGTAAATTGCGCAAGAGGTTCACCCTATCACTACGGTTATATGCCTGCTGGAAATATACGAACAGATGGTGTAGCGTGGTGTCAAATTCATGGGTCTTTTCATCTGTCATAGGTCAAAATGCAGTCAGTTGTCGAGCTTCCTTGCCTAAATCCGTTTTCGTAATCACCACCATCTCTCCATGTACACCTTCAGTCTCCCACAAATCAAAGACGATAGTACTTTGTAGGCTACGTTAAGGGCTATACGTCTATAATTTTCGCACTCCTTTCTTGTGGATGGGGCATAAAAGTGCTGTCCAACACGACGGCATCTTTTAATTTATCCACACATCAAAAATAATTTCGTTCAGCTCACCGGGTACTGCCTCTCTGCTGGTATACAGTCGATTCCAGGAGTTTTATAATTTTTCATACTGTGGAGCACTTCCCAAGAGATTACCTTCTCAGGTGGAATTTCCACGTCGTCTTCGACGTCATTTTCTAGAGTCTGATCCAGATCGTATTATGTCATAATTACGTTCTTCCTCCTTGTTCAGTAGTCCCTAGAAAAAGTGCACAAAGTGCGTCCATCTACTCAGGACATCACCCCTGCCAGCAAGAAGCCTTTTTCGTCCTTCATGGAGTTGTGTCGTGATTTGTATACCTGTCTGATCTGTCGTATTCCCCCAAAGAAACATCATTCATTGTTATCTTCTTATTGGCGTTTGATTAGTTCGTACTTTTCTCTTTCGTGCACTCTTCTTTTACGCCGCCAGAGACCACTAGCCGCTTTCGTCTTGTTAAAAATATAGTAAGCCTACCTCGTCTTTTTCTTCAGATAGTCAATTCTGGCATCGTTCCTTTCCTGCATCAATCTGATGCAATTTTCATCGAACCAACCACTCTGCTCTTCTTTTCTTCTGCTGATAAGCAAGAACATCCTCAGCAGACGATCTTAGTATTATTTCAAGGTCTGCCCATCTAGCACTTGCATCAGGGAACTTCTGAGAGTTTCTTGTTGATGATATGATGGTATATCCTGCCGAACTTCTTCATTCTTGAGTTTACTTACATTATACTGAATAATCTTTTATTCCGGTTTCTCTACTTGTGTGCGCGATTTTCTGTTTGTGCTTGATGATGCTGAGGAAGTGGTCGGAGTTGCATCTCTACGCTCTGACATCTCTAACGTGTGTTGAATGTCTCGAATCCACTAGTGCATGGTCAATTTGGTTTCTTGTTTGTCCATGTTTCCTTATGTATATTCTTGTGTGGGAAATGTGTGATGCTAATCGATAGACCTCTTCCAATTGTAAAATCAACAAGTCTTCGACCGTTTTCGTCGGGTTCTCGTTGTCTGCTTTACCTACCTACTGCCGGTTTAGATTTTTCCTGAAAGCCCACCTTCACATTCACCATCTTGACATCATATCTGGGGAGGCTATCATAATTTTTTTCCAACGCACCATAAAAATCATCCTTGCCGTCATCCTCACTTTCCTCTAAAGGAGCGTTAACTGAAATCAGGGATACGTTGCCAAACCGTCCTTTGATCCTCAGATATCCTATTACTGACATTTTCATACTTCAAGATACTTCCATTCCACTTCTTTTCGATCATGAAACCAGTCCCAAAGACTATTGGCTCTGTCCTCAATGTTAATTAGGATATAATCTTTGAGCATAATGAAGTCTGAGTGTCTCCATCGTATATCCTATAAAGCTATAATGTAAACTCCGTACCTGCCTAGTTAGTATTATCTATAGGTTTCGGCTCGCTCCCGCTGTGAACAAACTTCTTACATTCCAGAATCCAATCTCAAGTCCATTTCCTTGCCGTCGCTCGTTGCGACTTCGCTTATACCATTCCCAATGTGTTTGCTATGTTTAGCGAGATCGGCATAAGGCAAGGGGAATCCCTATTTACAATCTTGCAATACATCACTCCCAATGTGTTAGCTGCGTTTGGCGCGGTTAGCACAAGGCAGGCGGCGGCCCTGGTTACAATCTGGCATTACACCACTCCCAATGGGATTGCTATGTTTGGCGAGGTTGGAATAGGGCAGGCGGCGGCGCTGGTTACAATGGAGGAATCACACAATTCAAAATGTGTTTGCCCTATTTGGCGCGGTTAGCGCAGGGCAGGCGGTGACCCTGGTTACAATCTGACATTACACCACTCCCAATAAGTTTGCTCTGTTTGGCGCGGTTGGATTAGGGCAGGCGACGGCACTGGTTACAACATGGCATTAATCCAGTCCAAATGTATTTGCTATGCTTGGCGCGTTTGTCACGTGTTAGGCGGCGGGCCTAGGTAGAATGTAGGAATTATACCATTCCCAAAGTGTTTGCTATGTTTAGAGAGGTCGGCATAAGGCAGGGGGAATCCCTATTTACAATCTCGCAATACATCACTCCCAATGTGTTAGGTACGTTAGGCGCGGTTAGCACAGGGCAGGCGGCAGCCCTGGTTATAATGTAGGAATTATACATTTCCCAATGTGTTTGCTATGTTTGGCAAGGTTGGCATAAGGCAGGCGGAATCGCTGGTTAAGATCTCGCATTACACCACTGCGAATGTGTTTGCTATGTTTGGCGAGGTTGGCATAAGGCAGGCGGTGGCCCTGGTTACAATCTGACATCACACCACTCCCAATGTGTTAGCTACGTTTGGCGCGGTTAGCACAGGGCAGGCGGCAGCCCTGGTTATAATGTAGGAATTATACCATTCCCAATGTGTTTGCTATGTTTGGCAAGGTTGGCGTAAGGCAGTCGGAATCCCTGGTTACAATCTTGCATTACACCACTCCCAATGGGTTTGCTACGTTTGGCGCGGTTAGCGCAGGGCAGACGGAATCACATTTTACAATATGGCATTACACCACTTCCATAGTGTTGTCTATGTTTGGCGAGGTTGGAATAGGGAAGGCGGAATCCCTGATTAAAATCTGGCATTACACCACTTCCAATGGTTTGCTATGTTTGGCGAGGTTGGATTAGGGCAGGCGGCGGCCCTGGTTACAATTTGGCATTAATCCAGTCCAAATGTGTTTGCTATGCTTGGCGCGTTTGTCACGGGGTAGGCAGCGGCCTGGTTAGAATGTAGGAATCATACCATACCCAATTTGTTTGCTATGTTTGGCGAGGTTGGCATAAGGCAGGCGGAATCGCTGGTTACAATCTCGCATTACACCACTGCGAATGTGTTTGCTATGTTTGGCGAGGTTGGCGTAAGGCAGTCGGAATCCCTGGTTACAATCTTGCATTACACCACTCCCAATGGGTTTGCTACGTTTGGCGCGGTTAGCGCAGGGCAGGCGGTGGCCCTGGTACCAATGGAGGAATCACACAACTCAAAATATGTTTGCAATATTTGGCGCGGATATCACAGGGCAGTCGGCGACTCTATTTTCAATTTGAAATTACACCATTCCCAATGTGTTTGCTATTTTTGGTGAGGTTGGCATAGGGCAGGCGGAATCCCTTTTTACAATCTGGCATTACACCACTCCCACTGTGTTTGCTATGTTTGGCGCGTTTGTCACGGGTCAGGCGGCGGCCCTAGGTAGAAAGTAGGAAATATACCATTCCCAAAGTGTTTGCTATGTTTGGCGAGGTCGGCATAAGGCAGGAGGAATCCCTATTTACAATCTTGCAATACATCACTCCCAATGTGTTAGTTGCGTTTGGCGCGGTTGGATAAGGGCAGGCGACGGCCCTGGTTAAAATTTGACATTAATCCAGTCCAAATGTGTTTGCAATGCTTGGCGCGTTTGTCACGGGTCAGGCGGCGGTCCTAGATAGAATGTAGGAATTATACCATTCCCAATGCGTTTGCTCCGTTTGGCGAGGTTGGAATAGGGCAGGCGGTGGCGCAAGTTAAAATGGATGAATCACACTATTCACAATGTGTTTGCCATATTTGGCGCGGTTAGCACAGGGCAGGCGGTGGCCCTGGTTAATATCTGACATCACACCACTCCCAATGGGTTTGCTCTGATTGGCGCGGTTGGATTAGGGCAGTCGGAATCCCTGGTTACAATCTTGCATTACACCACTCCCAATGGGTTTGCTACGTTTGGCGCGGTTAGCGCAGGGCAGGCGGAATCCCATTTTACAATATGGCATTACACCACTCCCAAAGAGTTTCCTATGTTTGGCGAGGTTAGAACAGGGCAGGCGGCAGCCCTGGTCATAATGTAGGAATTATACCATTCCCAATGTGTTTGCTATGTTTGGCGAGGTTGTCATAAGGCAGTCGGAATCCCTGGTTACAATCTTGCATTACACCACTCCCAATGGGTTTACTATGTTTGGCGAGGTTGGAAAGGGCAGGCGGCGACGCTGGTTACAATGGAGGAATCACACAATTCGAAATGTGTTTGCCATATTTGGCGCGGTTAGCACAGGGCAGGCAGTGGCCCTGGTTACAGTCTGACATTTCATCACTCCCGATGGGTTTGCTCTGTTTGGCGCGGTTGGATTAGGGCAGGCGAAGGTCCTGGTTACAATTTGATAGTAATCCAGTCCAAATGTGTTTGCTATGCTTGGCGCGTTTGTCACGGGTCAGGCGGCGGCCTTAGGTAGAATGTAGGAATTATACCATTCCCAAAGTGTTTGCTATGTATGGCGCGATTGTCACAGGGCAGGCGGCGGCCCTGGTTACAATCTAGGCATTACGTTCTTCCCAATGTGTTAGCTGCGTTTGACGAGGTTGGAATAAGGCAGGCGGTGGCGCTAGTTACGATGGAGGAATCACACAATTCAAAACGTGTTTGCCATATTTGGCGCGGTCAGCAAAGGGCAGGCGGTGGCCCAGGTTACAATCTGACATTTCACCACTCCCAATGGGTTCGCTCTGATTGGCGCGGTTGGATTAGGGCAGGCGACGGCCATGGTTACAATTTGACATTAATCCATTCCCAATGTGTTAGCTACGTTTGGCGCGGTTAGCTCAGGGCAGGCGGCAGCCCTTTTTATAATATAGGAATTATACCATTCCCAATGTGTTTGCTATGTTTGGCGAGGTTGGCATAAGGCAGTCGGAATCCCTGGTCAGAATCTTGCATTACATCACTCCCAATGTGTTTGCTATGTATGGCGCGATTGTCACAGGGCAGGCGGTGGCCCTGGTTACAATCTGGCATTACACCACTCCCAGTGGGTTTGCTATGTTTGGCGAGGTTGGAAAGGGCAGGCGGCGGCGCTGATTACAACGGAGGAATCACACAATTCGGAATGTGTTTGTCATATTTGGCGCTGTTAGCACAGGGCAGGCGGTGGCCCTGGTTACAGTCTGACATTACACCACTCCCGATGGGTTTGCTACGTTTGGTGCGATTAGCGCAGGGAAGATGGAATCACATATTACAATATGGCATTACACCACTCCCATAGAGTTGTCTATGTTTGGAGAGGTTGGAATAGGGCTGGCGGAGGCCCTCTTTACAATCTAGGCGTTACGCCATTCCCAATGTGTTAGCTATGTTTGGCGAGGTTGGCAAAAAGCATTCGGAATCCCTGATTACAATCTGGCATTACACCACTCCTAATGGGTTTCCTATGTTTGGCGCGGTTGGATTAGGGCAGGCGAAGGTCCTGGTTACAATTTGACATTAATCCAGTCCAAATGAGTTTGCTATGCTTGGCGCATTTGACACAGGTCAGGCGGCGGGCCTAGGTAGAATGTGGGAATTACACCATTCCCAATGTTTTTGCTATGTTTGGTGAGGTCGGCATAAGGCAGGGGGAATCCCTATTCACAATCTTGCAATACATCACTACCAATGCGTTAGCTGCGTTTGGCGCGGTTAGCACAGGACAGGCGGCGGCCCTGATTACAATCTAGCATTACACCACTCCCAATGGGTTTGCTATGTTTGGCGAGGTTGGAATAGAGCAGGCGGTGGCGCTGGATACAATGGAGGAATCACACAATTCAAAATGTGTTTGCCATATTTGGCGCGGTTAGCTCAGGGCAGGCGCTGGCCCTGATTACAATCTGATATTACACCACTGCCAATGGGTTTCTTCTGTTTGGCGTGATTTGATAAGGGCAGGCGAAGGCCCTGGTTTCAATTGGACATTTATCCAGTCCAAATGTGTTTGCTATGCTATAGGCGCGTTTGTCACGGGTCAGGCAGCGGCCTGGTTAGAATGTAGGAATCATACCATACCCAATTTGTTTGCTATGTTTGGCGAGGTTGGCATAAGGCAGGCGGAATCGCTGGTTACAATCTCGCATTACACCACTGCGAATGTGTTTGCTATGTTTGGCGAGGTTGGCGTAAGGCAGTCGGAATCCCTGGTTACAATCTTGCATTACACCACTCCCAATAGGTTTGCTACGTTTGGCGCGGTTAGCGCAGGGCAGGCGGTGGCCCTGGTTACAGTCTGACATTTCATCACTCCCGATGGGTTTGCTCTGTTTGGCGCGGTTGGATTAGGGCAGGCGAAGGTCCTGGTTACAATTTGATAGTAATCCAGTCCAAATGTGTTTGCTATGCTTGGCGCGTTTGTCACGGGTCAGGCGGCGGCCCTAGGTAGAATGTAGGAATTATACCATTCCCAAAGTGTTTGCTATGTATGGCGCGATTGTCACAGGGCAAGCGGCGGCCCTGGTTACAATCTAGGCATAACGTTCTTCCCAATGTGTTAGCTGCGTTTGACGAGGTTGGAATAAGGCAGGCGGTGGCGCTAGTTACGATGGAGGAATCACACAATTCAAAACGTGTTTGCCATATTTGGCGCGGTCAGCAAAGGGCAGGCGGTGGCCCAGGTTACAATCTGACATTTCACCACTCCCAATGTTAGTTAGTTTGGTTAGCTCAAGGCAGGTGGCAGCCCTGTTTTTAATGTAGGAAATATACCATTCCCAATGTGTTTGCTATGTTTGGCGAGGTTGGAAAGGGCAGGCGGCGGCGCTGGTTACAATGGAGGAATCACACAATTCGAAATGTGTTTGCCATATTTGGCGCTGTTAGCACAGGGCAGGCGGTGGCCCTGGTTACAGTCTGACATTACACCACTCCCGATGGGTTTGCTACGTTTGGTGCGATTAGTGCAGGGCAGATGGAATCACATATTACAATATGGCATTACACCACTCCCATAGTGTTGTCTATGTTTGGAGAGGTTGGAATAGGGCTGGCGGAGGCCCTATTTACAATCTAGGCGTTACGCCATTCCCAATGTGTTAGCTATGATTGGCGAGGTTGGCAAAAAGCAGTCAGAATCCCTGATTACAATCTGGCATTACCCCACTCCCAATGGGTTTGCTATGTTTGGCGAGGTTGGAATAGGGCAGGCGGCGGCGCTGGTTACAATGGAGGAATCACACAATTCGAAATGGGTTTGCCATATTTGGCGCGGTTAGCACAGGGCAGGAAGTGGCCCTGGTTACAATCTGACATTACACCACTCCCGATGGGTTTGCTCTGTTTGGCGCGGTTGGATTAGGGCAGGCGAAGGTCCTGGTAACAATTTGACATAAATCCAGTCCAAATGTGTTTGCTATGCTTGGCGTGTTTGTCACGGGTCAGGCGGCGGGCCTAGGTAGAATGTAGGAATTATACCATTCCCAATGTTTTTGCTATGTTTGGTGAGGTCGGCATAAGGCAGGGGGAATCCCTATTTACAATCTTGCAATACATCACTACCAATGTGTTAGCTGCGTTTGGCGCGGTTAGCACAAGGCAGGCGGCGGCCCTGGTTACAATCTGGCATTACACCACTGCCAATGGGTTTCTTCTGTTTGGCGTGGTTTGATAAGGGCAGGCGAAGGCCCTGGTTTCAATTGGACATTTATCCAGTCCAAATGTGTTTGCTATGCTATAGGCGCGTTTGTCACGGGTCAGGCGGCGGGGCTAGGTAGAATGTAGGAATTATACCATTCCCAATGTGTTTGCTATGTTTGGCGAGGTCGGCATAAGGCAGGGGGAATCCCTATTTACAATCTTGCAATACATCACTCCCAATGTGTTAGCTACGTTTGGCGCGGTTAGCACAGGGCAGGCGGCAGTCCTGGTTATAATGTAGGAATTATACCATTCCCAATGTGTTTGCTATGTTTGGCAAGGTTGGCGTAAGGCAGTCGGAATCCCTAGTTACAATCTTGCATTACACCACTCCCAATATGTTTGCTATGTATGGCGCGATTGTCACTGGGCAGGCGGCGGCTCTGGTTACAATCTAGGCATTACGCCCTTCCCAATGTGTTAGCTGCGTTTGGCGAAGTTGGAATAGGGCTGGCGGCGGCGCTAGTTACAATAGAGGAATCACACAATTCAAAATGTGTTTGCCATATTTGGCGTGGTTAGCACAGGGCAGGCGGTGGCCCTGGTTACAGTCTGACATTACACCACTCCCGATGGGTTTGCTACGTTTGGTGCGATTAGTGCAGGGCAGATGGAATCACATATTACAATATGGCATTACACCACTCCCATAGTGTTGTCTATGTTTGGCGCGGTTGGATTAGGGCAGGCGACGGCCCTGGTTACAATTTGAAATTAATCCATTCCCAATGTGTTACCTACGTTTGGCGCGGTTAGATCAGGGCAGGCGGCACCCCTGGTTATAATGTAGGAATTATACCATTCCTAATGTTTTTGCTATGATTGGCAAGGTAGGCATAAGGCAGTCGGTATCCCTGGTTACAATCTTGCATTACACCACTCCCAATTGGTTTGCTACGTTTGGTGCGATTAGCGCAGGGCAGACGGAATCACATTTTACAATATGACATTACACCACTCCCATAGTGTTTTCTATGTTTGGAGAGGTTGGAATATTGCTGGCGGAGGCCCTCTTTACAATCTAGGCGTTACGCCATTCCCAATGTGTTAGCTATGTTTGGCGAGGTTGGCATAAAGCAGGCGGAATCCCTGGTTACAATCTTGCATTACACCACTCCCGATGGGTTTGCTCTGTTTGGCGCGGTTGGATTAGGGCAGGCGAAGGTCCTGGTTACAATTTGACATAAATCCAGTCCAAATGTGTTTGCTATGCTTGGCACGTTTGTCACGGGTCAGGCGGCGGGCCTAGGTAGAATGTAGGAAATATACTATTCCCAATGTTTTTGCTATGTTTGGTGAGGTCGGCATAAGGCAGGGGGAATCCCTATTTACAATCTTGCAATACATCACTACCAATGTGTTAGCTGCGTTTGGCGCGGTTAGCACAGGGCAGGCGGCGGCCCTGGTTACAATCTGGCATTACACCACTCCCAATGGGTTTGCTATGTTTTGCGAGGTTGGAATTGAGCAGGCGGTGGCGCTGGTTACAATGGAGGAATCACACAATTCAAAATGTGTTTGCCATATTTGGCGCGGTTAGCTCAGGGCAGGCGCTGGCCCTGATTACAATCTGATATTACACCACTGCCAATGGGTTTCTTCTGTTTGGCGTGGTTTGATAAGGGCAGGCGAAGGCCCTGGTTTCAATTGGACATTTATCCAGTCCAAATGTGTTTGCTATGCTATAGGCGCGTTTGTCACGGGTCAGGCGGCGGGGCTAGGTAGAATGTAGGAATTATACCATTCCCAATGTGTTTGCTATGTTTGGCGAGGTCGGCATAAGGCAGGGGGAATCCCTATTTACAATCTTGCAATACATCACTCCCAATGTGTTAGCTACGTTTGGCGCGGTTAGCACAGGACAGGCGGCAGCCCTGGTTATAATGTAGGAATTATACCATTCACAATGTGTTTGCTATGTTTGGCAAGGTTGGCGTAAGGCAGTCGGAATCCCTGGTTACAATCTTGCATTACACCACTCCCAATGGGTTTGCTACGTTTGGCGCGGTTAGCGCAGGGCAGACGGAATCACATTTTACAATATGGCATTACACCACTTCCATAGTGTTGTCTATGTTTGGCGAGGTTGGAATAGGGAAGGCGCGGCCCACTTTACAATCTAGGCATTACTCCATTCCCAATGTGTAAGCTCTTTTTGGCGAGGTTGGCATAAAGCAGGCGGAATCCCTGATTTAAATCTGGCATTACACCACTTCCAATGGTTTGCTATGTTTGGCGAGGTTGGATTAGGGCAGGCGGCGGCCCTGGTTACAATTTGGCATTAATCCAGTCCAAATGTGTTTGCTATGCTTGGCGCGTTTGTCACGGGGTAGGCAGCGGCCTGGTTAGAATGTAGGAATCATACCATACCCAATTTGATTGCTATGTTTGGCGAGGTTGGCATAAGGCAGGCGGAATCGCTGGTTACAATCTCGCATTACACCACTGCGAATGTGTTTGCTATGTTTGGCGAGGTTGGCGTAAGGCAGTCGGAATCCCTGGTTAGAATCTTGCATTACACCACTCCCAATGGGTTTGCTACGTTTGGCGCGGTTAGCGCAGGGCAGGCGGTGGCCCTGGTACCAATGGAGGAATCACACAACTCAAAATGTGTTTGCCATATTTGGCGCGGATATCACAGGGCAGTCGGCGACTCAATTTCAATTTGAAATTACACCATTCCCAATGTGTTTGCTATTTTTGGTGAGGTTGGCATAGGGCAGGCGGAATCCCTTTTTACAATCTGGCATTACACCACTCCCACTGAGTTTGCTATGTTTGGCGCGTTTGTCACGGGTCAGGCGGCGGCCCTAGGTAGAAAGTAGGAAATATACCATTCCCAAAGTGTTTGCTGTTTGGCGAGGTCGGCATAAGGCAGGAGGAATCCCTATTTACAATCTTGCAATACATCACTCCCAATGTGTTAGTTGCGTTTGGCGC
Source organism: Rhaphigaster nebulosa (assembly GCA_948150685.1). Lineage (NCBI taxonomy): Eukaryota > Metazoa > Arthropoda > Insecta > Hemiptera > Pentatomidae > Rhaphigaster > Rhaphigaster nebulosa. The sequence goes on from OX411307.1 coordinate 2,596,023, forward strand.
GGTTGGATAAGGGCAGGCGACGGCCCTGGTTAAAATTTGACATTAATCCAGTCCAAATGTGTTTGCAATGCTTGGCGCGTTTGTCACGGGTCAGGCGGCGGTCCTAGATAGAATGTAGGAATTATACCATTCCCAATGTGTTTGCTCCGTTTGGCGAGGTTGGAATAGGGCAGGCGGTGGCGCTAGTTACAATGGATGAATCACACTATTCAAAATGTGTTTGCCATATTTGGCGTGGTTAGCACAGGGCAGGCGGTGGCCCTGGTTAATATCTGACATCACACCACTCCCAATGGGTTTGCTCTGATTGGCGCGGTTGGATTAGGGCAGTCGGAATCCCTGGTTACAATCTTGCATTACACCACTCCCAATGGGTTTGCTACGTTTGGCGCGGTTAGCGCAGGGCAGGCGGAATCCCATTTTACAATATGGCATTACACCACTCCCAAAGAGTTTCCTATGTTTGGCGAGGTTAGAACAGGGCAGGCGGCAGCCCTGGTCATAATGTAGGAATTATACCATTCCCAATGTGTTTGCTATGTTTGGCGAGGTTGTCATAAGGCAGTCGGAATCCCTGGTTACAATATTGCATTACACCACTCCCAATGGGTTTACTATGTTTGGCGAGGTTGGAAAGGGCAGGCGGCGCCGCTGGTTACAATGGAGGAATCACACAATTCGAAATGTGTTTGCCATATTTGGCGCGGTTAGCACAGGGCAGGCAGTGGCCCTGGTTACAGTCTGACATTTCATCACTCCCGATGGGTTTGCTCTGTTTGGCGCGGTTGGATTAGGGCAGGCGAAGGTCCTGGTTACAATTTGATAGTAATCCAGTCCAAATGTGTTTGCTATGCTTGGCGCGTTTGTCACGGGTCAGGCGGCGGCCCTAGGTAGAATGTAGGAATTATACCATTCCCAAAGTGTTTGCTATGTATGGCGCGATTGTCACAGGGCAGGCGGCGGCCCTGGTTACAATCTAGGCATTACGTTCTTCCCAATGTGTTAGCTGCGTTTGACGAAGTTGGAATAAGGCAGGCGGTGGCGCTAGTTACGATGGAGGAATCACACAATTCAAAACGTGTTTGCCATATTTGGCGCGGTAAGCAAAGGGCAGGCGGTGGCCCAGGTTACAATCTGACATTTCACCACTCCCAATGGGTTCGCTCTGATTGGCGCGGTTGGATTAGGGCAGGCGACGGCCATGGTTACAAGTTGACATTAATCCATTCCCAATGTGTAAGCTACGTTTGGCGAAGTTAGCTCAGGGCAGGCGGCAGCCCTTTTTATAATATAGGAATTATACCATTCCCAATGTGTTTGCTATGTTTGGCGAGGTTGGCATAAGGCAGTCGGAATCCCTGGTCAGAATCTTGCATTACATCACTCCCAATGTTTTTGCTATGTATGGCGCGATTGTCACAGGGCAGGCGGTGGCCCTGGTTACAATCTGGCATTACACCACTCCCAATGGGTTTGCTATGTTTGGCGAGGTTGGAAAGGGCAGGCGGCGGCGCTGATTACAATGGAGGAATCACACAATTCGGAATGTGTTTGTCATATTTGGCGCTGTTAGCACAGGGCAGGCGGTGGCCCTGGTTACAGTCTGACATTACACCACTCCCGATGGGTTTGCTACGTTTGGTGCGATTAGCGCAGGTAAGATGGAATCACATATTACAATATGGCATTACACCACTCCCATAGAGTTGTCTATGTTTGGAGAGGTTGGAATAGGGCTGGCGGAGGCCCTCTTTACAATCTAGGCGTTACGCCATTCCCAATGTGTTAGCTATGTTTGGCGAGGTTGGCAAAAAGAAGTCGGAATCCCTGATTACAATCTGGCATTACACCACTCCCAATGGGTTTCCTATGTTTGGCGCGGTTGGATTAGGGCAGGCGAAGGTCCTGGTTACAATTTGACATTAATCCAGTCCAAATGAGTTTGCTATGCTTGGCGCATTTGACACAGGTCAGGCGGCGGGCCTAGGTAGAATGTGGGAATTACACCATTCCCAATGTTTTTGCTATGTTTGGTGAGGTCGGCATAAGGCAGGGGGAATCCCTATTCACAATCTTGCAATACATCACTACCAATGTATTAGCTGCGTTTGGCGCGGTTAGCACAGGACAGGCGGCGGCCCTGATTACAATCTAGCATTACACCACTCCCAATGGGTTTGCTATGTTTGGCGAGGTTGGAATAGAGCAGGCGGTGGCGCTGGTTACAATGGAGGAATCACACAATTCAAAATGTGTTTGCCATATTTGGCGCGGTTAGCTCAGGGCAGGCGCTGGCCCTGATTACAATCTGATATTACACCACTGCCAATGGGTTTCTTCTGTTTGGCGTGATTTGATAAGGGCAGGCGAAGGCCCTGGTTTCAATTGGACATTTATCCAGTCCAAATGTGTTTGCTATGCTATAGGCGCGTTTGTCACGGGTCAGGCGGCGGGGCTAGGTAGAATGTAGGAATTATACCATTCGCAATGTGTTTGCTATGTTTGGAAAGGTCGGCATAAGGCAGGGGGAATCCCTATTTACAATCTTGCAATACATCATACCCAATGTGTTAGCTACGTTTGGCGCGGTTAGCACAGGGCAGGCGGCAGCCCTGGTTATAATGTAGGAATTATACCATTCCCAAAGTGTTTGCTATGTTTGGCGAGGTCGGCATAAGGCAGGAGGAATCCCTATTTACAATCTTGCAATACATCACTCCCAATGTGATGTATCCAAAAAAAAATCCAAAAAAAAAAAAAAAAAAAAAAAAAAAAAAAAAAAAAAAAAAAAAAAAAAAGGGCCTAGATAGAATGAAGGAATTATACCACTCCCAATGGGTTTGCTCTGATTGGCGAGGTTGGAAAGGGCAGGCGGCGGCGCTGGTTACAATGGAGGAATCACACAATTCGAAATGTGTTTTCCATATTTGGCGCTGTTAGCACAGGGCAGGCGGTGGCCCTGGTTACAGTCTGACGTTACACCACTCCCGATGGGTTTGCTCTGATTGGCGCGGTTGGATTAGGGCAGGCGACGGCCCTGGTTACAATTTGAAATTAATCCATTCCCAATGTGTCACCTACGTTTGGCGCGGTTAGATCAGGGCAGGCGGCAGCCCTGGTTATAATGTAGGAATTATACCATTCCTAATGTTTTTGCTATGATTGGCAAGGTAGGCATAAGGCAGTCGGTATCCCTGGTTACAATCTTGCATTACACCACTCCCAATTGGTTTGCTACGTTTGGTGCGATTAGCGCAGGGCTGACGGAATCACATTTTACAATATGACATTACACCACTCCCATAGTGTTTTCTATGTTTGGAGAGGTTGGAATAGGGCTGGCGGAGGCCCTCTTTACAATCTAGGCGTTACGCCATTCCCAATGTGTTAGCTATGTTTGGCGAGGTTGGCATAAAGCAGGCGGAATCCCTGGTTACAATCTTGCATTACACCATCCCCAATGGGTTTACTATGTATGGCGAGGTTGGAAAGGGCAGGCGGCGGCGCTGGTTACAATGGAGGAATCACACAATTCGAAATGGGTTTGCCATATTTGGCGCGGTTAGCACAGGGCAGGAAGTGGCCCTGGTTACAATCTGACATTACACCACTGCCGATGGGTTTGCTCTGTTTGGCGCGGTTGGATTAGGGCATGCGAAGGTCCTGGTTACAATTTGACATAAATCCAGTCCAAATGTGTTTGCTATGCTTGGCAGGTTTGTCACGGGTCAGGCGGCGGGCCTAGGTAGAATGTAGGAATTATACCATTCCCAATGTTTTTGCTATGTTTGGTGAGGTCGGCATAAGGCAGGGGGAATCCCTATTTACAATCTTGCAATACATCACTACCAATGTGTTAGCTGCGTTTGGCGCGGTTAGCACAGGGCAGGCGGCGGCCCTGGTCACAATCTGGCATTACACCACTCCCAATGGGTTTGCTATGTTTGGCGAGGTTAGAATTGAGCAGGCGGTGGCGCTGGTTACAATGGAGGAATCACACAATTCAAAATGTGTTTGACATATTTGGCGCGGTTAGTTCAGGGCAGGTGCTGGACCTGATTACAATCTGATATTACACCACTGCCAATAGGTTTCTTCTGTTTGGCGTGGTTAGATAAGGGCAGGCGAAGGCCCTGGTTTCAATTGGACATTTATCCAGTCCAAATGTGTTTGCTATGCTATAGGCGCGTTTGTCACGGGTCAGGCGGCGGGGCTAGGTAGAATGTAGGAATTATACCATTCCCAATGTGTTTGCTATGTTTGGCGCGGTTGGATTAGGGCAGGCGACGGCCCTGGTTACAATTTGAAATTAATCCATTCCCAATGTGTTAGCTACGTTTGGCGCGGTTAGATCAGGGCAGGCGGCAGCCCTGGTTATAATGTAGGAATTATACCATTCCTTATGTTTTTGCTATGATTGGCAAGGTTGGCATAAGGCAGTCGGTATCCCTGGTTACAATCTTGCACTACACCACTCCTAATGGGTTTGCTCCGTTTGGTGCGATTAGCGCAGGGCAGACGGAATCACATTTTACAATATGACATTACACCACTCCCATAGTGTTTTCTATGTTTGGAGAGGTTGGAATAGGGCTGGCGGAGGCCCTCTTTACAATCTAGGCGTTACGCCATTCCCAATGTGTTAGCTATGTTTGGCGAGGTTGGCATAAAGCAGTCGGAATCCCTGGTTACAATCTTGCATTACAGCATCCCCAATGGGTTTACTATGTTTGGCGAGGTTGGAAAGGGCAGGCGGCGGCGCTGGTTACAATGGAGGAATCACACAATTCGAAATGGGTTTGCCATATTTGGCACGGTTAGCACAGGGCAGGAAGTGGCCCTGGTTACAATCTGACATTACACCACTCCCGATGGGTTTGCTCTGTTTGGCGCGGTTGGATTAGGGCAGGCGAAGGTCCTGGTTACAATTTGACATAAATCCAGTCCAAATGTTTTTGCTATGCTTGGCGCGTTTGTCACGGGTCAGGCGGCGGGCCTAGGTAGAATGTAGGAATTATACCATTCCCAATGTTTTTGCTATGTTTGGTGAGGTCGGCATAAGGCAGGGGGAATCCCTATTCACAATCTTGCAATACATCACTACCAATGTGTTAGCTGCGTTTGGCGCGGTTAGCACAGGACAGGCGGCGGCCCTGATTACAATCTAGCATTACACCATTCCCAATGGGTTTGCTATGTTTGGCGAGGTTGGAATAGAGCAGGCGGTGGCGCTGGTTACAATGGAGGAATCACACAATTCAAAATGTGTTTGCCATATTTGGCGCGGTTAGCTCAGGGCAGGCGCTGGCCCTGATAACAATCTGATATTACACCACTGCCAATGGGTTTCTTCTGTTTGGCGTGATTTGATAAGGGCAGGCGAAGGCCCTGGTTTCAATTGGACATTTATCCAGTCCAAATGTGTTTGCTATGCTATAGGCGCGTTTGTCACGGGTCAGGCGGCGGGGCTAGGTAGAATGTAGGAATTATACCATTCCCAATGTGTTTGCTATGTTTGGAAAGGTCGGCATAAGGCAGGGGGAATCCCTATTTACAATCTTGCAATACATCATACCCAATGTGTTAGCTACGTTTGGCGCGGTTAGCACAGGGCAGGCGGCAGCCCTGGTTATAATGTAGGAATTATACCATTCCCAAAGTGTTTGCTATGTTTGGCGAGGTCGGCATAAGGCAGGAGGAATCCCTATTTACAATCTTGCAATACATCACTCCCAATGTGATGTATCCAAAAAAAAAAAAAAAAAAAAAAAAAAAAAAAAAAAAAAAAAAAAAAAAAAAAAAAAAAAAAAAAAAAAAAAAGGCCTAGATAGAATGAAGGAATTATACCACTCCCAATGGGTTTGCTCTGATTGGCGAGGTTGGAAAGGGCAGGCGGCGGCGCTGGTTACAATGGAGGAATCACACAATTCGAAAAGTGTTTTCCATATTTGGCGCTGTTAGCACAGGGCAGGCGGTGGCCCTGGTTACAGTCTGACGTTACACCACTCCCGATGGGTTTGCTCTGATTGGCGCGGTTGGATTAGGGCAGGCGACGGCCCTGGTTACAATTTGAAATTAATCCATTCCCAATGTGTTACCTACGTTTGGCGCGGTTAGATCAGGGCAGGCGCCAGCCCTGGTTATAATGTAGGAATTATACCATTCCTAATGTTTTTGCTATGATTGGCAAGGTAGGCATAAGGCAGTCGGTATCCCTGGTTACAATCTTGCATTACACCACTCCCAATGGGTTTGCTACGTTTGGTGCGATTAGCGCAGGGCAGACGGAATCACATTTTACAATATGACATTACACCACTCCCATAGTGTTTTCTATGTTTGGAGAGGTTGGAATAGGGCTGGCGGAGGCCCTCTTTACAATCTAGGCGTTACGCCATTCCCAATGTGTTAGCTATGTTTGGCGAGGTTGGCATAAAGCAGTCGGAATCCCTGGTTACAATCTTGCATTACAGCATCCCCAATGGGTTTCCTATGTTTGGCGAGGTTGGAATAGGGCAGGCGGCGGCGCTGGTTACAATGTAGGAATCACACAATTCAAAATGTGTTTGCCATATTTGGTGTTGCAGCGGGCAGTTAGCGGGCCTGGTTAGAATTAAGGAATTAAAAATTCCCAATGTGTTAGCTATGTATGTCGCGATTGTCACAGGGCATGCGGCGGCCCTGGTTACAATCTAGGCATTACGCCATTCCCAATGTGTTTGCTATGTTTGGCGAGGTTGGAATAGGGCAGGCGGCGGCCCTGGTTACAATGGAGGAATCACACAATTCAAAATGTGTTTGCCATATTTGGCGCGGTTAGCACAGAGCAGGCGGTGGCCCTGGTTACAATCTGGCATTACACCACTCCCAATGGGTTTGCTATGTTTGGCGAGGTTGGAAAGGGCAGGCGGCGGCGCTGGTTACAGTCTGACTTTACACCACTCCCGATGGGTTTGCTCTGTTTGGCACGGTTGGATTAGGGAAGCGAAGGTCCTGGTTACAATTTGACATTAATCCAGTCCAAATGTGTTTGCTATGCTTGGCGCGTTTGTCATGGGTCAGGCGGCGGGCCTATGTAGAATTTCGGAATTACACCATTCCCAATGTGTTTGCTATGTTTGGCGAGTTTGGCATAAGGCAGTCGGAATCCCTGGTTACAATCTTGCAATGTCACAGGGCATGCGGCGGCCCTGGTTACAATCTAGGCATTAAGCCATTCCCAATGGGTTTGCTCTGATTGGCGCGGTTGGATTAGGGCAGGCGACAGCCCTGGTTACAATTTGATATTAAAATATTCTTAATGTGTTAGCTACGTTTGGCGCGGTTAGCACAGGGCAGGCGGCAGTCCTGGTTATAATGTAGGAATTAAACCATTCCCAATGTGTTTGCTATGTTCTGCAAGGTTGGCGTAAGGCAGTCGGAATCCCTGGTTACAATCTTGCATTACACCACTTCCAATGGGTTTGCTACGTTTGGTGCGATTAGCGCAGGGCAGACGGAATCACATTTTACAATATGGCATTACACTACTCCCATAGTGTTGTCTATGTTTGGAGAGGTTGGAATAGGGCAGGCGGCAGCCCTGGTCATAATGTAGGAATTATACCATTCCCAATGTGTTAGCTAAGTTTGGCGAGGTTGCCATAAAGCAGTCGGAATCCCTGGTTACAATCTGGCATTACCCCACTCCCAATGGGTTTGCTATGTTTGGCGAGATTGGAATAGGGCAGGCGGCGGCTCTGGTTACAATGGAGGAATCACACAATTCAAAATGTGTTTGCCATATTTGGCGTGGTTAGCACTGGGCAGGCGGTGGCCCTGGTTACAATCTGGCATTACACCACTCCCAATAGGTTTTCTATGTTTGGTGAGGTTGGCATAAGGAAGGCGAAATCCCTGGTTACAATTTGACATTAATCCATTCCCAATGTGTTAGCTACGTTTGGCGCGGTTAGCACAGGGCAGGGGCAGTCCTGGTTATAATGTAGGAATTATACCATTCCCAATGTGTTTGCTATGTTTGGCAAGGTGTGCGTAAGGCAGCGGGAATCCCTATTTACAATTTTCCAATACATCACTCCCAATGTCTTTGCTACGTTTGGCGCGATTAGCATTGGGCAGGCGCCAGCCCTGGTTATAATGTAGGAATTATACCATTCCCAATGTGTTTGCTATGTTTTGCAAGGTTGGCGTAAGGCAGTCGGAATCCCTGGTTACAATCTTGCATTACACCACTTCCAATGGGTTTGCTACGTTTGGTGCGATTAGCGCAGGGCAGACGGAATCACATTTTACAATATGGCATTACACTACTCCCATAGTGTTGTCTATGTTTGGCGAGGTTGGCATAAAGCAGCCGGAATCCCTGGTTACAATCTTGCATTACCCCACTCCCAATGGGTTTCCTATGTTTGGCGAGGTTGGAATAGGGCAGGCGGCGGCGCTGGTTACAATGGAGGAATCACACACTTCAAAATGTGTTTGCCATATTTGGCGCGGTTAGCACTGGGCAGGCGGTGGCCCCGGTTACAATCTGGCATTACACCACTCCCAATAGGTTTGCTATGTTTGGTGAGGTTGGCATAAGGAAGGCGAAATCCCTGGTTGCGTTTGGCAGCGGGCAGTTGGCGGGTCTGGTTAGAATTAAGGAATTAAAAATTCCCAATGTGTTAGCTATATATGTCGCGATTGTCACAGGGCATGCGGCGGCCCTGGTTACAATCTAGGCATTACGCCATTCCCAATGTGTTTGCTATGTTTGGCGAGGTTGGAATAGGGCAGGCGGCGGCCCTGGTTACAATCTGACATTACACCACTCCCAATGGGTTTGCTATGTTAACTAAGGGCAGGCGGCGGCCCTGGTTGTAATTTGGGATTAATCCAGTCCAAATGTGTTTGCTAGGCTTGGCGCGTTGGCACGGGGCAGGCAGCGGGCCTGGTTAGAATGTAGGAATCATACCATACCCAATGTGTTTGCTATTTTTGGCGAGGTTTGCATAAGGCAGGCGGATCCCTGGTTACAATCTCGCATTACACCACTCCTAATGTGTTCGTTACGTTTTGCGCGTTAGCGCAGGGCAGGCGGCGGTCCTGGTTACAATGGAGGAATCACACAATTCAAAATGTGTTAGCCATATTTGGCGCTGTTTGCACAGGGCAGGCGGTTGCCTTGGTTACAATCTGACTTCACACCACTCCCAATGGGTTTGCTATGCTTGGCGCGGTTGGCATAGGGCAGGCGCAGCCCTTGTTAAAATCTGACATTACAATATTACCAATGTATTTGCTGCGTTTGGCGAGGTTGGCATTGGTTAGGCAGGGGCCCTGGTTATATTCTTATATTACAACATTTATAAAATCTGTGAGCGACGATTAGCGCGATTGGCATCGGGCAGGCTGTGGCCCTGGTAAGAATGTAGGCGTTAAACCATTCCTAATGTGTTTGCTATGCTTGGTGCGGTTATCATAGTACAGAGGGCGGCCCTGGTTAGAATGTAGGCATTACACAATTCCTAATGTGTTTGCTTTGTTTGGTGAGGTTGGCATAGTGTAGGCGGAATCCCTTTTTTCAATCTGGCATTACACCACTCCCAATGTGTTTGCTATGTATGGCGCGATTGTCCCAGGGCAGGCGACGGCCCTGGTTACAATCTAGGCATTACGCCCATCCCAATGTGTTAGCTGCGTTTGGCGAGGTTGGAATAGGGCAGGCGGCGGCGCTAGTTACAATGGAGGAATCACACACTTCAAAATGTGTTTGCCATATTTGGCGCGGTTAGCACTGGGCAGGCGGTGGCCCCGGTTACAATCTGGCATTACACCACTCCCAATAGGTTTGCTATGTTTGGTGAGGTTGGCATAAGGAAGGCGAAATCCCTGGTTGCGTTTGGCAGCGGGCAGTTGGCGGGTCTGGTTAGAATTAAGGAATTAAAAATTCCCAATGTGTTAGCTATATATGTCGCGATTGTCACAGGGCATGCGGCGGCCCTGGTTACAATCTAGGCATTACGCCATTCCCAATGTGTTTGCTATGTTTGGCGAGGTTGGAATAGGGCAGGCGGCGGCCCTGGTTACAATCTGACATTACACCACTCCCAATGGGTTTGCTATGTTAACTAAGGGCAGGCGGCGGCCCTGGTTGTAATTTGGGATTAATCCAGTCCAAATGTGTTTGCTAGGCTTGGCGCGTTGGCACGGGGCAGGCAGCGGGCCTGGTTAGAATGTAGGAATCATACCATACCCAATGTGTTTGCTATTTTTGGCGAGGTTTGCATAAGGCAGGCGGATCCCTGGTTACAATCTCGCATTACACCACTCCTAATGTGTTCGTTACGTTTTGCGCGTTAGCGCAGGGCAGGCGGCGGTCCTGGTTACAATGGAGGAATCACACAATTCAAAATGTGTTAGCCATATTTGGCGCTGTTTGCACAGGGCAGGCGGTTGCCTTGGTTACAATCTGACTTCACACCACTCCCAATGGGTTTGCTATGCTTGGCGCGGTTGGCATAGGGCAGGCGCAGCCCTTGTTAAAATCTGACATTACAATATTACCAATGTATTTGCTGCGTTTGGCGAGGTTGGCATTGGTTAGGCAGGGGCCCTGGTTATATTCTTATATTACAACATTTATAAAATCTGTGAGCGACGATTAGCGCGATTGGCATCGGGCAGGCTGTGGCCCTGGTAGGAATGTAGGCGTTAAACCATTCCTAATGTGTTTGCTATGCTTGGTGCGGTTATCATAGTACAGAGGGCGGCCCTGGTTAGAATGTAGGCATTACACAATTCCTAATGTGTTTGCTTTGTTTGGTGAGGTTGGCATAGTGTAGGCGGAATCCCTTTTTTCAATCTGGCATTACACCACTCCCAATGTGTTTGCTATGTATGGCGCGATTGTCCCAGGGCAGGCGACGGCCCTGGTTACAATCTAGGCATTACGCCCATCCCAATGTGTTAGCTGCGTTTGGCGAGGTTGGAATAGGGCAGGCGGCGGCGCTAGTTACAATGGAGGAATCACACAATTCAAAATGTGTTTGCCATATTTGGCACGGTTAGCACTGGGCAGGCGGTGGCCCTGGTTACAATCTGGCATTACACCACTCCCAATAGGTTTGCTATGTTTGGTGAGGTTGGCATAAGGAAGGCGAAATCCCTGGTTGCGTTTGGCAGCGGGCAGTTGGCGGGCCTGGTTAGAATTAAGGAATTAAAAATTCCCAATGTGTTAGCTATGTATGTCGCGATTGTCACAGGGCATGCGGCGGCCCTGGTTACAATCTAGGCATTACGCCATTCCCAATGTGTTTGCTATGTTTGGCGAGGTTGGAATAGAGCAGGCGGCGGCCCTGGTTACAATGGAGGAATCACACAATTCAAAATGTGTTTGCCATATTTGGCGCGGTTAGCACAGGGCAGGCGGTGGCCCTGGTTACAATCTGGCATTACACCACTCCCAATGGGTTTGCTATGTTTGGCGAGGTTGGAAAGGGCAGGCGGCGGCGCTGTTTACAGTCTGACATTACACCACTCCCGATGGGTTTGCTCTGTTTGGCACGGTTGGATTAGGGAAGCGAAGGTCCTGGTTACAATTTGACATTAATCCAGTCCAAATGTGTTTGCTATGCTTGGCGCGTTTGTCATGGGTCAGGAGGCGGGCCTAGGTAGAATTTCGGAATTGAACCATTCCCAATCTGTTTGCTATCTTTGGCAAGTTTGGCATAAGGCAGTCGGAATCCCTGGTTACAATCTTGCATTACAGCACTCCCAATGTGTTAGCTATGTTTGGCGAGGTTGCCATAAAGCAGTCGGAATCCCAGGTTACAATCTGGCATTACCCCACTCCCAATGGCTTTGCTATGTTTGGCGAGATTGGAATAGGGCAGGCGGCGGCGCTGGTTACAATGGAGGAATCACACAATTCAAAATGTGTTTGCCATATTTGGCGCGGTTAGCACTGGGCAGGCGGTGGCCCTGGTTACAATCTGGCATTACACCACTCCCAATAGGTTTGCTATGTTTGGTGAGGTTGGCATAAGGAAGGCGAAATCCCTGGTTGCGTTTGGCAGCGGGCAGTTGGCGGGCCTGGTTAGAATTAAGGAATTAAAAATTCCCAATGTGTTAGCTATGTATGTCGCGATTGTCACAGGGCATGCGGCGGCCCTGGTTACAATCTAGGCATTACGCCATTCCCAATGTGTTTGCTATGTTTGGCGAGGTTGGAATAGGGCAGGCGGCGGCGCTGGTTACAATGGAGGAATCACACAATTCAAAATGTGTTTGCCATATTTGGCGCGGTTAGCACAGGGCAGGCGGTGGCCCTGGTTACAATCTGGCATTACACCACTCCCAATGGGTTTGCTATGTTTGGCGAGGTTGGAAAGGGCAGGCGGCGGCGCTGTTTACAGTCTGACATTACACCACTCCCGATGGGTTTGCTCTGTTTGGCACGGTTGGATTAGGAAAGCGAAGGTCCTGGTTACAATTTGACATTAATCCAGTCCAAATGTGTTTGCTATGCTTGGCGCGTTTGTCATGGGTCAGGAGGCGGGCCTAGGTAGAATTTCGGAATTACACCATTCCCAATGTGTTTGCTATGTTTGGCAAGTTTATCATAAGGCAGTCGGAATCACTGGTTACAATCTTGCATTACAGCACTCCCAATGTATTTGCTATGTATGGCGCGATTGTCCCAGGGCAGGCGACGGCCCTGGTTACAATCTAGGCATCGGATGGTCATGGGTCAGGCGGCGGGCCTAGGTAGAATTTCGGAATTACACCATTCCCAATGTGTTTGCTATGTTTGGCAAGTTTGGCATAAGGCAGTCGGAATCCCTGGTTACAATCTTGCATTACAGCACTCCCAATCTGTTAGCTGCGTTTGGCAAGGTTGGAATAGGGCAGGCGGCGGCGCTAGTTACAATGGAGGAATCACACAATTCAAAATGCGTTTGCCATATTTGGCGCGGTTAGCACAGGGCAGGCGGTGGCCCTGGTTACAATCTGACATTATACCACTCCCAATGGGATTGCTCTGATTGGCGCGGTTGGATTAGGGCAGGCGACGGCTCTGGTTACAATTTGACATTAATCCATTCCCAATGTGTTAGCTACGTTTGGCGCGGTTAGCACAGGACAGGCGGCAGTCCTGGTTATAATGTAGGAATTATACCATTCCCAATGTGTTTGCTATGTTTGGCAAGGTGTGCGTAAGGCAGCGGGAATCCCTATTTACAATTTTCCAATACATCACTCCCAATGTCTTTGCTACGTTTGGCGCGATTAGCATTGGGCAGGCGCCAGCCCTGGTTATAATGTAGGAATTATACCATTCCCAATGTGTTTGCTATGTTTTGCAAGGTTGGCGTAAGGCAGTCGGAATCCCTGGTTACAATCTTGCATTACACCACTTCCAATGGGTTTGCTACGTTTGGTGCGATTAGCGCAGGGCAGACGGAATCACATTTTACAATATGGCATTACACTACTCCCATAGTGTTGTCTATGTTTGGCGAGGTTGGCATAAAGCAGCCGGAATCCCTGGTTACAATCTGGCATTACCCCACCCCCAATGGGTTTCCTATGTTTGGCGAGGTTGGAATAGGGCAGGCGGCGGCGCTGGTTACAATGGAGGAATCACACAATTCAAAATGTGTTTGCCATATTTGGCGCGGTTAGCACTGGGCAGGCGGTGGCCCTGGTTACAATCTGGCATTACACCACTCCCAATAGGTTTGCTATGTTTGGTGAGGTTGGCATAAGGAAGGCGAAATCCCTTGTTGCGTTTGGCAGCGGGCAGTTGGCGGGTCTGGTTAGAATTAAGGAATTAAAAATTCCCAATGTGTTAGCTATATATGTCGCGATTGTCACAGGGCATGCGGTGGCCCTGGTTACAATCTAGGCATTACGCCATTCCCAATGTGTTTGCTATGTTTGGCGAGGTTGGAATAGGGCAGGCGGCGGCCCTGGTTACAATCTGACATTACACCACTCCCAATGGGTTTGCTATGTTAACTAAGGGCAGGCGGCGGCCCTGGTTGTAATTTGGGATTAATCCAGTCCAAATGTGTTTGCTAGGCTTGGCGCGTTGGCACGGGGCAGGCAGCGGGCCTGGTTAGAATGTAGGAATCATACCATACCCAATGTGTTTGCTATTTTTGGCGAGGTTTGCATAAGGCAGGCGGATCCTGGTTACAATCTCGCATTACACCACTCCTAATGTGTTCGTTACGTTTTGCGCGTTAGCGCAGGGCAGGCGGCGGTCCTGGTTACAATGGAGGAATCACACAATTCAAAATGTGTTAGCCATATTTGGCGCTGTTTGCACAGGGCAGGCGGTGGCCTTGGTTACAATCTGACTTCACACCACTCCCAATGGGTTTGCTATGCTTGGCGCGGTTGGCATAGGGCAGGCGCGGCCCTTGTTAAAATCTGACATTACAATATTACCAATGTATTTGCTGCGTTTGGCGAGGTTGGCATTGGTTAGGCAGGGGCCCTGGTTATATTCTTATATTACAACATTTATAAAATCTGTGAGCGACGTTTAGCGCGATTGGCATCGGGCAGGCTGTGGCCCTGGTTAGAATGTAGGCGTTAAACCATTCCTAATGTGTTTGCTATGCTTGGTGCGGTTATCATAGTACAGAGGGCGGCCATGGTTAGAATGTAGGCATTACACAATTCCTAATGTGTTTGCTTTGTTTGGTGAGGTTGTCCCAGGGCAGGCGACGGCTCTGGTTACAATCTAGGCATTACGCCCATCCCAATGTGTTAGCTGCGTTTGGCGAGGTTGGAATAGGGCAGGCGGCGGCGCTAGTTACAATGGAGGAATCACACAATTCAAAATGTGTTTGCCATATTTGGCGCGGTTAGCACAGGGCAGGCGGTGGCCCTGGTTACAATCTGACATTATACCACTCCCAATGGGTTTGCTACGTTTGGCGCGGTTAGCACAGGGCAGGCGGCAGTCCTGGATATAATGTAGGAATTATACCATTCCCAATATGTTAGCTAAGTTTGGCGAGGTTGCCATAAAGCAGTCGGAATCCCTGGTTACAATCTGGTATTACCCCACTCCCAATGGGTTTGCTATGTTTGGCGAGATTGGAACAGGGCAGGCGGCGGCTCTGGTTACAATGGAGGAATCACACAATTCAAAATGTGTTTGCCATATTTGGCGTGGTTAGCACTGGGCAGGCGGTGGCCCTGGTTACAATCTGGCATTACACCACTCCCAATAGGTTTGCTATGTTTGGTGAGGTTGGCATAAGGAAGGCGAAATCCCTGGTTGCGTTTGGCAGCGGGCAGTTGGCGGGCCTGGTTAGAATTAAGGAATTAAAAATTCCCAATGTGTTAGCTATGTATGTCGCGATTGTCACAGGGCATGCGGCGGCCCTGGTTACAATCTAGGCATTACGCCATTCCCAATGTGTTTGCTATGTTTGGCGAGGTTGGAATAGAGCAGGCGGCGGCCCTGGTTACAATGGAGGAATCACACAATTCAAAATGTGTTTGCCATATTTGGCGCGGTTAGCACAGGGCAGGCGGTGGCCCTGGTTACAATCTGGCATTACACCACTCCCAATGGGTTTGCTATGTTTGGCGAGGTTGGAAAGGGCAGGCGGCGGCGCTGTTTACAGTCTGACATTACACCACTCCCGATGGGTTTGCTCTGTTTGGCACGGTTGGATTAGGGAAGCGAAGGTCCTGGTTACAATTTGACATTAATCCAGTCCAAATGTGTTTGCTATGCTTGGCGCGTTTGTCATGGGTCAGGAGGCGGGCCTAGGTAGAATTTCGGAATTGAACCATTCCCAATCTGTTTGCTATCTTTGGCAAGTTTGGCATAAGGCAGTCGGAATCCCTGGTTACAATCTTGCATTACAGCACTCCCAATGTGTTAGCTATGTTTGGCGAGGTTGCCATAAAGCAGTCGGAATCCCAGGTTACAATCTGGCATTACCCCACTCCCAATGGCTTTGCTATGTTTGGCGAGATTGGAATAGGGCAGGCGGCGGCGCTGGTTACAATGGAGGAATCACACAATTCAAAATGTGTTTGCCATATTTGGCGCGGTTAGCACTGGGCAGGCGGTGGCCCTGGTTACAATCTGGCATTACACCACTCCCAATAGGTTTGCTATGTTTGGTGAGGTTGGCATAAGGAAGGCGAAATCCCTGGTTGCGTTTGGCAGCGGGCAGTTGGCGGGCCTGGTTAGAATTAAGGAATTAAAAATTCCCAATGTGTTAGCTATGTATGTCGCGATTGTCACAGGGCATGCGGCGGCCCTGGTTACAATCTAGGCATTACGCCATTCCCAATGTGTTTGCTATGTTTGGCGAGGTTGGAATAGGGCAGGCGGCGGCGCTGGTTACAATGGAGGAATCACACAATTCAAAATGTGTTTGCCATATTTGGCGCGGTTAGCACAGGGCAGGCGGTGGCCCTGGTTACAATCTGGCATTACACCACTCCCAATGGGTTTGCTATGTTTGGCGAGGTTGGAAAGGGCAGGCGGCGGCGCTGTTTACAGTCTGACATTACACCACTCCCGATGGGTTTGCTCTGTTTGGCACGGTTGGATTAGGAAAGCGAAGGTTAGCACAGGGCAGGCGGCAGTCCTGGATATAATGTAGGAATTATACCATTCCCAGTGTGTTTGCTATGTTCTGCAAGGTTGGCGTAAGGCAGTCGGAATCCCTGGTTACAATCTTGCATTACACCACTTCCAATGGGTTTGCTACGTTTGGTGCGATTAGCGCAGGGCAGACGGAATCACATTTTACAATATGGCATTACACTACTCCCATAGTGTTGTCTATGTTGGGAGAGGTTGGAATAGGGCAGGCGGCAGCCCTGGTTATAATGTAGGAATTATACCATTCCCAATATGTTAGCTAAGTTTGGCGAGGTTGCCATAAAGCAGTCGGAATCCCTGGTTACAATCTGGTATTACCCCACTCCCAATGGGTTTGCTATGTTTGGCGAGATTGGAACAGGGCAGGCGGCGGCTCTGGTTACAATGGAGGAATCACACAATTCAAAATGTGTTTGCCATATTTGGCGTGGTTAGCACTGGGCAGGCGGTGGCCCTGGTTACAATCTGGCATTACACCACTCCCAATAGGTTTGCTATGTTTGGTGAGGTTGGCATAAGGAAGGCGAAATCCCTGGTTGCGTTTGGCAGCGGGCAGTTGGCGGGCCTGGTTAGAATTAAGGAATTAAAAATTCCCAATGTGTTAGCTATGTATGTCGCGATTGTCACAGGGCATGCGGCGGCCCTGGTTACAATCTAGGCATTACGCCATTCCCAATGTGTTTGCTATGTTTGGCGAGGTTGGAATAGAGCAGGCGGCGGCCCTGGTTACAATGGAGGAATCACACAATTCAAAATGTGTTTGCCATATTTGGCGCGGTTAGCACAGGGCAGGCGGTGGCCCTGGTTACAATCTGGCATTACACCACTCCCAATGGGTTTGCTATGTTTGGCGAGGTTGGAAAGGGCAGGCGGCGGCGCTGTTTACAGTCTGACATTACACCACTCCCGATGGGTTTGCTCTGTTTGGCACGGTTGGATTAGGGAAGCGAAGGTCCTGGTTACAATTTGACATTAATCCAGTCCAAATGTGTTTGCTATGCTTGGCGCGTTTGTCATGGGTCAGGAGGCGGGCCTAGGTAGAATTTCGGAATTGAACCATTCCCAATCTGTTTGCTATCTTTGGCAAGTTTGGCATAAGGCAGTCGGAATCCCTGGTTACAATCTTGCATTACAGCACTCCCAATGTGTTAGCTATGTTTGGCGAGGTTGCCATAAAGCAGTCGGAATCCCAGGTTACAATCTGGCATTACCCCACTCCCAATGGCTTTGCTATGTTTGGCGAGATTGGAATAGGGCAGGCGGCGGCGCTGGTTACAATGGAGGAATCACACAATTCAAAATGTGTTTGCCATATTTGGCGCGGTTAGCACTGGGCAGGCGGTGGCCCTGGTTACAATCTGGCATTACACCACTCCCAATAGGTTTGCTATGTTTGGTGAGGTTGGCATAAGGAAGGCGAAATCCCTGGTTGCGTTTGGCAGCGGGCAGTTGGCGGGCCTGGTTAGAATTAAGGAATTAAAAATTCCCAATGTGTTAGCTATGTATGTCGCGATTGTCACAGGGCATGCGGCGGCCCTGGTTACAATCTAGGCATTACGCCATTCCCAATGTGTTTGCTATGTTTGGCGAGGTTGGAATAGGGCAGGCGGCGGCGCTGGTTACAATGGAGGAATCACACAATTCAAAATGTGTTTGCCATATTTGGCGCGGTTAGCACAGGGCAGGCGGTGGCCCTGGTTACAATCTGGCATTACACCACTCCCAATGGGTTTGCTATGTTTGGCGAGGTTGGAAAGGGCAGGCGGCGGTGCTGTTTACAGTCTGACATTACACCACTCCCGATGGGTTTGCTCTGTTTGGCACGGTTGGATTAGGAAAGCGAAGGTCCTGGTTACAATTTGACATTAATCCAGTCCAAATGTGTTTGCTATGCTTGGCGCGTTTGTCATGGGTCAGGAGGCGGGCCTAGGTAGAATTTCGGAATTACACCATTCCCAATGTGTTTGCTATGTTTGGCAAGTTTATCATAAGGCAGTCGGAATCACTGGTTACAATCTTGCATTACAGCACTCCCAATGTATTTGCTATGTATGGCGCGATTGTCCCAGGGCAGGCGACGGCCCTGGTTACAATCTAGGCATCGGATGGTCATGGGTCAGGCGGCGGGCCTAGGTAGAATTTCGGAATTACACCATTCCCAATGTGTTTGCTATGTTTGGCAAGTTTGGCATAAGGCAGTCGGAATCCCTGGTTACAATCTTGCATTACAGCACTCCCAATCTGTTAGCTGCGTTTGGCAAGGTTGGAATAGGGCAGGCGGCGGCGCTAGTTACAATGGAGGAATCACACAATTCAAAATGCGTTTGCCATATTTGGCGCGGTTAGCACAGGGCAGGCGGTGGCCCTGGTTACAATCTGACATTATACCACTCCCAATGGGATTGCTCTGATTGGCGCGGTTGGATTAGGGCAGGCGACGGCTCTGGTTACAATTTGACATTAATCCATTCCCAATGTGTTAGCTACGTTTGGCGCGGTTAGCACAGGACAGGCGGCAGTCCTGGTTATAATGTAGGAATTATACCATTCCCAATGTGTTTGCTATGTTTGGCAAGGTGTGCGTAAGGCAGCGGGAATCCCTATTTACAATTTTCCAATACATCACTCCCAATGTCTTTGCTACGTTTGGCGCGATTAGCATTGGGCAGGCGCCAGCCCTGGTTATAATGTAGGAATTATACCATTCCCAATGTGTTTGCTATGTTTTGCAAGGTTGGCGTAAGGCAGTCGGAATCCCTGGTTACAATCTTGCATTACACCACTTCCAATGGGTTTGCTACGTTTGGTGCGATTAGCGCAGGGCAGACGGAATCACATTTTACAATATGGCATTACACTACTCCCATAGTGTTGTCTATGTTTGGCGAGGTTGGCATAAAGCAGCCGGAATCCCTGGTTACAATCTGGCATTACCCCACCCCCAATGGGTTTCCTATGTTTGGCGAGGTTGGAATAGGGCAGGCGGCGGCGCTGGTTACAATGGAGGAATCACACAATTCAAAATGTGTTTGCCATATTTGGCGCGGTTAGCACTGGGCAGGCGGTGGCCCTGGTTACAATCTGGCATTACACCACTCCCAATAGGTTTGCTATGTTTGGTGAGGTTGGCATAAGGAAGGCGAAATCCCTTGTTGCGTTTGGCAGCGGGCAGTTGGCGGGTCTGGTTAGAATTAAGGAATTAAAAATTCCCAATGTGTTAGCTATATATGTCGCGATTGTCACAGGGCATGCGGTGGCCCTGGTTACAATCTAGGCATTACGCCATTCCCAATGTGTTTGCTATGTTTGGCGAGGTTGGAATAGGGCAGGCGGCGGCCCTGGTTACAATCTGACATTACACCACTCCCAATGGGTTTGCTATGTTAACTAAGGGCAGGCGGCGGCCCTGGTTGTAATTTGGGATTAATCCAGTCCAAATGTGTTTGCTAGGCTTGGCGCGTTGGCACGGGGCAGGCAGCGGGCCTGGTTAGAATGTAGGAATCATACCATACCCAATGTGTTTGCTATTTTTGGCGAGGTTTGCATAAGGCAGGCGGATCCTGGTTACAATCTCGCATTACACCACTCCTAATGTGTTCGTTACGTTTTGCGCGTTAGCGCAGGGCAGGCGGCGGTCCTGGTTACAATGGAGGAATCACACAATTCAAAATGTGTTAGCCATATTTGGCGCTGTTTGCACAGGGCAGGCGGTGGCCTTGGTTACAATCTGACTTCACACCACTCCCAATGGGTTTGCTATGCTTGGCGCGGTTGGCATAGGGCAGGCGCGGCCCTTGTTAAAATCTGACATTACAATATTACCAATGTATTTGCTGCGTTTGGCGAGGTTGGCATTGGTTAGGCAGGGGCCCTGGTTATATTCTTATATTACAACATTTATAAAATCTGTGAGCGACGTTTAGCGCGATTGGCATCGGGCAGGCTGTGGCCCTGGTTAGAATGTAGGCGTTAAACCATTCCTAATGTGTTTGCTATGCTTGGTGCGGTTATCATAGTACAGAGGGCGGCCATGGTTAGAATGTAGGCATTACACAATTCCTAATGTGTTTGCTTTGTTTGGTGAGGTTGTCCCAGGGCAGGCGACGGCTCTGGTTACAATCTAGGCATTACGCCCATCCCAATGTGTTAGCTGCGTTTGGCGAGGTTGGAATAGGGCAGGCGGCGGCGCTAGTTACAATGGAGGAATCACACAATTCAAAATGTGTTTGCCATATTTGGCGCGGTTAGCACAGGGCAGGCGGTGGCCCTGGTTACAATCTGACATTATACCACTCCCAATGGGTTTGCTACGTTTGGCGCGGTTAGCACAGGGCAGGCGGCAGTCCTGGATATAATGTAGGAATTATACCATTCCCAATATGTTAGCTAAGTTTGGCGAGGTTGCCATAAAGCAGTCGGAATCCCTGGTTACAATCTGGTATTACCCCACTCCCAATGGGTTTGCTATGTTTGGCGAGATTGGAACAGGGCAGGCGGCGGCTCTGGTTACAATGGAGGAATCACACAATTCAAAATGTGTTTGCCATATTTGGCGTGGTTAGCACTGGGCAGGCGGTGGCCCTGGTTACAATCTGGCATTACACCACTCCCAATAGGTTTGCTATGTTTGGTGAGGTTGGCATAAGGAAGGCGAAATCCCTGGTTGCGTTTGGCAGCGGGCAGTTGGCGGGCCTGGTTAGAATTAAGGAATTAAAAATTCCCAATGTGTTAGCTATGTATGTCGCGATTGTCACAGGGCATGCGGCGGCCCTGGTTACAATCTAGGCATTACGCCATTCCCAATGTGTTTGCTATGTTTGGCGAGGTTGGAATAGAGCAGGCGGCGGCCCTGGTTACAATGGAGGAATCACACAATTCAAAATGTGTTTGCCATATTTGGCGCGGTTAGCACAGGGCAGGCGGTGGCCCTGGTTACAATCTGGCATTACACCACTCCCAATGGGTTTGCTATGTTTGGCGAGGTTGGAAAGGGCAGGCGGCGGCGCTGTTTACAGTCTGACATTACACCACTCCCGATGGGTTTGCTCTGTTTGGCACGGTTGGATTAGGGAAGCGAAGGTCCTGGTTACAATTTGACATTAATCCAGTCCAAATGTGTTTGCTATGCTTGGCGCGTTTGTCATGGGTCAGGAGGCGGGCCTAGGTAGAATTTCGGAATTGAACCATTCCCAATCTGTTTGCTATCTTTGGCAAGTTTGGCATAAGGCAGTCGGAATCCCTGGTTACAATCTTGCATTACAGCACTCCCAATGTGTTAGCTATGTTTGGCGAGGTTGCCATAAAGCAGTCGGAATCCCAGGTTACAATCTGGCATTACCCCACTCCCAATGGCTTTGCTATGTTTGGCGAGATTGGAATAGGGCAGGCGGCGGCGCTGGTTACAATGGAGGAATCACACAATTCAAAATGTGTTTGCCATATTTGGCGCGGTTAGCACTGGGCAGGCGGTGGCCCTGGTTACAATCTGGCATTACACCACTCCCAATAGGTTTGCTATGTTTGGTGAGGTTGGCATAAGGAAGGCGAAATCCCTGGTTGCGTTTGGCAGCGGGCAGTTGGCGGGCCTGGTTAGAATTAAGGAATTAAAAATTCCCAATGTGTTAGCTATGTATGTCGCGATTGTCACAGGGCATGCGGCGGCCCTGGTTACAATCTAGGCATTACGCCATTCCCAATGTGTTTGCTATGTTTGGCGAGGTTGGAATAGGGCAGGCGGCGGCGCTGGTTACAATGGAGGAATCACACAATTCAAAATGTGTTTGCCATATTTGGCGCGGTTAGCACAGGGCAGGCGGTGGCCCTGGTTACAATCTGGCATTACACCACTCCCAATGGGTTTGCTATGTTTGGCGAGGTTGGAAAGGGCAGGCGGCGGCGCTGTTTACAGTCTGACATTACACCACTCCCGATGGGTTTGCTCTGTTTGGCACGGTTGGATTAGGAAAGCGAAGGTTAGCACAGGGCAGGCGGCAGTCCTGGATATAATGTAGGAATTATACCATTCCCAGTGTGTTTGCTATGTTCTGCAAGGTTGGCGTAAGGCAGTCGGAATCCCTGGTTACAATCTTGCATTACACCACTTCCAATGGGTTTGCTACGTTTGGTGCGATTAGCGCAGGGCAGACGGAATCACATTTTACAATATGGCATTACACTACTCCCATAGTGTTGTCTATGTTGGGAGAGGTTGGAATAGGGCAGGCGGCAGCCCTGGTTATAATGTAGGAATTATACCATTCCCAATATGTTAGCTAAGTTTGGCGAGGTTGCCATAAAGCAGTCGGAATCCCTGGTTACAATCTGGTATTACCCCACTCCCAATGGGTTTGCTATGTTTGGCGAGATTGGAACAGGGCAGGCGGCGGCTCTGGTTACAATGGAGGAATCACACAATTCAAAATGTGTTTGCCATATTTGGCGTGGTTAGCACTGGGCAGGCGGTGGCCCTGGTTACAATCTGGCATTACACCACTCCCAATAGGTTTGCTATGTTTGGTGAGGTTGGCATAAGGAAGGCGAAATCCCTGGTTGCGTTTGGCAGCGGGCAGTTGGCGGGCCTGGTTAGAATTAAGGAATTAAAAATTCCCAATGTGTTAGCTATGTATGTCGCGATTGTCACAGGGCATGCGGCGGCCCTGGTTACAATCTAGGCATTACGCCATTCCCAATGTGTTTGCTATGTTTGGCGAGGTTGGAATAGGGCAGGCGGCGGCCCTGGTTACAATGGAGGAATCACACAATTCAAAATGTGTTTGCCATATTTGGCGCGGTTAGCACAGGGCAGGCGGTGGCCCTGGTTACAATCTGGCATTACACCACTCCCAATGGGTTTGCTATGTTTGGCGAGGTTGGAAAGGGCAGGCGGCGGCGCTGTTTACAGTCTGACATTACACCACTCCCGATGGGTTTGCTCTGTTTGGCACGGTTGGATTAGGGAAGCGAAGGTCCTGGTTACAATTTGACATTAATCCAGTCCAAATGTGTTGTCTATGTTTGGAGAGGTTGGAATAGGGCAGGCGGCAGCCCTGGTTATAATGTAGGAATTATACCATTCCCAATGTGTTAGCTAAGTTTGGCGAGGTTGCCATAAAGCAGTCGGAATCCCTGGTTACAATCTGGCATTACCCCACTCCCAATGGGTTTGCTATGTTTGGCGAGATTGGAATAGGGCAGGCGGCGGCTCTGGTTACAATGGAGGAATCACACAATTCAAAATGTGTTTGCCATATTTGGCGTGGTTAGCACTGGGCAGGCGGTGGCCCTGGTTACAATCTGGCATTACACCACTCCCAATAGGTTTGCTATGTTTGGTGAGGTTGGCATAAGGAAGGCGAAATCCCTGGTTGCGTTTGGCAGCGGGCAGTTGGCGGGCCTGGTTAGAATTAAGGAATTAAAAATTCCCAATGTGTTAGCTATGTATGTCGCGATTGTCACAGGGCATGCGGCGGCCCTGGTTACAATCTAGGCATTACGCCATTCCCAATGTGTTTGCTATGTTTGGCGAGGTTGGAATAGGGCAGGTGGCGGCCCTGGTTACAATGGAGGAATCACACAATTCAAAATGTGATTGCCATATTTGGCGCGGTTAGCACAGGGCAGGCGGTGGCCCTGGATACAATCTGGCATTACACCACTCCCAATGGGTTTGCTATGTTTGGCGAGGTTGGAAAGGGCAGGCGGCGGCGCTGTTTACAGTCTGACATTACACCACTCCCGATGGGTTTGCTCTGTTTGGCACGGTTGGATTAGGGAAGCGAAGGTCCTGGTTACAATTTGACATTAATCCAGTCCAAATGTGTTTGCTATGCTTGGCGCGTTTGTCATGGGTCAGGAGGCGGGCCTAGGTAGAATTTCGGAATTACACCATTCCCAATCTGTTTGCTATCTTTGGCAAGTTTGGCATAAGGCAGTCGGAATCCTTGGTTACAATCTTGCATTACAGCACTCCCAATGTGTTAGCTATGTTTGGCGAGGTTGCCATAAAGCAGTCGGAATCCCTGGTTACAATCTGGCATTACACCACTCCCAATAGGTTTGCTATGTTTGGTGAGGTTGGCATAAGGAAGGCGAAATCCCTGGTTGCGTTTGGCAGCGGGCAGTTCGCGGGCCTGGTTAGAATTAAGGAATTAAAAATTCCCAATGTGTTAGCTATGTATGTCGCGATTGTCACAGGGCATGCGGCGGCCCTGGTTACAATCTAGGCATTACGCCATTCCCAATGTGTTTGCTATGTTTGGCGAGGTTGGAATAGGGCAGGCGGCGGCGCTGGTTGCAATGGAGGAATCACACAATTCAAAATGTGTTAGCCATATTTGGCGCGGTAAGCACTGGGCAGGCGGTGGTCCTGGTTACAATCTGGCATTACACCACTCCCAATAGGTTTGCTATGTTTTGTGAGGTGTGCATAAGGAAGGCGAAATCCCTGGTTGCGTTTGGCAGCGGGCAGTTGGCGGGCCTGGTTAGAATTAAGGAATTAAAAATTCCCAATGTGTTAGCTATGTATGTCGCGATTGTCACAGGGCATGCAGCGGCCCTGGTTACAATCTAGGCATTACGCCATTCCCAATGTGTTTGCTATGTTTGGCGAGGTTGGAATAGGGCAGGCGGCGGCCCTGGTTACAATGGAGGAATCACACAATTCAAAATGTGTTTGCCATATTTGGCGCGGTTAGCACAGGGCAGGCGGTGGCCCTGGTTACAATCTGGCATTACACCACTCCCAATGGGTTTGCTATGTTTGGCGAGGTTGGAAAGGGCAGGCGGCGGCGCTGTTTACAGTCTGACATTACACCACTCCCGATGGGTTTGCTCTGTTTGGCACGGTTGGATTAGGGAAGCGAAGGTCCTGGTTACAATTTGACATTAATCCAGTCCAAATGTGTTTGCTATGCTTGGCGCGTTTGTCATGGGTCAGGAGGCGGGCCTAGGTAGAATTTCGGAATTACACCATTCCCAATGTGTTTGCTATCTTTGGCAAGTTTGGCATAAGGCAGTCGGAATCCCTGGTTACAATCTTGCATTACACCACTCCCAATCTGTTAGCTGCGTTTGGCGAGGTTGGAATAGGGCAGGCGGCGGCGCTAGTTACAATGGAGGAATCACACAATTCAAAATGTATTTGCCATATTTGGCGCGGTTTGCACAGGGCAGGCGGTGGCCCTGGTTACAATCTGACATTATACCACTTCCAATGAGTTTGCTCTGATTGGCGCGGTTGGATTAGGGCAGGCGACGGCCCTGGTTACAATTTGACATTAATCCATTCCCAATGTGTTAGCTACGTTTGGAGCGGTTAGCACAGGGCAGGCGGCAGTCCTGGTTATAATGTAGGGATTATACCATTCCCAATGTGTCTGCTATGTTTGGCAAGGTGTGCGTAAGGCAGCGGGAATCCTTATTTACAATTTTCCAATACATCACTCCCAACGTCTTTGCTACGTTTGGCGCGATTAGCATTGGGCAGGCGCCAGCCCTGGTTATAATGTAGGAATTATACCATTCCCAATGTGTTTGCTATGTTTTGCAAGGTTGGCGTAAGGCAGTCGGAATCCCTGGCTACAATCTTGCATTACACCACTTCCAATGGGTTTGCTACGTTTGGTGAGATTAGCGCAGGGCAGACGGAATCACATTTTACAATATGGCATTACACTACTCCTATAGTGTTGTCTATGTTTGGAGAGGTTGGAATAGGGCAGGCGGCGGCGCTGGTTACAATGGAGGAATCACACAATTCAAAATGTGTTTGCCATATTTGGCGCGGTTAGCACTGGGCAGGCGGTGGCCCTGGTTACAATCTGGCATTACACCACTCCCAATAGGTTTGCTATGTTTGGTTAGGTTGGGATAAGGAAGGCGAAATCCCTGGTTGCGTTTGGCAGCGGGCAGTTGGCGGGCCTGGTTAGAATTAAGGAATTAAAAATTCCCAATGTGTTAGCTATATATGTCGTGATTGTCACAGGGCATGCGGTGGCCCTGGTTACAATCTAGGCATTACGCCATTCCCAATGTGTTTGCTATGTTTGGCGAGGTTGGAATAGGGCAGGCGGCGGCCCTGGTTACAATCTGACATTACACCACTCCCAATGGGTTTGCTATGTTAACTAAGGGCAGGCGGCGGCCCTGGTTGTAATTTGGGATTAATCCAGTCCAAATGTGTTTGCTAGGCTTGGCGCGTTGGCACGGGGCAGGCAGCGGGCCTGGTTAGAATGTAGGAATCATACCATACCCAATGTGTTTGCTATTTTTGGCTAGGTTTGCATAAGGCAGGCGGATCCCTGGTTATAATCTCGCATTACACCACTCCTAATGTGTTCGTTACGTTTTGCGCGTTAGCGCAGGGCAGGCGGCGGTCCTGGTTACAATGGAGGAATCACACAATTCAAAATGTGTTAGCCATATTTGGCGCTGTTTGCACAGGGCAGGCGGTGGCCTTGGTTACAATCTGACTTCACACCACTCCCAATGGGTTTGCTATGCTTGGCGCGGTTGGCATAGGGCAGGCGCGGCCCTTGTTAAAATCTGACATTACAATATTACCAATGTATTTGCTGCGTTTGGCGAGGTTGGCATTGGTTAGGCAGGGGCCCTGGTTATATTCTTATATTACAACATTTATAAAATCTGTGAGCGACGTTTAGCGCGATTGGCATCGGGCAGGCTGTGGCCCTGGTTAGAATGTAGGCGTTAAACCATTCCTAATGTGTTTGCTATGCTTGGTGCGGTTATCATAGTACAGAGGGCGGCCCTGGTTAGAATGTAGGCATTACACAATTCCTAATGTGTTTGCTTTGTTTGGTGAGGTTGGCATAGTGCAGGCGGAATCCCTTTTTTCAATCTGGCATTACACCACTCCCAATGTGTTTGCTATGTTTAGCGAGGTTGGAATAGGGCAGGCGGCGGCCCTGGTTTCAATCTGACTTTACACCATTCCCAATGTGTTTGCTGCGTTTGGCGCGGTTGGCATAGGGCAGGTGGAATCCCTTTTTACAATCTGGTTGATTGGTTGTTCTAGTTTATAGGCGTGAAACATACCGGTCATCAACGCCTTATTATTTATATTAATTCCTAAGTCTTGTTTTATATGAGTAAGCATGGTATGGTATAGACTAGCTTGTTAAATTTTATATCTTTTAATAAAATATTTTCTTTCAGAAGATTTAGTACTGTTTGAGTTTTTGTTTCATTACCTCCTAAAGCTAGGGCGATATCTGATGGAATACTTTTCTGTAACATTTTTGCGGTAAAGTAAGGGCAGTGTTTTAATATATGGTCTATGGTCAGTAAATTGTTGCATTTGGGGTATGTCGGATTCTGGTTTTTAGTAATGGGATGCCCATGGGTCATTCTTATGTGGCCTATCCTTAGTCGGGTCAATGCTACTTCCTCTCTTCGATTTTTACGGTTTGAGGTATTCCATGGCTGCACAGTTTGTTTTATTGACTTTAATTTTCTGGGAGGGCTTTCGTCCCACATTGACTGCCATCCTTGTTTTATTTTTTCCTTTAGAGGTTGAGCTATTTCTGTTTTATTTACTATGGCCCGTCCTCGCTCAGGGAGTACACGGGCTTCTTTAGCTGTTATCTGCCATTTCGTTTACCGTGATTCCTATATGACTAGGTACCCATATCAGATGAATTTTTTTATTTTGCCGTTTGATCATAATGATGTACTCGTGGATTTTGATGATGTTGTTTTTTTCGGAATACATATTATTTAGTCCTTTTAATGCACTGAGAGAGTCGGAGATGTTATAATAATTGCGGATAATTGTGATGTTACCTGTGTGAGCGGACATGGCTATGTGTAGTGCTGAAGCGATAGCGTTAAGTTCAGCAGTGTATACGCTACATAACGGAGATAATTTATATTTATACGTATCTCGAGGAGTCACCACGGCATAGGCTGTTGTAGTATTATTTTTTGATCCGTCTGTGCACATTATTGTATTATCCGCTATCTTAGCTAGGGTTTCATGTAATAATGCTTTGTATTCGATTGGCAAAGTGGTTTATTTTGTATGTTTTGCTAATTTTCGGTGAATAATTGGTTGTTCAAAGGTCCAAGGTGGTGAGTTTGCGTTGTATAGGTTCAGAGTTATTGTTTTTATATGACGGATAGCGGCTGACATTCTTTCAGCTAATGGGATCGTACTATTTGGTGTTTGCTGGAAATTATTGGAGAATTTTGCTTTAAAGATATATCTGTGAGAAGGATGCGAGGTATTTGGGTATAATTTGGATAAATAATTTATTGCCAGTTGTCTTCTGAAAAGAAGTGGCGGTAGCCCTGATTCATTGCAGAGACTCAGTATAGGACTTGTGCAGAAGGCTCCTCTCGAGCCATAATCTAATTTGGCGCATATAATTGTCTGATATATTTTTAATAATGTGGACCTATCTGACCCCCAAGTGGTACCACCAAGGACTTTTAAAATGTTCAACTTTTTTATACAGCTAATCTTGAGTGCCCTGGTATGAGTTTCCCAGGAAAGGCGTCTGTCAAATGTAAGGCCCAAGAATCGGCAAATTTCGACGAATGGTATTATATTATCTCCCAGTAGTATTCAGGGGACATTGGAGTGTTGCGTTTTCTGGAAATGTGCATGCATTTAGTTTTTCGTGACTAAAACATAAACCTAAAGATCTTGACCAGTCATATATGCGGCATAGTCCCTGTTGCAAATTTTCTTTTATGACGTGAATTTCTTAAGCTCTGCACATAATTGCAAGGTCATCGACATATAGCATAGCTTTAACACCTCTGGGAAAGTTTTTACCCAATTCATTTACAGCCAGAGAAAAAAGTGTAGTGCTGATAACGCAGCCTTGTGCTAGTCCGTACTTCTGCTCCTTATATCTCGTGGTGACACCTCCAATGCGTACCCTGAACAGTTTTGGCCAAAAAATTTTTAACGAACTCTAAAATTTCTCCCTTTATCCCTAAACTAGATAACTTCTTGATTATAGTTTTCCTACTGGTTCTATCGAACAGGTAGAGGCAACGTGTCAGAAATATTGGGCGGTAATTTGCTACTTCACGTTTATCTTTTCCGGCTTTCAAAATGGGAATTATTTCAGCTTCACGCCATTTGCCTGGAAGTTTACAGCTGTGCCAGATGTTATTATATAGGTCAAGAAGCCAGCGTAGCGTTTTTGAAGGGACGTGCTGAATCATCTGGTACGTTATTCCATCAGGTCCTGGTGAAGATCCTTTGAGTTTTCTTAAAATGGTTTTTAGTTCCCAAATCGTGAATGGTTTGTTATAATCATTGTTTTCATTGCTATTGGAAGTTGTATAGTTTTCTGTGGGGGAATCTGTTTCTTCTAATTCAATGTAGCTGGGTGCATTGTATAGATTATCATAAAATCTGGAAAATTCCTCTGCCACAGTGAGATTGTTGCTAGTTAATTTGCCTTCTTTTATTATGGTATAAGATTGAGGCGTGGTATTTCCCATTACCTTCTTTATTTTTTCCCATACTATCCTGCAAGGTGTGGAGCTATTGATTGATTCAACAAACGTTATCCAAGATTTTGCTTTATTGCTATTAATTGTTTTCCTGCATATTGCTCTTTTTTTTTATACTCTTGAAAGTTTTGGGGGTTCATGTTTTTAGTAAATTTTTTATATGCTTTTCTTCGATTTTTAACAGAATTTCTGCATTAATCATTGTACCAGGGTACTGGTATTCATTTAGGGGAGCAAGTAGTTTTCGGTATGGAAATTTCGGCTGCATGTAGTATAGTCTCGGTGATAATTTGACAGCCTGTATCTACGTCGAGTCTAGTTGGGTCTGGTTTTGGTGTTACAATAACTTCTTGGTATAGGTCCCAGTTAGCTTTTTTGATAATCCAGCGTGGATTCCTGTTGACAATAGTACTTCTATTGGGGAATTGTAGGCGAAGAGGGAAGTGGTCACTTCCATATTGGTCGGGAAGTACATTCCAGTCTATTCGATTGAAGAGTGATGGGCTGCAAATAGATAAATCTATAGATCTATAATATAAATCTATAAATCTGGTTGAGTAGGTGTGGTATGAGCTGCTGAGGTAAGTTGGTTCACCCGTATTTAGTATAAACATACCAGTTCTGTCGATTAATTCTTCAATTTTTTTTCCTCTGTTGTATGTGGTGAGCCTCAGTGTAGGCTGTACCCATTTAGATCTGCAATAAAGTGGACCGGTGGTGGTAGCTGAATAAAAATGTTTCTCTAAGTTCGTCAAAGGTAATATTTTGGGCTGGAGGGATATAAATGTTACATAAGGAAAATGTAGTATCTATGTGCATTTGGATGGCTAATGCTTGTAATGGGGTATCAATTTCAATTTTTTCTGAGTAAAACGATTTCTTTACGGCTATTATAACTCCTCCGTGATTTACTATTGGACCGTCCTTACGATAGATATCATGTCCTTTAATTGAGAATTTATCAATAGGTTTTAGGCGGGTTTCTTGTAAACAGATACAGGTCGGGTTTTCTTCATAGAGTATTAATTTCATGTCATTATAGTGAGTTCTTATCCCGTTACTATTCCACTGGATGATAGACATATTGATTAATTAGATGAAAATGTGCTTGGGCCTGCATCATTAGACTAACAGTCTGGGTAATAGTCGTTTGAATGGTAATTGCGAGAAAACAAATAAATGAATAAATAAAAGAAAATTTAAAATAAAGATAATAACAACGATATTTAGGAAATGAGAGAAAGATTGATAAAAAATAATAGCAACTATATAAAGAAAAAGAAAAAAGTTTGATAAAAAATAATTAACAAGAAGTGGATAAATAAGAGACTTAAATGTCCCATGCGTATACATATTTTTGTAGGAAGCTTTATATTTACGTATAATATGGAGTTATTTAAAAATGTATTACGTAAATCTTTTGTAAATAATGTTTGATAATATTTTACATATAGAAGTGAACAGAGTAGTATGTTATTGGAAGTGGCATTAAGGTCCAGTGATACGCGGCTGAGTAAACAAACAAAGCAATTGTAAACGTAGAGCAAGTTGTAAAATTGTACACGTATAGTTCGATCGGAAAGGGTGAACATAATAGAGTTAAATATGTTGTTTATTTTTATTTTGTTTGTTCTATGAAGTCTACCTATTGCAAAAATTGCTGTATTTCTAAACGGAAGATAATGATTATCTTTATTTTTTTTATTGAAGTTTTGATATTGCTGTGATATTATTGAATAATATTTTATTACCTTATTGATAACTGATTCTATATATAAATATGTATTAAAAGGATATATCTGAATATAACTATAATTTTTATAATCATTAAATATAATGGAGTATATTGTGAAGTTAAAATACATTATTTCTAATACAATAATTTAAAATACCTATTTAGGTCTCCATTTCGTCATTACTTTTATCTTTATTTTTTGTATTTTTTTTTTGTATTTTTGCTTAACGAATTCCGTCTTGTGAGTGGTGGAACTTTAAATATTTCAGAGTTTTCTCCCACAGTCTCAGACTGTGAGACACTGGGCTTACTCTCCGTCGTAGATCATAATCGTCCGGTAGTTCTTTCACTACTAGAGTGTGAAGATGTTTGTGGAGGCCCACTAGTTCGGACCGTCGGTGGAGATGGAAGGGAGATGGGAGGGATAAGAGGTGGTAGAGGGGGGGAGGAGATGTGAGTAGTAGGAGAGAGGAAGCGGTGGAAGGGGGTACGAGGGGTGGGGGATGGGACTTAGTCTGCAATCTTTCCTTTCTTGAATTAGAGGGAATAATAATTTTTTCAATAAAATTGTTTTCGTCAGTTTGGCTGCCTACATCTATCCCTACTTTCCTTTTAATTCTAACTGCATCAGCGTAGTTTACGTTTCCATTAATAGGGCGGCTTTCTTTAAATTTCTTTTTGCCATCATTATAAGGAATTTTTTCCTTAAACTGTATAGTTTTAATTTCTTTTTCTTCAAGCAGTCTGGGACATTTCAAATCTAGACTAGAGTGATGGTTTCCACTATTTACACAGTTTGGAACTATTGAATCACATGGTGAACCATTATGTTCTGATTTTGCACAGTAAACACATATGGGTGTTTTTGAGCAATTATCAGCGAAGTGTCCGAATTTTAAACAAGTTCTGCACCTAATTGGATTAAGTACATACATTTTTACAATTATTTTTTGGAATCCCACGTGAATGGTTTCTGGAAAAGTAGGCAATGAAAATGTAAGGATATATAAATGTGTTTTCCTTTCGGTTCCTGTCTTTCTGGAAACTATTATTTTGATTTCTTTAACATTATATTTTCCTAATTCTTCCAAAATTTCATTTTCCTCTACTCCATCTAGGTCTGGACAAAATATTACTCCCTTACTTATACAAAAATTTTCATGTGGACTTACTTTTATTTTTATTATAGAACCGAAATCCCTAAGTTTTAACAGTTTCTCAGATTGTTCTCTGGAGTTTGTTTCGATTAGAATTGTACCGTTTCTTAGTTTTTTTACGTTTTTTGGCTCCCCACCTTGATTTTTTATTGATTTACAAATTAAAAACGGTGAGACTTTTTTAAGGTCTCCTTCTTCATCTTTTTCAATTATTAAAAATTGATTTTTATTTTTAAGATCTGGAAATTCATTTATATTGGATTCTATAATACTTTTCCAACATCTTTTTATTCGTTTTCGATTTGGGGATCGAATATCAGGCGGTTTATTCATTTTTCTCTTTTTGGTTTGATATTACTATTATACAAAATGATATTACTATAATATAAAAAAAGAAAAAAGAAAGAAAAAAAATAATAATAATTGACTAAACAAAATACTATTTCTTCTTATAACTGATATTTCTGATAAAATAAAATTTTAAACTACAAGAAAATATGATTGGAATAAATTATATCTATCACTTAGCTGGCTGGGAAGCTGAGCTTTGCCCACTGTTAATCGGCAGCAGCACACCGATGCTGTGCGGCCCTGGTTACAATTTGGCATTAATCCAGTCCAAATGTTTTTGCTATGCTTGGCGCGTTTGTCACGGGGCAGGCGACGGACCAGGTTACAAAGTAGGCATTACACCATTCCCAATGTGTTTGCTATGTTTCGGGGCAGGATCCGCTATTCTTAAATGTTTTAAATATTTCGAAAAATGATGGTCCGCTTTGATATTAATATTTAGATGTGATGTTTTAGAACGCTGAAGAAGATGCAGGTAGGTTAGGTCTTCTAATGGTCATTTCCGGCATGCTGGGATCAGTTATCTGTGGATTGGTTCTAGATTGGACCCACAAATTCAAGTAACTATATCTTTATATGTCTGTATAATTTTATGTTTATATTTATATAAGTTAAGAGCCAGACCTAGTTAAGAATAGAACTTCATCTTACTAATAATATAAACAACTCCCTAAAGGTATATAAGTAGGATTATTTGTCGAATAAAGTCAGTTATCAACCATCTTTCGTTGCGTAATTATTTAAAACCTTTCCTTTTTTTTAAGTTATTTAACCCGGACTCGTTAAGTGGTGCCGAAACCCGGGAGAAGAGCGGAGTATTGTAGCGGAAGAATTTTCTTTTTTTCCGTATTGTTTACCGGACAAGTATGAATGACGAGATGCCAGAAGGGGTACCTCAGACCGTACAACAACAAGGAATTCTTCGGGCAGCTACATTGACGGTGTCTAATGACGTCCCGCTTCAACCGACACACCAGCTGGCACAGGCTGCCGCGGAACTCGCCGCGAGACCCACGCTAGTGCAGGCGCACGCGAATCTTGCCGCAGCGGAAGCCAATGCCATAGAGCGGTTGAAACTGAAGAGAGCCAACGCCCAGGACATTAGGTATGCGATAGGAGAGTTGGATAAATTCAATGGGGAAGTGGGAGAATTAAACCACTTTTTGAAAGGAGGGGACAGAATCATATATCAGATTGATTCAATGGCCGCGGAAGATTTAATTGAAGCGAGATCAGTTGCGGCATTAAGTGCGGCTTTAGTTTGTCGAGTCCGAAGGAGCGCATTAAACCTGATCCAGGCAGATGAGGACACGCCGTGGGACACAGTGAAGGCTCGGCTGAAGAAGGCGTTTGGAGGAGGTCGGTGGGCTCCGGAAGAGGACATTCTTCAAATGTTCAGAGAAACGCGCAAGCCTCACCAGAGCAGCGGCCAGTATGCAGGCATACTACTGGCACGCTATAATAAAATCAGGGAGAAGCTGAGGGAGGCCAAGTGTGCGGATCAGGTGGAAGCAAGGATGGAATTCTTGTCCACAATATTGGAGGTGCAACTGGCTCGGGACAAGGGAAGGAAAGACGGCTTGCCTCGAGAAAAGAGCTTCCTGGAATGTGCACAAGACATGGTGGATGCCAGCGCCAGGGACGAGGAGGCGAAGTATAGCGGAGAGGTGGAAGTGGGCTGGACCAGAGTCCCTTTTCGTAGGCCGGAGATGAGTAGGAGTCGGCCGAGGTTTGAAGCTGGTAGAAAGAGAGAGGCAGAGGGCTGTCGGCGGGAAAGGCTTACGAACCGGGACAGAAGACCAGGAACGGAGAGGAAAAATGGAAGAAAGGACGAGAGAAGGTGTCACGAATGTGGGAAGCCCGGACATCTGGTGGCACAATGCCCCCGTACCAAATGTTTCGAATGTGGTACGGAAGGACACATAGCCCGGCAATGTCCGTATATTTATCGGAGGAAGGAGGCGTCTCATGGTGAGCCCATGGAAGTAAATGCGCAGGAGGTGCGCAGACGAACGGCCAGACGAGAGGGAGCGTCCAGAGAATCGACAGGCGCATCATCAGAGACCGAGGAGGAGCCAGGTAGCAGCAGCGGCGAGGATAGTCGGAGCGGCTCGGAGAGGCAACGACATCGGGCGGCACAGGCGCGCGGACAGCGACAGGCGACAGCATGAGAAGGGTGTCTGCAGAGAGGCGACCGAGCTTTCACTTGTAATAACATTGAAGGCAAGCTCAAATGTTGGTTGCCTATAATCGAGATCCAAAGCGGGGTGAAGTGCCTGGTGGACACGGGGAGCTCGAGCACCCTGTTGTCGAGAACTGCCGCTAAAAATTTATGTGGTAAAGGGAAGGCGCTTCAGATTCGGAAATGCGGTTGTAGGCTGCTCACGTTGGGCGGGCCATGTAATGTGATAGGCGAGGTGAAGATAGGGTTGCGTCAATGGGGTGACGAACGTGGCAGACTACGGGTACATGTGGTAGAGAGCATGACGAGAGAATATCAAGCCATAGTCGGGTGCGACCTTTTAGAAAGAGTAGGCGCCAGGGTGCGAAATAAGATGGGTAAGTGGCATGTTAAACTTGGGCGTAGGTTATATACGTGCCACCGGGCTATCAAGGGTAACAGAGTCGCGGCGGTGAACGCAGTCGAGAATTGGAGACGGTCGCTGATGAGGGAATTTCGCGACATTTTTTATGAAGAAGGGGATGTGCTAGGGGCCACAGGGAAAACAGTACATGAAATTCCCCTTAAACACGAAAGGGTGACATATGTAAAACAGAAGCGGTACCCACAAGCGATGCGGCAGCACATTCGTGAGGAATTAGACGAACTGAAGCGGCAGGGGATCATTGTGAATAGTTCCTCCCCATATAATAGCCCCTTATGGGCAGTTAAAAAGAAACCTATTCCGGGGGATACTAAGGAAAAATACCGCGTAGTGGTGGACTTTAGGCAGCTGAACAATAATACGGTGGATGAAGCGTACCCTATTCCGCGATTTGATGACATCCTGGACAGATTAAGCGGGACAACGGTTTTCAGCACACTAGATTTGAAAGCCGGATATCACCAAATCGGAATTCACCCGCGAGACCAGGCAAAGACCGCATTTACATTCGAAAGGGAGCATTATGAATTTACGCGGATACCGTTCGGGTTGAAGAACGCACCCCTCACATTTCAGCGCTTAATGGACGAGTTTCTCCGGGGTATCGACGAGGGGATTTGCCAAATTTACATGGACGATCTTCTTGTTTTCAGCAAATCGGAGAAAGAGCATGTCCAGCTTCTGCGGCAGGTATTCAAGAGGGTTCGCGAATTCGGGCTACGATTATCTCCAGAAAAATCGGTTTTGGGGAAGGGC
>OX411307.1:2637751-2708758 GCA_948150685.1 Rhaphigaster nebulosa
CTCGTCATATTCGATCAAAGTTTTAGGCATTAAACGATAAATAGTTTGAAATTGAAATAAAACTTGTTGATCTGCCGTACGTTTCGATAGTTCGTAAACTCTTTGAATGCGCTGAAAAAGTTTAGTTTGCTTTGCTTTATAAATGTTCAAAGTAGTCGTGATTTTTTCACTCATTTTATAAATGAATAGCTGCAAATATTAAAATATAATGGTCCTTAAATGTTTTTGTATTATAAATTAAATATATTTTGTCTAATTTATAATTCAATAAATTTTATTAATTTGTAATTAAAAAACACCGAAAGAACTATAAAAATAAAAACCAACCCAAATCAATTCAACTTAGATACAAACATCTAAACTAATCAGCATAAACATTTCTTTTTACTGAACAACTCTTTTTATTTTAGAGTAATATTTCTTTATTAACATATATTGCAACTAAATCAAAATGCTAAGATATATTACTTACACAGAAATCACATAAAATAAAATAACAACAACAAAATTAATCTTCACTTAAATAAACCAAATTCTGTCAAGAGGAAAATAAAATAAATTCGCTTATCAATAAATTTCTTAAAATTATTTTCGAGATTAACCAACGAATCAATAAATACTCAAATTTTCGTAAAAATAAATAAACATGTATCATAGGTTAATAGCCAATCAATTTAAATAATGACATTCATTTTCTTTATAACACAATTGCTATATTAACAAATAAATTTAAACCACACATGCATCAATTTTTATTTTAATTTTAACTCATTCCTAGACATAAAAATCTACGAAGTTAAAGTTATTCAACAAATATTAGTTCTAATACATAAAATATTTTCATTGTTAGGTGAAAAAAGATGATATGAAGATTTATCCCAAACACCAATTAATATTTCAAAGGCTCAAGCTGTTATTTATTTTTAAATATGGAATATACAACTCGGTAGCATTTCCGGGTGCTCTTTGAACATTAATCCTATCCATATAATTCAACCATTGCGTAAATCGTTAAAACAAAATTATAAATATTCCACCTAATCTAAATTATTAAAATTTTATATTCTGTTTATCAAGCTATTATTAATGAAAACCTATTTGTTTTTCAACATACTATTTACGGACTACTTTAATTTAAATATTGTATTAAATCAAAGTCTATTGAAGCGATGAACTTTCAAATTAAAAATATTGTATTAAATCAAAGTCTATTGAAATGACGAACTTTCAATTTGACCCAAAATTTAACTAAAATGCAATATGCAAACCAATCTTTTTTCTTTTAATTTTTCCAAAATCGGTTGCAAAATCCGGTTTGGAGGCCAAATATCGGAGCCAAAAGGTAACTAATAAGTGGGCTGTAGTTTTTAATTCACCTGAATCTTGCCGACTTCTTTCTTCCTACTTCCAACTTCCTAGTTCGGCCTTAGGAGGAAAAACCAGGACTAGGGGAGGATGGATAGGAAAATAGGATAAGAACGAACCTTTTGTAGAAGCCACGAGCCTTCTCTTTAACATCCATTCCCGATCGTAGACCAAAACACAAAGAAGAAACGATCTCTATCTTTTTCTGGCCTTCTCCTCGCATAAGGTCTCAACAAACGACATAGAATTAAAATCCCTATCCCGCATAAGGGATAGGGATTTTAATTCTATGTAATTCTTGACGCCTAGTTAAATTCTAACGGGGGGAGAGCGCAGCATCTCCCGGGGGAAATGCCTTCTTCAGTCTGTCCTTCACTACAACCCATTGTGTGTTTGAATCCAGTTAGTCTATTAGATCCTAGGCCACCTTTACTTCAATTCGTGTCATCACACGATCGCCTCCCTCAAGAAAATGGTTTAACTCTCCAATTTCACGGTTGAATCTTTCCAGATCCGTAATCGCTTTTCTTAGATCTTGCGAAGTCGCCGTCTTTATCTTTAACCATTCCATGGCGTTCGCTTGTGCTGCCACTAAGGTCTCCGTTGGCAGCGGAGGGATGTATGGTGGCAGTGTGAACGTTGTGGTCACAGTATCTCTTCTAGCATTTTTCTGAAGTTCTCACTTATCCCTGCCAAGCCACAAAAACGGGCACGAACAACAAAAAGCAAAAAAAAAAAAAAAAAATACAGCTCTCTGCTCGCTAGTATTACGTTTGAATGTCCCGGGTTTCGACGCCACCTATGTTCGTTCCAGTAACTCGAAATAAAAATAGATAAATAAGGGAACAAAATGACACTCACGATTACTGGGCCAAGACTGACCTTATTGTCATAATTAATCCTCTACATATAGGCTTAGGGTGTGTTTATATCTTTCAACTAGGATTAAATTACATACTGTTCCACTCTGTACCTTAACTTATATATAATAGTTTAATTTTGTATACAAAGTTTCAAGATGTATTTTTAAAATTATTCAAAAAGCTATGAAATAAGTTAACGGGTTTACATGGAAACGTGCACACAATACTATTAAAATAATCTGGTGTGATCATACAACTTTCACTTACCAATCTACGTTGAGTAAAAATGAATTAATAAACTATATGAATAATACTTTCTATAAATAATAACCGAAGTAACAATTATAATCCACGGATAAGCCTTGCTCGTTTTAAAACTTTATGGTTATAAAGAATTCACATACTCGTAAATACTACTTGAAATATTTTCAGCACTTCTTCACGTCTTCTCTTGCAAACATTTTAAAAAAAAATTCAGTACGACAATTCTTTGCATAACGTATTTTTGTCGAGATGAAAATAAATTTTAAAAGTATACAGTTTGGAATTTCATTTAGGTTCGGTTAAATATTATGAAAGTAAAAATTATTGAAACAATTATCAGTCGTTTTGATGGTCAACCTCATGGATTTTGTAAGTGAAAATTTTAGAGTTTCGAGTAAAACAAGAATTAAGTTTTGACGGCATCCTGTAATTACTTATTTATACAACAAAAAATTATCTTTTTTTTAGTTGACATCCGCATGATGGTATAGAAGGATCTATCTAATTAGGGATTGATAAATTATTTGCTACTTATATAAATTTGTTTTATTGAAAACTAGTTTCGAATGTTATACATTCATCCTTAGTTCTAAAAACACACAAAAAAATTCAAAAATAAGCAATTCAAAATATAGTTGGTATTATTATACATATTAAATTACATTAATATAAATCAGTATTATAAAACATTTATGAATTATGAATTTAATTAAGACAAGAAATCAAATACATGTTGGTACTCACCAAGGTATATAATGCCTATGGTCTGGTACGACAAGACAAATAAATCATTTTTTAAAGGAAATAAACGAAATTCATCCCTCAATTAACTTCACAGTAGAACTGGAAAAAAACAAAATCATGAACTTTTTAGATTTAGAAATCTCTTAAAAAAACAAGCATCATGAATTTGGAATTTACCGAAAACCCACCCACACGGATGTCGTTATAAACTATGTTGCTAGGAGACCGATAGCTCATAAACTCGCAGCCTTTAATAGCATGGTTTACCGTCTTTTGAACATACCATTAAATAAAAAGAACTATAATAAAGAAATTGAAATAATATATTCCATTGAAAAAATAACGGGTATAATAAAACCACTATCAATCATATTTTAAAAAAACAATTACAAAAAAAGACAATTAATGATATCTATTCAACAATCCCCGAAGATAGGCCCATCCCGAAACATTATGTTTTGATTCCATATTACGCCCCTATATCCACCAAAGTCGGAAATGAATTGAAAAAACTAGGATTAAACCCTGCATTTAAAATAGAAAAACCCTATCCTCATATTTCTCTTCTCCTAAAGACAAAATAGAACCTTTTCAAAAAAGCAGAGTATACGAACTAAATTGTAATGATTGTGCAGCCAAATACACGGGAAAAACTGGAAGATCGCTAAATCAGAGATTAAAGGAACATATACGTGCATATAATAATAAGACAGATAATTCCAACTTTTATATTCATTTAAATGAAAATAATCATAAATTCATCAAAGACTCGGGAGTTAAATTAATACATCACGTTGAAAACAGTCTCAAATTAAATATATATGAAGCACTTGAAATAATAAAATCCTTCAAATCCAATCCAGATTTTTGCTTAAATGACCAAATAAATATCTCCAATAGTCCAATCTTAAATTTATTCCTATCTATAACAGAAAAAACAATTACTCACCGGCCTTACTGGGAAAACCCTGACCCTTAAACCGTTTACCTAAAAACCTTCAGTCTATCTCTTGTTCATTGCCAGTACAATGAGAGAAGAAACCAGTACAAACTTTTCTGTTTGATATAATCCATTTAAACCTTGGTACATGAGTACCAACATGTATTTGATTTCTTGTCTTAATTAAATTCATAATTCATAAATCTTTTATAATACTGATTTATATAATTTAATATGTATAATAATACCAACTATATTTTGAATTGCTTATTTTTGAATTTTTTGTGTGTTTTTAGAACTGAGGATGAATGTATAACATTCGAAACTAGTTTTCAATAAAACAAATTTATAGAAGTGGCAAATAATTTATCAATCCCTAATTATCTTTTTTTTGTTTGTTGTATGTTTGGCTACTTTGATGTTATTATAATACT
This sequence comes from Rhaphigaster nebulosa, assembly GCA_948150685.1. Taxonomy (NCBI): domain Eukaryota; kingdom Metazoa; phylum Arthropoda; class Insecta; order Hemiptera; family Pentatomidae; genus Rhaphigaster; species Rhaphigaster nebulosa. Next base: position 2,642,362 of record OX411307.1, read on the forward strand.
TGTTTTAAAGAGAGAAATATGTAGCTAATGTAGTTTAGCTACAGTTACCTACTCTTCTTCTTCTTCTTCCTCTACCTCCTTTGCGCTGTGAAGCGTGGAGTTGCAGTCTCGGTCCATCTAGCCCACTGGTCCCTGTCCCTGGCTAATCTTCTCATCTCCGGGATGGTGCGTCCTCTAGCTGCCCCCAGTTTTTCAATGTAATCAGAGTACATGCCTCTGGGTCTGCCACGAGGCCGTCTTCCTTCCGGCCTAGCTTCCAAATACCACCTGGCTTTTCTGGTATCGTCCATTCTACAGACGTGTCCATACCATTTTAGTTGCAGCTCTTGCATGGTGTCGCGCACTGATCTAACACCCAGATCCTTCCGAACTCTTTCATTTCTGACGCAGTCTCTCCTGGTCTTGCCAACTATTCTACGGAGGAATCTCATTTCTGCAGATGTTATCCCCCTTACGTGTTTGTCGAGGGCTGTCCAACTTTCTGATCCATACAGGAGAACTGGGAGGAACATGGATTTAAAAATTCATATTTTGGCATCTCTACTTATTTCTTGCTTGCCTATAACAGTTTTGGAGATCTAATGGTACACTCCATTGGCCTTTTTCACTCGATTCAGAACCTCCTGGTCTATTTTACCATCTTTACTTATTATGGTTCCTAGATAGGTATAAGTATTCGTAAGTTCAAGGGGTTCACCGTTACACACAATCCTAGGCTCAGCGTTTTCTCTTCCGACATACATAATTTTACTTTTGTTAGGGTTTATTTGTAAACCCCTAATCTTCAGCTCATCATTCCATTCCTCCAAGGATGCCTGGAGATCCTCTTCAGAGTCAGCTATGAGTACGATATCATCCGCGTATATCATCGTTTGAGCCAGTACTGAAGTTAGGTTCCAAAAACCTACTAGTGCTCTTGGGCATCTCCTTTTACACACCTTCCATATCTCATCCATAAGGAGGACAAATAGTAGTGGGCTTGGGCTGTCTCCCTGCTTTACTCCCTTATAAAAGTGGAAAGGCCGCGATGTCTGACCATTAAGTCTTCAATGCCCTTTGGGTCTTGGTATACTGATTTTATTGCACTCACCAAGTTTGCTGGCACTCTTCTTGTAGTTAGTGTGTCCCATATCTCCTGCCTCTGGACTGAGTCAAAAGCCGCCCTCAGATCCAGGAATGCCAAATGGACTGCCTTTCCTCTGTCCCACGCTTTCTCTACTATCATTCTTAAGGAAAAAATTTGGTCCTGAGTCTGTCTTCCATGTCTGAAAGCTGCTTGCTCCTCTTCGATATCTTCTTCCACAATATCCCGTAGTCGCTGCTCTAATATCCTATTATATATTTTGTACACTACTGAGGATAGGCAAATTGGTCTATAGTTGCCACATTCGCTTTGGTTACCTTTCTTGTGTATTGGGATTATGATGTTGTTTTCCCATTCTCGTGGCAGCAACTTAAGGTCCCAAATCTTCTGTAACAGCATTTGAAGGCATTTAATCATTTCATTGCCTCCATATTTTATAAATTCCGGAGCTATGCCATCTGGTCCTGGAGCTTTTCCCAGCTGGATTTTGTTGACTGCCAATTCCACCTCGTCTTCCCCAATCGCATCGTCCATACCTTCAGGATGAGTGTCATCTACTCTACCTCTTCTTCTGCAGTCCCTGTAGTTATGATGAAGACGTTCTTCCATCCTAAATATCGTCTGAAAGAACTGCCTCCAGACCTCCAGCACTTCCTTTTCTTCGGTCACCAACTTCCCATGCTTGTCTTTAACGTTCCTGACAGGTTTTGACCTCTTACCCTTCAAGGCTTTCGTAATATGCCAGAACTTCCTAATATTCTCTCTATAGTTTTGTTCAAGCTCTTGACCAAACTTCTCCCAAGTCTTCGTCTTAGCTAATTTGATTATTCTCTTAGTCTCATTTCGGTTCCTGACATATTCATCCCAGTGAATATGTAACTTAGTTCTATTATAAGTTTTCCAGGACTCCTTCTTGATCTTGACACTTCTTTTGACATCATCATTTTGTTTTCTTGGTATAGGGCCTTATTTTTTGTTGTCCACATACTTCACTTGCTGTATTGAGTAAGTTGTTCTTAATTTCATTCCAGAGGTCATCCATCGTATTCTCCCCGTTTACTCCTTGGAGGCGACTTTCGAGCAGTGACCGATATTCTTCTTGTTTATTTTCTATTTTCAGCTTACTAACATCAATCCGATCATATGATTTGTTGAATCTCTTTCCTGGTTTGATTAATTTTGTATCCGCTATAAGTAGTTTGTGGTATGTGCTTAGTTCTGCCCCCCCTTACGACCTTTATATCAGTGAAGAGCCTTCTTAGGTCCCGGTCGATCACAAAATAATCAATGATGCTCTTCCTCATAGTTTGTTCTCCTCTACTCTCAAAGGTGATCTTGTGTATCGTTTTGTGTTTAAACCAAGAGTTGCCTAAGAGCATATTATTCTCTATGGAGAATTCTATGAGTCTTTGGCCGTTACTATTGAGCACACTTTATCCTCCCCACGGACCCATCACTCCATGCGCATTAACTTTATCGTTTCCAGTCTTAGTGTTAAGATCCCCGCTTATCATTATCATTCTGCCTTTGTTCTTAGCATCATCTACTGTCCTCTGGAGATCTTCATAGAACTGAACCTTGTCAAATGCGGCTGCGTCTTCTACCGGGGCGTATACCTATATAACAGTAGTTTTACCGATTGACAGTTCTACATCAATAGCAATGATCCTCGATGAAATTGGTTGCCAGGATTCTACCCTCTTATACATTTCGTCCCCCATCACAAACGCTACTTCCTCCTTTGCTCCATTTCTCACACGAACACCAGAGTACACCATATTATACCCATCAGGCAGTGTTTGATGTCCACTTCCTCTTTTCCTCACTTCACATAGCCCCATTATGTCAACTTTGTGTGCTTTGATTTCCTCCACTAACTCCTTTTCCTTTCCCGTGAGCGATCTTATGTTCCAAGTGGCAAATCGTAGTTCCTTGTCCCTGCCTTGTCCGTAACCGTTATACTATCCAAATCCAAGGCTGCATAAGTTCCTTTGAATCATTTACACTCCATACGGGTGATTGGCCCAGTGGTGGAGGCCCCTATCCCAGGGACAACAGGTTGCCGGCTATACTCCCAACATTGAGTCTTCTCAGGAGAGGTGATCCTGGGGTGTGTACTGTGTTTGATCTTAGTATCAGGGTTTGTGACTAGTTTACTGCTCCGTTATGTGTAATTGCGCTGTGTACTGAACTCAGGAGACCGGGGGGTCGTTAATCCCCACTTGTGGGACGCATCCACTAGCCCTTGTGGGAGGGCTTACCTACTCTTGGTGCTGTAATGAGCAAATTGCTACATTTCTTGAGTAGACCATCCATTTATTGGCCATTAGTATTTCCTCACTCTCTATTACCTTCTACCACTTTATATGTTAGATATTAATTTTTCCAAAATCTTTACCTTTCCAAGGGTATATTAGATATACATCTATAATTTCGGAAATTTGTTTTTAATCTGGGAAAATATTTCATCTATAGTTAATTATCAATTATTCTTTCATATTTTATATTTATCTATTTTTGATTATTACTAACAATAAGAGACAGTTAATTATATCAAATAAACAAAATTGAAGGTATTTTAGATGTAGCAATTTTTAAAATTCGACAATTAAGCCCTGTCGGTATGTTTCAATGAGGATAAGACCTAGTTGGTATTAAAGACCATTTAATTGTACTTTGAAATAACGAGTTAAATCAAAGTTGTTCGAGTTTTCAAGAAAATCGTAAAAAAGTGTAAATATTAGATGTAACTAACCGGCTAGATGCACTAACTGTAATGGTTCACACAATGCTCTTGACCGCTTGTTTCAAAATACAAAAAGAAATCAAAGCCATACAAATTAATAATAAAATATCTCTAAACGAAGCTAAAAAAATATAGACAGAAAAAAAACCCTACCCACTTTAATAGATCTTTCGCAGAAATTGCCAAAAACCAAAATAAACAATCGAAAAAAATATGTAGCAATTCAGGCCAATATTTTATATTATTTTGCTGAAAATAAAAAAATAACAGAAACAAATACACCCAGCCCGGCTGCAGAAAATAGAAAACAAACCAATGTTAATACCAAAAAAACTTCCCCCCTTCAGACACCTTCCCTCTCCCTTTCCTCTACATGTGCTGCCCCACAGCCTCCTAGGGTCACGAGGAACCAAGCTCGGGTATTAGAGAGAGCCCCTCCCCCCACCCTGCCCTCGTCCTCTGATGTTCCGGAGGCCCTATCCCCACTCCGCCTAACCAGGGTACCCCAGTGGCTGAAAGTACCGACGACGTGGTAATGTCTGATGACAATGCGGGACAGTCAGTCGACGAACTGGGATATATAAAAGTATCATACAAAAAAAAATAGTAAAAAGGAAAATATAAAGAGCAAAGAAAATGTAACACTTAAAATCACATTTAATATAAAATGAAAATACTTCATAGAACACACAAAATAAAAATAAACAACATATTTAACTCTATTATGTTCACCCTTTCCGATGGAACTATACGTATACAATTTTACAACTTGCTCTACATTAACAATTGCTATGCTTGTTTACTCAGCCGCGTATTACTGGACCTAAATACCACTTCCAATAACATACTACTCTGTTCACTTCTATATGTAAACTATTATCAAACATTATTTACAAACGATTTACGTAATACATTTTTAAATAACTCCATATTATACGTAAATATAAAGCTTCCTACACCAAATATATATACCCATGGGACATTTAAGTCTCTTATTTATCCACTTCTTGTTAATTATTTTTTAACAATTTTTTTTCTTTTTTCTTTATATAGTTGCTATTATTTTTTATCAATCTTTCTCTCATTTTCTAAATAGCGTTGTTATTATTTTATTTTTATTTATACATTTATTTGTTTTCTCACAATCACCATTCAAACGACTATTACCCAGACTGTTAGTCTAACGATGCAGGCCCAAGCACATTCTTATCTAATTAATCAATATGTCTATCATCCAGTGGAATAGTAACGGGATAAGAACTCACTATAATGACATGAAATTAATACTTTATGAAGAAAACAAGACCTGTATCTGTTGACAAGAAACCCGCCTGAAACCTATTGATAAATTCTCAATTAAAGGACATGATATATCGTAAGGACGGTCCAATAGTAAATCACGGAGGAGTTATAATAGCCGTAAAAAAATCGTTTTACTCAGAAAAAATTGAAATTGATACCCCATTACAAGCATTAGCCATCCAAATGCACATAGATACTACATTTTCCTTATGTGACATTTATATCCCTCCAGCCCAAAATATTACCTTAGACGAACTTAGAGAAACATTTTTATTCAGCTACCACCACCGGTCCTCTTTATTGCAGATCTAAATGGGTACAGCCTACACTGAGGCTCACCACATACAACAGAGGAAAAAAAATTGAAGAATTAATCGACAGAACTGGTATGTTAATACTAAATACGGGCTAACCAACTTACCGCATCAGCTAGATAAATCTATAGATGAGAAGGTGTGGTATGACCTTCTCATCTATAGATTTATCTATTTGCAGCCCATTACTCTAATATGGAAGTGACCACTTCCCTCTTCGCCTATGATTCCCCAATAGAAGTACTATTGTCAACAGGAATCCCCGCTGGAACATCAAAAAAGCTAACTGGGACCTATACCAAGAACTTATTGTAACACCAAAATCAGACGCAACTAAACTCGACGTAGATACAGGTTGTGAAATTATCACCGATGCGGTCGAAATTTCCATACCGAAAACTACTTGCTCACCTAAAAGAATATCAGTACTCTGGTACAATAATGAATGCAGAAATGCTGTTAAAAATCGAAGAAAAGCATATAAAAAATTCACTAAAAACATGAACCCCCAAAACTTTCAAGAATATAAAAAACAACGAGCAATATGCAGGAAAACAATTAATAGTAATAAAGCAAAATCTTGGATAACGTTTGTTGAATCAATCAATAGCTCCACACCTTGCAGAATACAATGGGATAAAATAAAGAAGGTAATGGGAAATATCACACCTCAATCTTATATCATAACAAAAGAAGGAAAACTAACTTGCAAGAACCTCACTGTGGCAGAGGAATTTTCCAGATTTTATGATAATCTATACAATGCACCCAGCTACATTGAATTAGAAGAAACAGATTCCCCCACAGAAAACTATACTATACATCAAATAGTAATGAAAATAATGATTATAACTAACCATTCACCATTTGGGAACTCAAAACCATCTTAAGAAAACTCAAAGGAGCTTCAACAGGACCTGATGGAATAGCGTACCAGATGATTCAGCACCTCCCTTCAAAAACTCTAAGCTGGCTTCTTGATCTATATAATAACTTCTGGCACAGCTGTAAACATCCAAGCAAATGGCATGAAGCTGAAATAATTCTCTTTTTGAAAGCCGGAAAACATAAATGTGAAGTAGCAAATTACCGCCCAATATTTCTGACAAGTTGCCTCTGCAAGGTATATGAGCGAATGATCAATAAGAGGCTCGTTTGGGTCCTGGAAAATAATCATTGTATCCAAAACTTTCAATGTGGCTTTAGAAAAAGAAGATCGACCCTAGACCACTTAGTACAAATAGAGGCGGAGTTGCAGTATACTTTTTTAAAAAAACAACAAGCGGTTGCCATATTCTTCGACATGAAAAAAGCCTTCGGCAGAACCAGTAGGAAAACTATAATCAAGAAGTTATTTGGTTTAGGGATGAAGGGAGAAATTTTAGAGTTCGTTAAACATTTTTTGGCCAACAGACTGCTCAGGGTACGCATAGGAGGTGTCACCACAAGATATAAGGAGCAGAAGAACGGATTACCACAAAGTTGCGTTATCAGCACTCCACTTTTTTCTCTAGCTACTAATGAATTGGGTAAAAACCTTCCCAGAGGATTTAAAGCTATGCTACATGTCGATGACCTTGCAATTAGGTGCAGAACTAAAGAAATTCACGTCATAAAAGAAAAACTGCAACAGGCACTATGCCGCATATATGACTGGTCGAGATCTTCAGGTTTATGTTTTAGTCACGAAAAAACTAAATTCATGCACTTTTGCAGAAAACGTAATACTCCAATGTCCCCTGAACTACTACTGGGAGATAATATAATACCATTCGATTCTTGGGCCTTACATTTGACAGACGCCTTTCCTGGGAAACTCATGCTAGGACACTCAAGAATAGCTGCATAAAAAAGTGAAACATTCGTTCTCACAGATATATCTATAAAGCAAAATTTTCCAGGAAATTCCAGCAAACACCAAATAGTACCATCCCACTAACTGAAAGAATGTCAGCCGCTATCCATCATATAAAAACAATAACTCTGAACCCATACAACGCAAAACATACAGAAGAAACCACTTTGCCAGTCGAATACAAAGCATTATTACATCAAATCCTAGCTAAGAAACCGGATAATACAATAATGTACACAGACGGATCAAAAAATAATACTTCAACAGCCTATGCCGTGGTGACTCCTCGCGATACGTATAAATATAAATTATCCCCGTTATGTAGCGTAAACACTGCTCAACTTAATGCTATCGCTTCAGCACTACACATAGCCATGTCTGCTCCCACAGTTAACATCAAAATTATCTTCGACTTCCTCAGTGCATTAAAAGGACTAAATAACATGTACTCCGAAAAAAAACAACACCATTAAAATCCACGAGTACATCACTATGATCAAACAACAGATAACGCAGCTAAAGAAGCCCTTGTACTCCCTGAGCGAGGACGGGCCATAGTAAATAAAACAGAAATAGCTCAACCTCTTAAGGAAAGAATAAAACAAGGATGGCAGTCAATGTGGGACGAAAGCCCTCCCAGCAAATTGAAGACAACAAAACGAACTGTACAGCCATGGAATACCTCAAACCGTAAAATTCGAAGAGAAAAAGTAGCTTTAACCTGATTAAGGATAGGTCACACAAGAATGACCCATGGGCATCTCATTACTAAAAATCAGAATCCGACATGCCCCAAATGCAACAATTTACTGACAATAGACCATATATTTCAACACTGCTCTTACTTTATCGCAAAAATGTCACAGAAAGGTATTCCATCAAATATCGCAATAGTTTTAGGAGAAAATGAAACAACAATTCAAACAGTCCTAAATTATCTGAAAGAAAATAATTTATTAAAAGATATATAATTTAACAAGCTAGTCTATATCATTCCATGTTCACTCATATAAAATAAGACTTCAATATAAACAATAGGCGTTGATGACCGGTAGGTTTTACGCCTCTAAACAAGAACAACCAACCAACTAACCATCGAGGTTTGCTAACGCACTCACTATGAAGCATTTCTAAATGTCGCTTAAGTTGATTAGGTTTTTTTGCTGTCTGCTTCCAAAATGTTTGAGTAAATGACACACAGAGGCCTTTCTTCTCCATTTAATTAGTGCTGGTAAACCCCAAAATTAAATATTCTTAAAAATATTTTCTTGATTTTATCTTCGGAACCACTGTCGTCTGTGCACTTTTAGATGCTTCACTATCGTTTAACGCTCACTTACGCCTACTTAAAACTTGTCCAAGATTCTGTATGCATACACTGTATAGTTATATTGCTATAATACTGTATAATGTCGTTAATTGCAGATAACACGCAAATTACAATATTCACATTTACGGTAGAGGTAGAAGGATCGACTCGACTGAAACTAGCGGGATGTAACATTTATACCCGCCACGCAGACGTTATAGAATATCCGAGACAGATCTATGCATTAATATTTCGAATATTGAATTGATATATGATATATTTGAAAATTAGAATTGATATATGCATTACGTGATTATGTAAACTAAATTAAATAGAAACTAATATTACGATTGCAGCTCGATTTCAGTGAAAATGATTGTGTGGGGAGAGGAGGGCGCGATGAAAATTGTGTCGCAAATACTAAAAGGTTGAGAACCACTGGATTAACCGATTAATATGGAAAGCTAATCTGAGTTATATGAAAATGAGTTCAAGGTCTGATTTGGATAATTTTTTCCAAGCAACTCAATAGTTTGACTGAGCACAAATATTTTATTAGTATTGTTAATTGTATTTATGTGATTTGTGAATTAATTTTGATAAACTCGTTATTCTATTTGGAAAATATTCCTGACTCTACTGAATCCTTAATTTTTATACTTTAAAGGTTCATCAACTGTTAGTACCTATTAGTAACGTTTATTATGCCATTGATAGCATGCTGATCAGCGGTCAGCAATATCAAAAAACTTATACAAAAGGAACTAAGTAAAGGATATCTGAACCAAAAATAATAAGTTTAACCAAATTGACTTTGACTAATAATGACTAATGGCTAACTTTGTTGCAGAGAGACAACTGTTGTGGTGTACTTTCTATCTCTTTTAGGGATGGTAATTTACACTGTCACCTTAGGTTATCATATCTACATAGTCTACATCACTTTGGCATTCTTGGGGTAATGGTTTGTCAGGAGTTCTTGGTTTTTAGCTTACTTATAATTTTACCAATTTTTTATTTATTTATTTTTATAGATTTGCCATGACAGGCTACTTGCCAGTCGGTTTCGAACTCGCTGCTGAGCTGACATATCCTGAACCAGAAGGTTAGCTTAGAAATTTAAATTATAATAATTATGTACGATAGGTGAGAATGACTTTTTTTTTATGAAACGTATATTATCTTACCAATATATTATCTGTTTATATTTGATAAATCTACAGCACAAAATTGTTATATTTTTATAGGTTAGAATTTCAGTCTGATTGAGTTGGACATTTTAATTGATATTAAATTAAAGATAATAAACAAAAGAAAATGTCGAATTACATTTGTTTCTTTACACTTCGAAAAGTTATCTGTGTTTCTGTAATAGATAGGGATATTCTAAAAAAATGTTTTACTATTTCTTGTTTTTTCAATGCCAAGCGCACAAAGGACTACACCAGGGTTGCCCAAACTTCTTATAACGCATGCCACAACCAAGGGTTTCCCATATTGGGATATGCCACAACATAACCCCCTCCCCTCCTCCGTACCCTGCCACCTTAACTATAATTAATTCTATACAGTATAGGCGTTTGTTTTAAATAAATATTTTATCCCCTTTAGTAAATTTTTAAAATAAGACGTGGAACCTCGCATAACGACCTTAATTCGTTTTACTTAAAGTTTTGTTAACTAGTTTCGTAGTCATCCGTGCTTCAATGATAAGGGACTCTTGCTAGGAATAGTGTTGCATCATGTGGCATTCATTCGAAAAGCAAATCCTGGGATAAGAATGATTGCATTAGTTTTTGGATCTCTTCTTCTTCCGGCGGGTTTTCCTCTATTGCCAATGATATTTATAATTGAGAATCAGCTAGTTGCTCTTCATTTCTAGCAGTTACTTACCCTCATCATTCAGATACTATTGCTTTTATATTTTCCATTTCCAGAACAGATAGATGTTTTCTTGATCGGATCACCCTGTTCACTCAGCCTTTGCATACTCATAGTCATCTGTGCATATGATTCTTTCAAATACTGTTGAATACTGCTAAGGTATCCTTGTCGTTTTCTAATTTCGTTGCCTAAAGATATTCTTGGATTACTGCCTTGTTTATACCTAGCGCCTATTTCATCCTTCGAGCAACTCTTGGTCTCTGTTGTCTGGTTCGTGCGAGAGCAGAAATAGTTTCGCCCAAGACCAAACTCGAACTAGTTGCCGGTTTTTGCAGTCTTGTGGTCCGATGCATTTAGTATTAAGGGTCACATTTTTTTTTAGATCAATAATTTCAGTTTGCTAGCCGGGAGAGTATTCTTCCAACTCTTCAGGAGTTATAATGAAAGGATTGATACATAGCACAGGCCAAGAGTGGTTTGGGTGCCGGGGATTTTGTATCTGATTTCATATGCATGAATGTGATGCCTTAAATTTGAATATGGCATTAGTTTTTGCCAGGAAGCTCAAATTTCTAACATATAACATTTTAGTTAAAAATACGTTACGCTATTTTAAATTATATCATGGGTAAAATTGATGACAAAATACTAAGCTCGGTTTATATATTTTTATATTATAATTTTGAAAAATGTTAAAGGAGCATAATAATCATAGAGAATATTACAGTAGTTCTAATCTAACTACAAAGCACAAAGAATGAGGAAAAAACCATCGATGGACCCAACTGTTTACTGACACTTAGGAAGTTTATTTTCTGTCGCATTCTTGAATTTATGCAGAGGCGGATTAAGCCGACGAGGGACATATATCAATTGTTACCAGGGAAAGGTTTTTCTATGATAATAAAACAAAACAGCTTTTACTCACCGGAATTACTGAAAAAACCCCGACCCCTAAACTGTTTACCTATAAACACCCTATCTTTCTATCCATTGCTAGTTCAGTGCGAGAACAAACCAATGCAAACTCTTCAGTTTGATATAATCTACTATAACCTTGGTGAGTACCAACATGTATATGTTTCTTGCCTTAATTCAATTCATAATTCATAGATGTTTTATAATACTAATTTATATTACACTTATTTAATATGTATAACAATACCAAACTGTATTTTGAATTGCTGATTATTGAATTTTTGTGTGTTTTTAGAACTGAACATGAATGTATAACATTTGAAAATAGTTTTCAATAAAAACATCTATTCAGGTTTTCCCAGGCACTGATTCTATGTAAGTTCCTGAATACTAGCAAACGCTACTAAAGCTCAGAAGAAGAAAAGGATAAGTCGTCGGCGTATAGTTGGTGGGAACAGTGGTAGATTGATTTAGGAAGATCATTAATATAGGACTTGAAAAGAAGTGGGAAAATCCTTGAACCTTGGGCTATTCCCGAGGACGGGGTAAGGAAGGAAGAAAGGGGTTGATTAGGAATACTAACTGAGTCCGATCAGTTTTAATCCGATTTAAAGGAAAGAATGAAACCAATGGATAGAGCTGTTGGGAAAGGGTAGTGATTTTAATTTGGCATAAAGGATAGAGTGGTCCAGGGAATCAAAAGCTTTAGAGAAGTCAAGGAGTATTAATACCGTTAATTTTTTTTCGTCCATAGTGGTATGTGATTTTGACTAGGACGGATTGTGTGGAAAAACTGGGACAGAACCAGATTGCAGAGGAGCGAATAGTTTGGACTTTTCAAGGAAGCTTGGTATTTGTGATTGGACTATTCTTTCAGGAGTAGCCCAGTGTTCAAGAATTTTCCTACTTCTTTTCAATTCCTATATTAATGCTCTTCCTAATTTAATAGGAAAGGGAAATTGGGCGATAGTCTTAAGGAGATATAGGATATAGATATCTCACTTATTCCGAGTATGTCCAGTATAAACTTCTTCATTTACAGTGCAAGTTCGACTTCTTTTCGTATCAGTGTTCCGATGTTCCATATACCAATTCTCAAGTCCTGTTCAGTTCCGGGTCGTTTCCGTTCAGACAGTCCGTTTCCGAGACCATTTCTGTTTCTTTGGATACGTGGCGTACGTAGATATTTTTTATGAAAATTGGGCGTGGAGAGATATAAATCGCGTTTTCTCCAATTTTTGGGAATTGTGTCTCTTTTTCAGCTCGCTATAACGACTTAAAGGTTGATTGTAGAGAAATAATGTATTGTCATAAAGTGTAAGACATTTTGTCTACTTTAATTTTGTATAGAATGGTCTTTTGAAAAACAAAAACAATAGTTTCCAAGATATAGGCGAGAGCCAAAATAAGGGATATACGTTTGACGTTTTTAGAAAAAGAAGGTTTCGGGCAAATTACACTGGACAACAAACAAATATTTTTTGAATGTTTCCTTCAATTCATGAGTCCAATATTACTAATTTTGGGTTGAGAAGAATTAATATGACAGTGAAAAATTTTTACTGGCTCTAGTTTCTGTTATATACCTAGAATGGGGCGAAATATTTAATATTAACAAATTTAGGCAAAATTACGAATTTCATATTCATCAGTTAACAACATTGAAAGTCCATTTGAAATTTTTAAATGACGGTTAGATTCTATAAAATACATGGCAGGTTGGATCTGAAGAGCATTATGAGGTGGCTTCATGACTTCGTTGTCTTTTGGCCTGTCTCTTGTGAGTTCCGGAGCATCCCAATGCACAGACTAACAGTAATCTGCAAGCATCGCTTCATTCCAACGGCCCTGATATCTTTGTTCCATTAGAGAAATATCCTGATAGAATCGTTCTCCGTGTTCATCACTGACAGCTCCACAACTAGGACGGAAAAAGTCTAGATGGGAGTGGAGAAATGGATTTTAAGTGACATGTTGCATCCAAGTTTTTGCATGATGATTGCACGGTATTTTCGTAGAAGTATTGTCACCAACTTTGCATAGTTATCATCTCTTTTGTTCCCCAAAAAGCCATAAATAACTCACTTGAAGGCATTCCAAGCTTCATTTTCTTTCCCCTCCAAAGCTCGGTCAAACGCAGGATCTTTTACAAGTTGTCGAATTTGTGACCCAACAAAAACGCCTTCTTTAACTTTTGCATCACTTAATGTAGAACATTTGTCTCTTAAATATCTAAAGGCTTCTCCTTCTTGGTGCATACCTTTGATAAAAGTTTTCATCAAATCGAGTTTTATATGTAGTGGGGGAAGAAAAATATCTTTTGGATCAACGAGAGGATCGGCAACAATGTTTTTTTCATTACGGTAAAATTTCTTGCAGACCAGTCTGCTTGAATATAATGTGATTTCCTATCTCTACTGTCCCATATACATAAAAAGCAGAAGTATTTAGTGTATCCCAGTTGCATTCCTAAGAGTATAGCGATGGATGACCTTTAGACCGCCACAGATTTTTCACTTGTATTCATCATATTTCATTGAGTTAAGGAGGGCTTTCATGTTTGCATAAGTCTCCTTCATGGCCAACAGGAATAGAAGGAAGACGGTTACCGTTGTGAAATAATACAGCTTTCAAACTAAGGTTGAATGAATCTATGAATAGCCTCCATTCTGTTGGATCATGGTTCAAATTCAAACATTTCATCAAGCCATTAACGTTGCAGATTACAACAAGATTGTTTTTGTTCTCAAAAAAAGGAAGCAGATCCCTCTGACGCTGCCTGTACTGTGATACCCTGACATCACATTGGAGAAGATTCCATTGCTATAGTCTTGACCCAAGAAGTTCTGCCTTCTCCTTTGACAAATCAAGATCTCGAATGAGATCACTCAATTCCTGCTGACTCAGTCTGTGCGGTTTATCATCTGTTATTTCAAAATCAGGATCGTGAGATGTGCAAGGCTTGCTGAGTTCTTCTTCGCTAATATCTTCATTTTCTACTTCAAGTTCATAATTGAGGGGTGGAGTAAGTATTGGTGAAGAATCTGAATGTGGAATAGCAGAAGAAATATTCGAGTATTCGGCTGTTCGTCTTTTCTTCATTGACAATCATAGGTGGAGTCAAGCAGAAATAGCAGTCATTTATATGATTTGTAGGCTCCCGCCAAACCATAGAAACAATAAAAGGCATAGATCTTTTTGTTATTTTTCAGCCATTCCCTTAAAGTAACTGAACAAGCGTCACAACATATATGTGGAACCCATGATTTGTCTTGGTCACCCACCTTCATACCAAAATAATGCTGTTAGGCAGTCTTAACAACGGGCGAGGGTCAGATTGCGTTTCTGCGACGAAAATGTTATTTCACCACAAATATAACAATAATTATCCACTAATTTCACACGATTTCGTGGCATTTTGGTTTAGTCAAATTTACACTTCAAAATCACTCCAAAACAATAAATTCTGATAATAAAAATAGGAACCACATGAAACACAAATTCGGAACAACAGTACTAAGGTTTATAACCTCCAAATAGCTGTAGAACATTTTGTTGAACAGTGCTGCCAACTTGCAAACACGAAATTTCCCAAAAAGTGAAAATTTAGAATATAAAAATTGAATGTGACTGTATCTGAAAAGCAAGAGCTAAACGGTCATTTTTATGGTGATTTTTCAACTCAGCAGGTGAAAATACATAAGAATTACTATAAAATTACTGCATACAGAAGTGGAATGGTATTGGGGACTTGAATAATCGGCTGCTTTTGAAAAACTAAAAAAGCCTGTTACAACCACACCAGCGCTAGGAGGAGGAAGGTGCTCCTCCAACTGTCAGTAGATGCTTCCCAGAATGCATTAGAAGCAATTTTTTTATTAAAGAATCAGCCTGTGGTTTTCAGATCCAAAGCTCTAACACCAGTCCAGTGTAATTACAGTCACTGGCTGCGTTTAAAAACTTTCACGAGTATCGTTCGGTAAATCACGGGATAATTTTTATTTTATCTCATTTAAAATTACTAACGTAAATTAAAACTACGCTTCGCAGCACAATTTAAATATCCCGTGGTCAAGCTTAGTGGGGGAAGATCCCCCAGCTAGATTTCACAACGGCGTCGTGGAGACCAGTCGCTCTAGTCACCCGCTTGTTTGATTCAAATTTGTGATGTGGTTGAAGTATGTGCTCTGTCTCCCAGTCGTGGAAAAGATGCTTTTCATCTCTTGCTCCATCTACTGTTACAATTGAACAAGTTAAAGGTATAAAAAACCTCTCCTTTCCTAGGTTTTTTATCCCCGTATGACTTCATTGAGAGGCCTAATGTACCAGGTGAGCCTAGACATTAATTTTATTTTCTATGTTAAAATTAACATTCTACAAATTTTACAGTCCACTGATGAGTTAAATCGGTTTATTTTTTTATATTTTCGAACTTATTGTCGAATATTTTTACTTATTTAGAATAAATTTTGTATCGGCCATTTTGATCGTGTGGACACTTACTGCCTTTGGATTTGAAATACACTGAAATGGATTTGAAATTCACTCCTTACTGTGCGGGTTTTCCCTCCACTGCCACGTACCACGAAAATCCAGTCCCATCAGTTCTAGCGGTAATTTACATGTGATCATTGATGAGATATAACTTTCTAACTTCTTTTTTGGAAATTAAACTCTTCTTTTTCTCAACTTGTGGATATTTATGAATTAATTCTATCCTTAATTTTAATTAACAAGTTATAATAAATAATTACATTATCTTTTGTTTACTCACTGTTTGAATAGTTGGGTCTTGTTTGGATTTAAAATTGCTTAATTTACTATAGTTCTATAGTGGTATTTCAAATTGTTTTGATAAAATTTAGTCAATTTATTTTGTTTACTCGTTGTTTGAACACTTGGAGTTGTTTAAATTTACATTTGCTTTACAAGAAGATTTGAAAAACATAAATCTTCTTGTAAAACAAATTAAATGGAGATGGGCTGGCCATCTGGCTAGAATTACGGACGGAAGATGGTCCTTAAAGATAACAGAATGGACTCCTTATGACTTTAAAAGAAAACGTGGAAGGCAAAGAAGGCGTTGGAGTGACTACATAAGAGCCATTGCAGGGCCAAACTGAATGAGGACAGCCAGAGACAAAGAAGGCTGGAAGGAACTGTGGAGAGAAACAGCGTATCCCACTTCCCAGTAGGAATTGGTTTCCAGGGAAGTTAGACCATCACTCCCGAAGAGGAAGGCCCACATAAATTAACGGAAAAAAAAAAGTTCATAATATTGCATAAAATTGTAAATATTGTAAGTAGCATCTGAAGTAAAAGTAATATAATCAGTACAATTCTGTTACTTTTTGTAATAAAAGGCTTTATTCATACATTCATTCATTTGCTTTATTTACTACCGTTCTATAGTAGTATTGTCAATTCATTTTATTTGTGAAAATTATTTCGATTTTAACTTCATTTTTTTAAATTTATTTTTAATTACAATGGCTCCAAGAACGTCTTTGATTTTATTCTCACGTCTGGTTGCTTTAACCTCTTCCACTTTTGTGTCAATTGTTCGTCAATTAGAGGCTCTTGATATTTCAAATCCTCAATCAATACCGGATGCGACTTTACTTATTGCTCGATTAAGGGCAAATATTAACATGCTGAGGAAAAGCTTGATGTTTATCTTGATTTAGAATCATCCAAAGGCTTAGATGAAGTTATGTTGGAGGCAACTGTTCCAAACTTGATGTTTTCCTGAATAAGGGCGAATGGTTGTTCAATAGAATAGGTGCTTCTGGAACTGTTACCCCAATGCGAGTTCAACTCGAGTTTATGGAGGTTATAACCTTTCAGGTTCTCCATTGAACACGTCTTTATTAATTAACTCGGAAATGCTTCGATTGTCTTTGCCCAAATTTAATGGTACTTCTAATTGGAATGAATTTTATAATAAATTTGTTTCCTTAGTTCATGATAATGTTATGTCAACCCCTAAACAAAAGTTATTATATCTCAAGCATCATCTTGAAGGTTCGCCATTTGAGATCATTTCTACGCTTCCAATTAATGTTTTGAGTTATGACACTGCTCTTAAAATTTTAAGGGATCGATATCATAATAAAAGAGTTGTAATCAAAAATTATTTTCATAAATTGTGGAACCTCCCAAAGATACTCCGTATCTTCGCTTACAGTTCAAGCAAGTTTGAAGTGTCGTCTGTGCGATAGTTCGCAGGAAATACTAGAATGTCCAACTCTTTTAGGAATTCCACCAGTTGAGCATTATAAACCTATCGAACCTCATAATTTATGTCCAATTTTTTTTAATTTAAACTTAGAGGTTGTTTCCGAAAGAAATCCCCTATGAATGGTATAATACATTAATATATCCAATACACAAGAAAGGTGATGTGCTTAATTGCAATAATTACCGTGGGATCTCCCTGCTATCTTGTGCCTATAAGGTATTCTCGAAGATATTACACAAAAAGCTTATCCCATTTGCGGAACGGGAAATCGGATTATACCAGGCGGGCTTCATGAGCGGCAGATCCACAATAGACCAGATATTCTCGGTGCGGATTATCTTGGAGAAAGCAAGGGAACACAAGATAAATACACATCACTTATTCGTTTATTTCCAAAAAGCTTATGATAGCATCAACAGAGAAGAATTGTACCAGGCTTTGCTTGAAATGGGAATACCAGATAAACTCCTACAGTAGAGGGAAAACAGGCGAGCTGGCGCACTTCTAGGAGCAGCCAATCAGAAGCCAGCATTTTGGTCACGTGACCTATGGCGGGAAATTTGAATTTGAATTTTTGCCTCGACCTAACCTTAACTGCCACGTGGTCTTGCCTCGACCCTACCTTAACCACCACGTGGTCCCCCCTCAACCTAACCTTAACTGCTAGGCCACGCCCCTTTTTGGTCACGTGACCGTTAAGCCCCGCCCCTTTTTAGTCAAGTGATCCAGTCACGTGACCCACAGCGCATCCTGGTCTATGCTCCGCCCACATGTTTTAGTCACGTGATCCAGTCACGTGACCCATGGAACCTCCTGACCTATGCTCCGCCCACAAGATTTACCCCCTCCACCCATTGAAGGATCAGGTACCCACCTTATAGAGCATGAGTGTACCCGGCCGCCATTTTGTTTTTCTTACGCCACCATTTTGTTTTTCTACTGTTTGAGGGACTTGAGGTTTTGTTGAAGGGTTAGGTACCTACCTTATAGAGCATGAGTGTACCCGGCCGCCATTTTGTTTTTCTTACACCACCATTTTGTTTTTCTACTGTTTGAGGGACTTGAGGTTTTGTTGAAGGGTTAGACACCAACCTTATAGAGCATGAGTGTACCCGACCGCCATTTTGTTTTTTATACATCGCCATTTTGTTTTTCTTATGCCGCCATTTTGTTTTTCTACTGTTTGAGGGACTTGAGGTTTTGTTGAAGGTTTAGGTACCCACTTTATAGTACACAACCTCCCCAACGGTTATATAATCATAACCTATACGACGAAGGGTCAGGTATCAACTTTATAGTCTGTAACCTCCTCTATGGTTATATAGTCATAACCTATACGATGAAGGGTCCGGTGCCCACTTTATACTCTGTAACCTTCTCAAAGGTTACATAACCTTTACATTGTTTTCGTGTTTGTGCAACCTTCTCAATGTTTACATAACCTTTACAATATGTAGCTGTATCAACATGTAAACAGGTTGCATCTTGTATAGACAAGTTGGATTATGTCCAGGTGAAATACAAATATGGACCTTGAACTGTTTATCTCTAACATATAAATAAATAGCATAGTTTCTTAATCCTATAACTGCTTTTGGACTTTGAGCTCTTAATCCCAAACCTTTCTTATCTCGCTGAAACATAAACAAAACAACTTTTCAATGTACTATATATTTTTAATGGCTGATAGTATAAGTAATGGTCTTAAAAGGATTAACTTGTCAATGTTCTACGTATTTTTATTCTCTCATAGTTAAATAATGGTCTTAAAAGGATTAACTTTTAATCCATTAAGTTCCTATCGAACTTTTAATCTTTAAAATATATTAACAAATCAAAACGATGGTATCACGTTGGCCAAAGAGGTTGCACCTTTTCATAGCTTTGAAATATTTTCAAAGTACACGAGTCGGTATTAATAACTGCGAACATGTCGCAGTAAATTTTAATTAATGAATATTAATTAATACTATTTCTTAATCCCTTACGGGCTTTTGGACTTTGAGCTGTTAATACCAAAACATAAAGAATGATTTAGGACTTCCGCTAAAAAGTAAACAAATTTAGCTTTCGCAATAATGCTCTATCTCTTAATCCTTCCTTTAAAAGTTAACAATGGACTTTGAACTGTTAATCCTCTATCATTACTCATCTCGCTGAAACATAAACAAAACAACTTTTTAATCTTATATGTATTTTTATTCTCTAGTATAAACTATTAAAACGCCGTAAAAGAATTAAATATTAAATCCTTAAAGTTTTTTTATCATTTACAAACAATGATAAAGAGCCTTTTAATCATTTCATAATATCTGGATAGATGACGTCATTATTATTAGCTAAAGTTTTGTACCTTTTTCAGTTCTCAATGTTTACATTTTATGCAATTTTTCCAAATGTTTACCTTTACCTATCTATTTATTTTTTAAATTTTCTATAACCTCCTCAATGTTTATACATTTTCTGTCCGCTAGGGCGCAGCACCTTACTCCAGTAGGGGATTTTCCTGGCTAGTTTACATAATGTTCTCAATGTCTATGATTTATGCAACCTTCCCTATGTTTACATTTACCTATCTATTTGTTTACGTTTTCTATAACCTTCCCAATATTTAAATTTTATGTAAATATAGTCTTCTCAACTGATTTTTTGCCTTTCCTAAATTGTTTTCCCCTTTTCTGAACTTGATTTAATTATAATTAACTATCCTGGTTCCTAATTGCACTCGTATCAGACCTTGGGATATCATCGGCTCCTTTCGGCTACTCTCGGATACCCTCGGAGCAGAGCGGCCGGGCCCCGATCATTGTCCTCGGTGACGCTCGTTCGTCTTCGTTTTTCCTCGGGCCCCCACCTCGATCTCCCTAATCTGCCTTAGGATGCTCCCGATTCGAGAATAACCGAACTCCTCCGGCCTCATATGATCATCCAGAATCACTAGGAAAAATTTGAAAAAATCTCCTCTTCTCACCTGGACTTCTTCTCCTACGGTTCCAACCATTCATTTTACTCAGCACGTAGAGGTCTCTCGTCTGCGTACCTCTTGATCAACTATAAATATTTATATTTTTCATAACTTGAAGTCCCATAATTTTAATGGTTTTTAGTAATTTTAGCGGTTTTTATTGATTTTAGTCATTTCTTATCAGCTTCTAATGGCAAAATACACTCCGGCAATAATATTATGCTTAATGTTTAACCGAATCCATCATTTTCTTTCAATTCATTGATAATATTTTTTGAGTAGGTCTTTTACTGCTTTACTGGTCTTTTACCTCTAATTTTTAACATAGCTTTATATTTTTTAGTATATTTTAACCAATTTTAGATATTATTTTTTGTTTTTATAATTGATTTTACATGTTACTTTATTGATTTTAGTCAATTTTAATGATTTTAGAAATAAAATAAAACGTTTTATCAGCAAATATTTGTATATAAATCTGTTTTGAGATGATTTATTATCTAGAGTTGATATCATTTGAGAATGTTGATGTAAGATGTGCTATATTTGGTCCCCATTTGTATGATATTATATTGTTGTTTTTTTTCAATCCTAATGATGCCCGAATTAGCGAAACGTTGACTGATCAGATATTTACTGCTGTTTAAGAGACTCAAAACTTTATTCAGGATTCTTCCAGAAATATACTGATAATTTAGAATTAGAATTTAAGATAATTTTGAATATTAGAATGTTTGCCATCATCGGATGATAGATAATATTAACAGTAACTAATATGAGCATAATCGTCGCAGTTGGAGCACAATTCTGATCACACTTTCCCCCTTTAAAATTCCAAATATTTACATTATTCATAACTTGAAGTCCCATAATTTTAGTGGTTTTTATTAATTTTAGCGGTTTTTATTGATTTTTAGTTATTTCTCATCAACTTCTAGCGGTAAAATACAATTCGACAATAATACCATGCTTAATGTTTGATCGAATCCATCATTTTCTTTTACATTATTGATAATATCCTTTGAGTAGGTCTTTTACTGCATAGACTTCGATCTCTAATTTTTAACATAGCTTTATATTTTTAGTATATTTTAACCAATTTTAGATATTATTTTTTTGTTTTTATAATTGATTTTGCCCGTTACTTTATTGATTTTAGTCAATTTTTAATGATTTTAGAAATAAAAAAAATTTTATTAGCAAATATTTGTATATAATACTGTTTTGAGATGATGTATTATCTGTAGTTGATATTATTTGAGAATGCTGATGTAAGATGTGCTATATTTGATCCCCATTTGTATGATATTATGTTGTTTGTTTTATTTTTTTCACTTCTAATAATGACCGAATTGGCGAAACGTTGACTGATCAAATATTTTCTGCTGTTTAAGAGATTCAAATCTTTATTCAGGATTCTTCCAGAAATATACTGATAATTTAGAAATATTCATATTAACCCTTCTCCATACTCGCTTCATAATTCAAATTATTTGATTTCTTTCATGAAATAATAACTATTTATTAGATATTTCTATAACGTCTCCGGGTCAAAATGTCTTGTTTTGTGCAGTGTCACTGTCTATTTTGTTACTGTTTTGTCACAGTGTGACTGTCGATATTAGAATGTTTAGCATGATCGGATTATAGATAATACTAAAGTTAACTCATATGAGCACAATCGTGGTAGTTATAGCACAATTATGACCACACTTTTTCCCAAAAATACCAAAAGTTCGCCTATGAGGCACCACTATCAGTACTTGTTTCCTCATCGAAGTTTGTTTATCGATTAATCAACAATCAGTTCAATCAATTTTGACGAGTCCATCTTGCTTTTGCACACTAACTTTCTGTTGGACAGAACATTTATGGACTTCACCAGGATGAGAACCATTGTTAAGAGGTGTTTCATAGCACCCTAGGATTTTAAAATGAGTAGCCGATAGAGGGAAAATGAGGTAGTTCGAGCACAATGCTGATCACACTTTCTACGAAGAATAGCATCAGGTCTCGTCTATGAGACATTTTTTTCCCAGTTACTTTCGCCTTGCCGAGGTGTGTTTATTGGTAAACACAGCAATCACATACTAGATTTTATTTGTTTTTATTAGATTGATATTTATTTTTTTATTAAGAGGCGGAAGCTGGACCTCATTAAGACTCCAATATCTTTTGGTAATCAACTCCAATCAATCCAAAATGTTAAATATTTCCTCGAAAAAACATAAATTTAACGGAAGGCATTAGATCCGTCCTCATTTCATAATTCAAATTGTTTGATATCTTTCATGAAATGATAACTATTTATTAGATATTTCTATATCGTCTCCGGATCAAAATGTCTTGTTTTGTGCGGGTGACTGTAAATATTAGAATGTTTACCATCATCAAATTACATATAATATTAACAGTGACTAATATGAACAAAATCGTGGTAGTTAGATTCTGATCACAGTTTCCTCCAAAAATACCATAAGTTCGTCTGTGAGGCACCTCTACTAGTACCTGTTCCCTCATCGAAGTTTATTTATCAATAAATCAACAATCAGTTCAATCAATTTTAACCACTCCATCTTGCTTTAAGACTCCAATATCTTTTGGTAATCGACTCGAATAAACTCATAATATTAAATATTACCCCGAAAAGACAGAAATTTAACAGAAGGCATTAGTCACTTTCTGAAAAGTTATACGAGCTGCGGACATTACATGTGACTATAATCCAAGAGTCATGCCCTGGATAAATTCTACTGTCATAATATTAATCATGGATGGATGACCTTAGTAGTTGAGCTCCTCTAAATACTACATTCTTAATACGAATATAAAATTTTTAATCCAATTTATCACATTTGCAGGGGAAGTACTGCAGTTTATCGATGATTATTAAAACTATCAACACAACTGCATGCGAATCTGCTGACCTCTATTGTACTCTGCACACGAGGGGGTGTAGATCGGTATGTTCAAGGTATGGCTTGAGGTAGTGATGGAGGGTAACGGATGATCAGGAATGTGGTATAGGATGATTTAGGGATGTTCAGACATGGTTTGAGATGGTTAGCGATGGTATGGGATGGTCAGAGATGGTTTGAGATGGTTAAGAGTGGTTTGGGGTGGTCAGACATGGTTGGAGATTATTTTAAACCATCTCCAACCATGTCTGACCACCCCAAACCACTCTTAACCATCTCAAACCATCTCTGACCATCCCATACCATCGCTAACCATCTCAAACCATGTCTGAACAAATGTGATAAATTGGATTAAAAATTTTATATTCGTATTAAGAATGTAGTATTTAGAGGAGCTCAACTACTAAGGTCATCCATCCATGATTAATATTATGACAGTAGAATTTATCCAGGGCATGACTCTTGGATTATAGTCACATGTAATGTCCGCAGCTCGTATAACTTTTCAGAAAGTGACTAATGCCTTCTGTTAAATTTCTGTCTTTTCGGGGTAATATTTAATATTATGAGTTTATTCGAGTCGATTACCAAAAGATATTGGAGTCTTAAAGCAAGATGGAGTGGTTAAAATTGATTGAACTGATTGTTGATTTATTGATAAATAAACTTCGATGAGGGAACAGGTACTAGTAGAGGTGCCTCACAGACGAACTTATGGTATTTTTGGAGGAAACTGTGATCAGAATCTAACTACCACGATTTTGTTCATATTAGTCACTGTTAATATTATATGTAATTTGATGATGGTAAACATTCTAATATTTACAGTCACCCGCACAAAACAAGACATTTTGATCCGGAGACGATATAGAAATATCTAATAAATAGTTATCATTTCATGAAAGATATCAAACAATTTGAATTATGAAATGAGGACGGATCTAATGCCTTCCGTTAAATTTATGTTTTTTCGAGGAAATATTTAACATTTTGGATTGATTGGAGTTGATTACCAAAAGATATTGGAGTCTTAATGAGGTCCAGCTTCCGCCTCTTAATAAAAAAATAAATATCAATCTAATAAAAACAAATAAAATCTAGTATGTGATTGCTGTGTTTACCAATAAACACACCTCGGCAAGGCGAAAGTAACTGGGAAAAAAATGTCTCATAGACGAGACCTGATGCTATTCTTCGTAGAAAGTGTGATCAGCATTGTGCTCGAACTACCTCATTTTCCCTCTATCGGCTACTCATTTTAAAATCCTAGGGTGCTATGAAACACCTCTTAACAATGGTTCTCATCCTGGTGAAGTCCATAAATGTTCTGTCCAACAGAAAGTTAGTGTGCAAAAGCAAGATGGACTCGTCAAAATTGATTGAACTGATTGTTGATTAATCGATAAACAAACTTCGATGAGGAAACAAGTATTGATAGTGGTGCCTCATAGGCGAACTTTTGGTATTTTTGGGAAAAAGTGTGGTCATAATTGTGCTATAACTACCACGATTGTGCTCATATGAGTTAACTTTAGTATTATCTATAATCCGATCATGCTAAACATTCTAATATTGACAGTCACACTGTGACAAAACAGTAACAAAATAGACAGTGACACTGCACAAAACAAGACATTTTGACCCGGAGACGTTATAGAAATATCTAATAAATAGTTATTATTTCATGAAAGAAATCAAATAATTTGAATTATGAAGCGAGTATGGAGAAGGGTTAATATGAATATTTCTAAATTATCAGTATATTTCTGGAAGAATCCTGAATAAAGATTTGAATCTCTTAAACAGCAGAAAATATTTGATCAGTCAACGTTTCGCCAATTCGGTCATTATTAGAAGTGAAAAAAATAAAACAAACAACATAATATCATACAAATGGGGATCAAATATAGCACATCTTACATCAGCATTCTCAAATAATATCAACTACAGATAATACATCATCTCAAAACAGTATTATATACAAATATTTGCTAATAAAATTTTTTTTATTTCTAAAATCATTAAAAATTGACTAAAATCAATAAAGTAACGGGCAAAATCAATTATAAAAACAAAAAAATAATATCTAAAATTGGTTAAAATATACTAAAAATATAAAGCTATGTTAAAAATTAGAGATCGAAGTCTATGCAGTAAAAGACCTACTCAAAGGATATTATCAATAATGTAAAAGAAAATGATGGATTCGATCAAACATTAAGCATGGTATTATTGTCGAATTGTATTTTACCGCTAGAAGTTGATGAGAAATAACTAAAAATCAATAAAAACCGCTAAAATTAATAAAAACCACTAAAATTATGGGACTTCAAGTTATGAATAATGTAAATATTTGGAATTTTAAAGGGGGAAAGTGTGATCAGAATTGTGCTCCAACTGCGACGATTATGCTCATATTAGTTACTGTTAATATTATCTATCATCCGATGATGGCAAACATTCTAATATTCAAAATTATCTTAAATTCTAATTCTAAATTATCAGTATATTTCTGGAAGAATCCTGAATAAAGTTTTGAGTCTCTTAAACAGCAGTAAATATCTGATCAGTCAACGTTTCGCTAATTCGGGCATCATTAGGATTGAAAAAAAACAACAATATAATATCATACAAATGGGGACCAAATATAGCACATCTTACATCAACATTCTCAAATGATATCAACTCTAGATAATAAATCATCTCAAAACAGATTTATATACAAATATTTGCTGATAAAACGTTTTATTTTATTTCTAAAATCATTAAAATTGACTAAAATCAATAAAGTAACATGTAAAATCAATTATAAAAACAAAAAATAATATCTAAAATTGGTTAAAATATACTAAAAAATATAAAGCTATGTTAAAAATTAGAGGTAAAAGACCAGTAAAGCAGTAAAAGACCTACTCAAAAAATATTATCAATGAATTGAAAGAAAATGATGGATTCGGTTAAACATTAAGCATAATATTATTGCCGGAGTGTATTTTGCCATTAGAAGCTGATAAGAAATGACTAAAATCAATAAAAACCGCTAAAATTACTAAAAACCATTAAAATTATGGGACTTCAAGTTATGAAAAATATAAATATTTATAGTTGATCAAGAGGTACGCAGACGAGAGACCTCTACGTGCTGAGTAAAATGAATGGTTGGAACCGTAGGAGAAGAAGTCCAGGTGAGAAGAGGAGATTTTTTCAAATTTTTCCTAGTGATTCTGGATGATCATATGAGGCCGGAGGAGTTCGGTTATTCTCGAATCGGGAGCATCCTAAGGCAGATTAGGGAGATCGAGGTGGGGGCCCGAGGAAAAACGAAGACGAACGAGCGTCACCGAGGACAATGATCGGGGCCCGGCCGCTCTGCTCCGAGGGTATCCGAGAGTAGCCGAAAGGAGCCGATGATATCCCAAGGTCTGATACGAGTGCAATTAGGAACCAGGATAGTTAATTATAATTAAATCAAGTTCAGAAAAGGGGAAAACAATTTAGGAAAGGCAAAAAATCAGTTGAGAAGACTATATTTACATAAAATTTAAATATTGGGAAGGTTATAGAAAACGTAAACAAATAGATAGGTAAATGTAAACATAGGGAAGGTTGCATAAATCATAGACATTGAGAACATTATGTAAACTAGCCAGGAAAATCCCCTACTGGAGTAAGGTGCTGCGCCCTAGCGAACAGAAAATGTATAAACATTGAGGAGGTTATAGAAAATTTAAAAAAGAAATAGATAGGTAAAGGTAAACATTTGGAAAAATTGCATAAAATGTAAACATTGAGAACTGAAAAAGGTACAAAACTTTAGCTAATAATAATGACGTCATCTATCCAGATATTATGAAATGATTAAAAGGCTCTTTATCATTGTTTGTAAATGATAAAAAAACTTTAAGGATTTAATATTTAATTCTTTTACGGCGTTTTAATAGTTTATACTAGAGAATAAAAATACATATAAGATTAAAAAGTTGTTTTGTTTATGTTTCAGCGAGATGAGTAATGATAGAGGATTAACAGTTCAAAGTCCATTGTTAACTTTTAAAGGAAGGATTAAGAGATAGAGCATTATTGCGAAAGCTAAATTTGTTTACTTTTTAGCGGAAGTCCTAAATCATTCTTTATGTTTTGGTATTAACAGCTCAAAGTCCAAAAGCCCGTAAGGGATTAAGAAATAGTATTAATTAATATTCATTAATTAAAATTTACTGCGACATGTTCGCAGTTATTAATACCGACTCGTGTACTTTGAAAATATTTCAAAGCTATGAAAAGGTGCAACCTCTTTGGCCAACGTGATACCATCGTTTTGATTTGTTAATATATTTTAAAGATTAAAAGTTCGATAGGAACTTAATGGATTAAAAGTTAATCCTTTTAAGACCATTATTTAACTATGAGAGAATAAAAATACGTAGAACATTGACAAGTTAATCCTTTTAAGACCATTACTTATACTATCAGCCATTAAAAATATATAGTACATTGAAAAGTTGTTTTGTTTATGTTTCAGCGAGATAAGAAAGGTTTGGGATTAAGAGCTCAAAGTCCAAAAGCAGTTATAGGATTAAGAAACTATGCTATTTATTTATATGTTAGAGATAAACAGTTCAAGGTCCATATTTGTATTTCACCTGGACATAATCCAACTTGTCTATACAAGATGCAACCTGTTTACATGTTGATACAGCTACATATTGTAAAGGTTATGTAAACATTGAGAAGGTTGCACAAACACGAAAACAATGTAAAGGTTATGTAACCTTTGAGAAGGTTACAGAGTATAAAGTGGGCACCGGACCCTTCATCGTATAGGTTATGACTATATAACCATAGAGGAGGTTACAGACTATAAAGTTGATACCTGACCCTTCGTCGTATAGGTTATGATTATATAACCGTTGGGGAGGTTGTGTACTATAAAGTGGGTACCTAAACCTTCAACAAAACCTCAAGTCCCTCAAACAGTAGAAAAACAAAATGGCGGCATAAGAAAAACAAAATGGCGATGTATAAAAAACAAAATGGCGGTCGGGTACACTCATGCTCTATAAGGTTGGTGTCTAACCCTTCAACAAAACCTCAAGTCCCTCAAACAGTAGAAAAACAAAATGGTGGTGTAAGAAAAACAAAATGGCGGCCGGGTACACTCATGCTCTATAAGGTAGGTACCTAACCCTTCAACAAAACCCAAGTCCCTCAAACAGTAGAAAAACAAAATGGTGGCGTAAGAAAAACAAAATGGCGGCCGGGTACACTCATGCTCTATAAGGTGGGTACCTGATCCTTCAATGGGTGGAGGGGGTAAATCTTGTGGGCGGAGCATAGGTCAGGAGGTTCCATGGGTCACGTGACTGGATCACGTGACTAAAACATGTGGGCGGAGCATAGACCAGGATGCGCTGTGGGTCACGTGACTGGATCACTTGACTAAAAAGGGGCGGGGCTTAACGGTCACGTGACCAAAAAGGGGCGTGGCCTAACAGTTAAGGTTAGGTTGAGGGGGGACCACGTGGTGGTTAAGGTAGGGTCGAGGCAAGACCACGTGGCAGTTAAGGTTAGGTCGAGGCAAAAATTCAAATTCAAATTTCCCGCCATAGGTCACGTGACCAAAATGCTGGCTTCTGATTGGCTGCTCCTAGAAGTGCGCCAGCTCGCCTGTTTTCCCTCTACTTCCTACGCCTGATAAAGTTATCTATGAAAGAAGTTAACTGCAAAGTTCGAGTCCAGGGAGACACATCTGAGAATTTCCACACGTATAAAGAACTTAGACAAGGTGGCTGCCTTGCATGCGTACTGTTCAACTTGGCTCTGGAATACGTGGTGAGGAAATCGGGAATTCAGATAGGAGGCACGATATTTAATAAATCTACGATGATTTTGGCCTTCGCGGATGATGTTGATATTATTTCCAGAACATATGCAGATATGAGCAGGGCATTTTTTGAGCTTAAGAGAGCTGCAGCTGGGTTGGGGCTAGTGGTGAATGAGGCGAAGACTAAATATATGTTCGTAGGGCCTCAGGGTGCTGTTCGAACTCCCCCACATGTAGATTGGTAGCAACACGTTCGAGAGGGATGAAAAGTTTATATACTTGGGCACCCAGGTGAATTCCAACAATGATGCTAAGGCAGAGATTGAGAGAAGACTTTTGGCAGCCAATAAATGCTACTTTGGTCTCCATAAGCATATAAAAAGGAGAGCGATCTCCCGTGCAGCAAAGATAAGCATATATAAAACTCTGATTCGACCGGTACTAACGTATGGGTCGTAGTGTTGGACCATAACAAGAGCCCAGGGATCCCTTCTCCTCGGAGAATATTTGGCCCCATAAATTGTGATGGAGTATGGAGAATCCGAGGCAACGCAAAACTGGGGGACCTATACAATAACTCGGACATCGTGAGAATCATCAAGGTTGGACGGCTTAGATGGGCTGGTCATGTTATAAGGATGACACGGGACCAGAAACCATGAAAAATCCTTGATAAAAAAATATATGCCACCAGAAGAGTTGGCAGACCACGGCTGAGATGGATGGATGGGGTCGCATCCGATGCGAAATACACCCTGGGTGTCCGAGACTGGAGGGCAGCGGCGACCAACAGAGATGACTGGCGGACCAAATTGCGGGAGGCCCTGACTCTACAAGAGTTGTAGTGCCGAGAAAGAAGAAGAAGTTCTTGTTTAACCAAGCACTCTAGTACTAATTGCCGTTCAAAACGTCATCAATCCTTACTGCATTTTGGTGGGGATTCATTGACAAATTCAACCCCTATAACTACAACACGAAGTGTCAGTCGCCCCTCAATCCAAGCTGAAGCTCAGACTTCATCTGTTTGTGTTTCCTCGCACTCGTCGGCACCAAGCAGTATTTTACTGATCACTAGTCTTGTGAGGTTGCAGGTTAGTCCTGACCATTATGTTATTGTTAGGATCTTGATGGACAGCGCATCTCAAGTTTCGTTCATATCAGAAGATTGTGTAAAATAGTTAAATATTAAACCATTGCATGATCCATTTGTAGTTACTGGTATTGGTAAGACAAATGCTCCTTCTTCGTCCTCCTGTTATTATCAGTTGCTACGTTTAGGGGTGAACTTGTTTGTTCGCATTTTACTTCATATTACCCATAGGACTCCCAGTGTTGATATAGGCTCCTAGGTTGGCTTAGCCGCCAAAGATTTGGTACTTGCTGACTTCACTTTTGGAGTTCCTTCTTAAATCGATGCCTTGCTTGATGCGGACCTGACCGCCTCTTGCTTTGAGGGTCCATTCGTCACTTAGGTGAGGGCCTGCCTCAGGCCGTCCTCACCCGTTTTGGCTATGTTTTAACGGGTAAGGCTCCTTCTGCCTCGC
Source organism: Rhaphigaster nebulosa (assembly GCA_948150685.1). Classification (NCBI taxonomy): domain Eukaryota; kingdom Metazoa; phylum Arthropoda; class Insecta; order Hemiptera; family Pentatomidae; genus Rhaphigaster; species Rhaphigaster nebulosa. Next base: position 2,673,266 of record OX411307.1, read on the forward strand.
CTTATACTAGTCATAATAGCCAGCTACCCTTGCTGCTCTCAGTGATGATGGGGAGCTTACTAATGTTTTACGCCAGTTCTGGGAATTAGAAGAACCTCCTCCCGCTCCGTCAGCTTTGTCCCCTGAGGACCAGCATTAAAGGATTTCTTCAGATCTACAACTCATCGACTTCCTTCTGGACTTTATTAAGTTAACCTTCCATTTAAGGAAGATCAGTCATCCCAACTAGGTGATTCATACTCTGAAGCAGTCTCTCGTTTTAGCTCACTTGAGCGCAAAATTTTTAAGAATCCTGAGTTTAAGGCTCGGTATATTGAATTCATTAATAACTATTTAAATCAAGGACATATAATACATATGATGATGATTCCTAAAAAAGACCGTCCCTTTCCCAAGCATGTTATAACCCACCATGGAATTACCCATGGTGATTTAAAACCCATGGTGATAAAAATAAAATAAGAGTTGTTGCCAGTCAAAGTTGAGTTTGATGCCAGTTCTTAGACCTCTATTAGAGTCTCCCTGAACGACGTCCTTATGACCGGGCCAAAGTTTCAGACCCGTGTCAGTGATGTCATTACACTGTTCCGGAGATACCGTCTTGTAAGTTGACATCCGCATGATGGTACAGAAGGGTCAATCTAATTAGGGATTGATAAATTATTTGTCACTTCTATAATTTTGGTTTTATTGAAAAGTAGTTTGGAATGTTTTATATTCATCTTCAGTTCTAAAAACACATAAAAATTCGAAAATAAGCTATTCAAAATACAGTTTGGTATTATTTTACATATTAAATTAAATGTAACATAAATTAGTATTATAAAACATTTATGAATTATGAATTTAATTAACACATGAAATCAAATATATGATGGTACTCACCCAGCTTTAAGTAGATTATATCTAACAGAAAAGTTTGTATTGGTTTGTTCTCAATTGCAAAGTTGGAATTCTCTGCTTTCAATTCATTGCCGATTTTGGTGGATATAGGGCCGTAATATGGAATCAAAACATAATGTTTCGGGATAGGCCTATCTTCGGGGATTGTTGAATAGATATCATTAATCGACTTTTTTTGTATTTGTTTTTTTTTTAATGTGACTGATAGTTGTTTTATTGTGCCCGTTATTTTTTGCTATGGAATATATTATTTCAATTTCTTTATTATAGTTCTTTCTATTAAATGACACGTTCAAAGAACGGTAAATCATGCTATTAAAGGCTGCGAGATTATATGCTATCGGTCTCCTAGCTTCATTATTTATAACGACATCTTTGTGGGTGGGTTTCCGGCAAATTCCAAATTCATGATGTTTGTTTTTTACTGAGATTTCTAAATCTAAAAAGTTTATGGTTTTGTTTTTTCCAGTTCTACTGTGAATTTTATCGAGAGGTGAATTTCGTTTATTTTCTTTAAGAAATTATTTATTTGTCTTGTCGTACCAGACCATAGGCATCATGGAAAATTCTTCAAACGGGAAGAAGGCTTACCGATGGGCTCCCCTCTCTCACCCCTTCTGGCAGATTTATTTATGGACAAATTAGAACAAAAAATTCTTGACCCAAAAAATTCTCAATTAGCCCAACATATCATATACTAGTATCAGTATGTAGATGACATTATATGCCTATGGTCTGGTACGACAAGGCAAATAAATAATTTCTTAAAGGAAATAAACGAAATTGACCCCTCGATTAAATTCGCAGTAGAACTGGAAAAAAAACAAACCATGAACTTTTTCGATTTAGAAATCTCAATAAATAACAAACATCATGAATTTGGAATTTACCGGAAACCCACCCACACGGATGCCGTTATAAACAATGAAGCTAGGACACCGATAGCACATAAACTCGCAGCCTTAAATAGCATGATTTACCGTTCTTTGAACGTGCCATTTAATAGAAAGAATTATAATAAAGAAATTGAAATAATATATTCCATTGCAAAAAATAACGGGCACAATAAAACAACTATCAATCACATTTAAAAAATACAAATACAAAAAAAAGACGATTAATGATATCTATTCAACAATCCCCGAAGACAGAAAAAAACCCAGAATGAATTGAAAAAACTAGGATTAAACCCTGCACTTAAAATAGAAAAAATCCTATCCTCGTATTTTCCTTCTGCTAAAGACAAAGTAAACCCTTTCCAAAAAAGCGGAGTATACGAACTAAATTGTAATGATTGTGCAGCCAAATACACGGGAAAAACTGGAAGATCGCTAAATCAGATATTAAAGGAACATATACGTGCATATAATAATAATACTGAGAATTCCAACTTTGTAATTCATTTGAATGAAAAATAACATAAATTCATCAAAGACTATGGAGTCAAATTAATACATCACGTTGAAAACAGTCCCAAATTAAATATATGTGAAGCACTTGAAATAATAAAATCCTTTGACATCCACATGATGGAATAGAAGGATCAATCTAATCTAATTGATAAATTATTTGTTACTTCTATAATTTTGTTTTTATTGAAAACTTGTTTCAAATGTTATACATTCATCTTCAGTTCAAGGTTTAAGTAGATTATATCAAACAGAAAAGTATGTACTGGTTTTTACTCGCAATGAACTACCGATAAGAGAAAAACAATTACCCACCGGAATTACTGGAAAAACCCCGATCCCTAAACCGTTTACGTATAAACACCCCATCTTTCGTTAGTTCAGTGCGAGAACAAAGCAGTACAAACTTTTCTGTTTGATATAATCTACTTAAACCTTGAACTTAAGATGAATGTATAATATTCGAAACTAGTTTTCAATAAAAACAAAATTATAGAAGTGGCAAATAATTTATCAATCCCTAATAAAATCCTTCAAATCCAATCCAGATTTTTGCTTTAATGACCAAATAAATATTTCTAATCTCAATTTATTCCTATCTATAACAGAAAAAACAATTACTCACCGGAATTACTGGAAAAACCCCGATCCCTAAACCGTTTGCCTATAAACACCCCACCTTCCTTCCATTGCTAGTTCAGTGCGAGAACAAAACAATACTAACTTTTCTTATTGATATAATCTACTTAAATCTTGGCGAGTACCAACATGTATTTGCTTTCTTGTCTTAATTAAATGAAATGGAAACCTAACTGCCACATGATCTCTTAAAAAATCTCATTTTTCAGAGTAAATATTGAAAAGAAAATTATTACATATAATTGAAACAGCTAACTAATATAAAATAAATATTGTTTAGGTACATCTGTCGGCATACTGAATGGTGCGACTCAGATCTTCGGCTTGACCTTAACAAGTGGATACAGCGCTATGATAAGTGCTTTCTCTGTGAGTGAAGCAACCCTGAGCCTCTGTGCAGTCCTTGGAGTAGGTCTTGCGCTTACTGCTCTAGTCCCACCTAAACTGAGAAGGCAAGAAGCCAAAGCATAAGATGAATAAGTCTCCCAACTATCTTTCTCTTACCAACTTTTCCAGTCCAGGTTTTCAAGTCCTACTCTATTGATATAAAAAGTGAAATCTATGTTTATAAATATTAAATATGAGCATTGCGCAAACTAATTCAAATATTGGATGTTTTAATCTCAAAAATTTATAGCTTCTTAATATTGCAGAATCGAGGTATTGGAATATTCCAAAAACTTCATACGTATCGAATTGGATTAAATAAATTCGAAATATCAAATCAATGTTTCATTGTGTAAAAAACAAAACAAAGGTTTTAAACAACTTTTAGAACATATTAAGATTTTTTACTATCGTTGTAACAATAATTTTCATTTGTCAACTTTACTTAGCTAATCTTTCTGAAAGTGACGCAAATGCATTTCAATTGAGCCTCCTTAAGACCGGGTGGCCCCCGGTTACGGAGTAAAGTTGAGTTGAGCGGAGTTGAGTCTGCAAAGCCATGCCGAGCTGTTGGATATGGCAGTATAAAATGTGCGAGCTGACCATATTTCGTAGTTAATTTCAGTTCCAGAAAAAATGGGGATGCGCGTGATTAAAACAAAAACCAAATTTAAAACTGGTTTAAATTTATTATTTTTGCTGTTTGCAGTACACACCGTTTTTTAAACGGATTTAAAATGTTTATCATTATTCATCATTATCGGCAACGTCGCTAGTTAGGGAGAGAGTAGCTGAGTTTGAGTAGAAGGGAAAGCGGAGTGAGGTTGGAAGCGAAAGCGGAGTGAGGTTGGATGGGAAAGCGGAGTGAGGTTGGAAGGGAAAGCGGAGTGAGGTTGGATGGGAAAGCGGAGTGAGGTTGGAAGGGAAAGCGGAGTGAGGTTGGAAGGGAAAGCGGAGTGAGGTTGGAAGGGAAAGCGGAGTGAGGTTGGATGGGAAAGCGGAGTGAGGTTGGATGGGAAAGCAGAGTGAGTTTGGAAAAGGGACCTCATTGCTTTGGAGCCTGCGCCTTACTCAGCCTTGCATAGTCAACACCACTCAGCTCAGCTCGGTCACCACCCTTCCTATCTAACCAACGTATTCCTTCTGCTTGCCGAATTCACTCCACTCCACTCCGCGACCGGTAGCCACCCGACCTAACAGGATCTCACATGTTAAATTATGAAAATCCGATGGTCATAAAACAATATTTACTGCATACACTCATTTCTCAATGATCTTAAAAGCAATTAAAAAAGATTTTTCATCTTCCATTATTTAATTCACTATTCTAAAAACACTTAATTAGAATAAAACTTTAATGTGATAAACAATCCTACATAATAGTTAATAGGTATTTTGTTATCATGAATGAATTTTTTGTATATTCCATATTTTTTCTGTTAGTATGGACCTGGTAAATGTAATAAACTTTTCTAAAAGTTATAATCTAGCATAAATGTTTAATTATTAATTTTTTCTATACAATAATTATTTTTTTATTCTTTAGTGAAGATAGATTCGTTTCTATCATTTGGGAAAAGATTGGTGTGAGTATGGCTTTTATCCTGCACATATGTTTCTGTAAGTTCCTGTTTCTATTATGAATTTATTATCAATGCTAACAAAATATATAATGAAATAAGTAATGACAATAACTGAAATAAAAATGACAATAATATGTACAATTATGTTTCTAAGAAGCAGATAAAATATAATTTGTTTTAGAAATATATAACAATAAATGAGATATTTCTATTTATTATACCCTCCATATCAATTATTTTTGTTATTTCGTATAACTATTATTACTAAAATGACATGCACCTTTCTAATATAGTTTGGCATGGCCATAGATAGATAGATAAAAGAACTTTATTCTGGGACTAGGTCCCTTAAGTGATTGAACAAATAAAACAGAAATAATATTTGGCCATAAGACTACAAAATAAAGATCAGTTAATGTTTACAATATTTTCAGTAAAATAAATAAGCAAATAAAATAAGTTCTTTTCTCGAAAAATATAATTGATTTGAACAAGAAAAAAAAGAGAAAAAAAAACAAGAAAAAAGTAAAGAAAAAGAGAGAAAATAAAAAATAATGAGTTGCTTTGCAAAGTTTGTACATGAAAAACTATTATTCACTTCTGATCCAGATGTTAATCCTAAACTGAAATTTCACAGTTAGAGAGCATAATTTTGGAGAGAAAGAAGGTATTGGAAAAGCAGGGATTTGAATGAGGATAGAGAAGAAGCATGGCGGATATTAGAAGGGAAGGAATTCCAAAGGGTAAAAGAGCGGGCGAGAAAGGAACGTTCGAATTTTTTGGTTCTGTGGGAGGGGATATGGAGGTCAGAAAGGCGAGATCTTGTTCCCAGTGCGTGGACCGAGGATTTGAATTGTAGGAGGCTGTAGATGTAGGAAGGTTGGTGGGTGGTGATAGTTTGACATACACTAGTTTCATTGCATATGTCGTAATGATATCAAACGTTATGTTCAATTTCTCATTTCTGAATTATATAAAGCTGTGGAATAAAGATAATGAACCCGTACAGCGATTCCAATGAAACTGAGAGAATTGGAGGACCAATCAGACTCAGGGAATTTTCATAGGTTCCGATAAATATTTAGTCGGATCCGATTCCGATTTAGTTTACGGAGAAAGAAAGAGTTGCTCTTACACAGTCCGATAATTATCCCAGTCGGATCCTACATTTCCTACAGTCTGACGTCCCCTCGATGAATCGGATGTGAGTCCTCAAATTTGAAAAGTAAAATGAGCTATCAAGAAAATGGTACAAAAGATAATTGTACTTACAATTTTGACGACTCCTTTTAGATTCGTCTCATGTAAAATTAGTTGAGGAGAAATGAAAGGTAGATAGAGGACTCACAGATTTTTTGCGAGGGAAGATATTGTAATTTAATGAGGCAGATGAAGGCGCTTGAAATAATAACATAAATCGATGAATAAATGATTAGCACCGACGGCACTTGAAATAATAGACATAAAAGAGATGTACACGAATGGAAGACTGAAATAATATTTGGGTCTACATGGAGATAAGTAGGTTGTAAGGCTGTAGCTGCCAGTACTGAAACTATACTTGAAGTAGCAACTTCAGTAATTGAGGGCGTGCCTAAAGTAACAGCAGATGTGCTCCCAAATGTGGAAGAATTCTTTATTAAATTACTCTTCATAGTTGTAATAATTGCTGGCGCATCATTACCAGAAACAATGGTATTTGAGGATGTCTTTGGGTAGATACCAATTGATAAGAGTTTATTTTAGATCCGCTGATCGAGCTCAGCGCCGAAGCTTTGTTACCGCTTGCAGTGAGATAAGAACTTTAATTTGAGAACAGCTGACGTGTCTTCGTCTTCTGGATAGTTTTAAGAGACTGGACGATACCGCATTGAGCAGATGTTTGTACTTGGAGAACTATTGCTTAAGTATGTGAATTGAAGCATGGAGCATTATTCTTCAGCCGAATGCATTCAATTAGGGATTGATTAATTATTTGAGAGCAGCGCCTAATTCTTCTGGTAATAATGGGAATTCTCAAATTCCACCAAATTTCAATTATCCTAAGATACATTTGTAAGCCGAGTGACCTATAGCGGGAAATTTGATTTTTGAATATTCACCTCTATCTAACCTTAACTGTCACGTGGTGTCACCTCGACCTAACCAATCGGCCACACCCCTTTTAGTCGCGTGATCCAGTCCGAGACCCGCGGCGCCTCCTGATATAAGCTTCGCACGTGATCATCTCACGTGAACCACGTCACCTCTTGGGCTCTATTTCATAATAAAGGTAATATTATTAGTTCACAAATACAAGTGTACAAACTACAAAGTACAAGTACTGATACTTTTTGTTTCATAATAGGGACGAATATTAGTGATTTCTACAAGTGAAATAGTACAAGTTAGCATGTGGGAAGGTTCTTTCTTAGAAGGTTTATAAAGTAGACAACCCTCAAAATCAACAAGCTCCAATTTCTGTTTTAAAAGGAAGAAATAAAAGTATAAAAAGCCAATCCAACTGTATTGGACTAATATTTAATCGTTTAGAGCCTATATACGTCAAAAAATGTAAAGGCAATTTAAAAGAATTAATACCAAAACAAACAAAGTGTATCGTTTTTTAACTTTGTGCCATAACTTTGTAATTTATTGACCAATTTAAAATCTGGTTTCACCATTGATTTCAGTTTCAAAAATCTGTTAAAATGATGTATCAGAAGGCATAGGTTCCTATTCGAAATTTTAAAGTTTTATTGGGTCTGAGAGACCCCATATATTTTTTTTTCAAAAACTGGTCGAAATTTTAAACTAGAGTAAAAAATATTAAATACGTATTTTTTATTTCTTTTATAACGTTACCGGTTCAAGAGAAATTTAGCCGGGCCATATAAAAAGGACACCCTGTATAAACCACACATGTTTTACTACCTTAATTGCAATTTTATCTACATATATATATATATATATATATATATATATATATATATATATATATATACGTAAGTGTTGAAGTACATTTTTTTGTATTAAGAGAGCGAAATATCAACATTGTGGTTCATTATTGTCCATGGGTGTCTGATTTCAACTACAACAAAATTGTTATATCAGTATAAATATTTAAATTGCAATTAAGGTAGTAAAGCATGTGTGGTTTATATATGGCCTATTTATATTTCAATAAATTTTTATTTTATCCTTGCTTTTTTAATTTTCACAATTATTTATTTTAAACTACCTAAAATTATATTACATCACATTACTTATCTAGAAAGGTAGAAGGTATTCAGTATATTTAAAAAAAACTAACTTTTTTTCTTAAAAACAAATAAATTTTATTTATAACAATATAAAAAATAACTTACTAGTAAATTCTTAAAAGAGGTTGTTACTAATTTGTTTTTTTTATCAGAACATTTTTATTGATTACTAATTCATATTTTAATTATTAATCAATATTTAATTATTAATTTATATGTTAATTATTAATTGATCTTTTAATGCAAATTATTCCCCATCAAAAAATGTATTGAATATTTTATTAAAACAATGAATAGCACTATTTAAATAAAATTCAAACTTGGCATTTAGTTTCTCTTATTAGATAACTTTCTTTAACTCTATCTTTATTAATTATTGAAATTCACAAGTTGGCGTCACAATTCTGGTATTTTTCCGAATTACGACATAAGTACAGCTATGTATAACTCTATGTGTGCATATATGCATATATATATATATATATATATATATATATATATATATATATATATATATATATATATATATATAAATATTATAAATATAATATAATATATATATATATAGGGGTCGGGGTGTCCGAGCGGGTTAGCGCGCTTGCAAAAGTGCACCTACTCACAAGCCCAAAGATTGTGAGTTCGAATCCCGGTACCGGTATTACTTTAATTTAATTAATAATTCAAGCAATTTATCACCCTTCTCTCCGGGTATGTGAGGCTCTTCAAGCCTACTGGAGGCAACTCACATAGACCGGGCGTAGGACTGATGACCCTACCCCGTGTACCTAAATTGAGAATCGCGGTGTGCTCTTCCAGGACGTAAAATGGCCGCCCGGAGGTTCGGTCTATGGACGGTCTGCTTCGGGGAAAGAAATATAGGTCCTCGTGCGCATGCTGACTCCGAACAGCCATAATCCGTGGATCTTGACCAGCTTGCCACTGTCCTTGAACCCGAGTGAATCGGAGGGAAGGACACTGCCGAATTGGCCCCAAAGGGACCGGTTATGGAGCTATGGATAGCCTGCCGCTGCACCATGGGAATCATGGTTCGTAGCAACGTGAGGTTGGGTGACCCCCTCCAGGCTGTCTGTTCTCCCGCAAGCGGTACATGTTTGTATGAATACCACATCGCGCGGCCAAATATCTACATGGTCTATAGTGCCAACCGAAAAAAAAAAAAAATATATATATATCTTATGTGCGTGGGTGTGTGAATACCTTATGGTATCTGATGCCTTTACCATTCTGGTATAGGTAAATCTTAATTAGCATAATCCTGTCATCGATTTTTTTTTTGGACCAATTGTGACTTTTGCTTAGAATGACAAAAACTAGTTCTCTACAAAGTTCCAAAGCATTTGATTGAAATAACTTTTCCTATAAAACACTGGTCCTGTACGATTGAAAAATTAACAGCAACTGATTTACTTACCATCGTCAATCTTCTGATGTTAGACCTCCAAGCATCCGTTATGTAGTTCCATTCTTTATTATTCGGCACAACGCCGATAGATTTGGCATAGTCTCCAACTTCCATCCACACCCGCATTTTGTCTATTTTGGTGAGCTTATCATAATATCTTTTTATTTTCTAATATGCGTGATAGAACACACAAGCGCGTGTTTCTATTTCCTTCTCTCTTACTCATTTTAGAATCTCATGGACTACTTTTGAATGTATAAGAATATATTAACACAGGCGTACCAAACTCATTTTATTCAATAATAACAAAATCATCAACAATAATTGTATCGAATACACAGACAAATGTTTTATATTAACTGACTTTCTTTTAAAACTCATTATTATTCTTTAATGAATAAGTCCTTTATTTTATTATGCATCTTTGTATAGGTATATTTATGCTTAACTTGAGATAAATTAAAAAGTTAATTTATAAATTAAAACGTATAAAAGATATTTCGTCAGAAAAAATCAGAATATTTCATATTGCAAGAACCGACTGGTCAATGCGCGGAGGAAGATCTTAACCAAATTCAATTCGTGGCCCTCCAAAAGTTATAAACATTAACAAATCTGTAAATAAAAAAAAATTGAATAAAATATTATTATTATCTAATGACAATAAGTAATATGCAACCTCTAAGCATAAATCTTCCTACATTCTATCTTATACTTTTGTACTTCCTAACTTGTATATAAGGCCTTATACTATTACTGTTGTCGTCCCCATTATGAAATAAAAAATATTAGTTCTTGTAATTTGTACTCTTGTATTTATGAACGTGTACTATTTATTACCTTTATGTAAGGAGAATCGGTGGGCCAATTGTAACTCAACAAGCATAAGGAAAATTAGCCGTATTATAAAACAAATTTATAATAATTAAATTGTTTGTAGAAGCAGAATATTGAATGACATTTTTGTGACTAAGAATCGATAAAGCCTAGATCTAGTCTCTGTAAATAACAGAAAGTGATGATTACTGTGTTCTTAAAGTGTGTTGATTCCAGCAAACATATACCTCATTAGTAGTTATGTTTATTACATTTTAATTTAACCACTGATTCCAATAAATATACACTTTTTTAGTAGTTATGTTAATTACATTTTGATCAAACAACGACCTCCTTAAAACAGTGTTTTTGATATTCATAAACATAATCTACACTTGGGCTGAGAGAAATTTGTAATTTATCTCCAAGGAGAATATGTCAAGTCCTCAAGTGAATTTTCCGGTTATTTTACATTGTCATTTTCCTGCCACTATGTCAGATAATGAGTAAGTTCTTTGGAAAACTTTATCATAAAAACTTTTGTGATGAAAGCTCTTCCTAGAACTTTTTATTGACACTTTTTGTACAAATTCTATACTGTCAAAGCTCTCCATAAAGCTTTTTAGTGAGAACCTAGTAAATTTTATTACATTAAAAGTTCTCACTATTAAAGTCCCCACTTAAATATGTGTAATATTGATGGAATTGTGTCTTGAGCACCTATTTGGCAGGTTTTTTGTGGTTATCTCCTTCTTTCATTCAAAATATCTCTGAAAAATAAGCTTATAAAAAAAGATGTGCCCCTTAGGTGTGTGAAAACTTATTTTTGAGACCTTATATTTAAAATGTTCCAGTAGGAACTTCTATTATCATAATTTTTATTAAAAATGTTTTGGCAAGAACTTGACTACAGAAGATGTATATAAAAAATTTCTAAAGATATAAGTTCTTAAGGTACTTTTTATCAGAAGGTTCTTTTGTGTAGAACTATTATGTTAGTATTTTAATTATAAATGTTCTTATAAAACATTTAAACTAAAACCTTTCAAAAAAGTTCAATAACTGTTTCGTACCCTGATTGTAGGATGATTTCATTATGAGATACTTTAATCAAAATAATAATGGAAGATCTTAGATTCACTATTGATAAATGAATTGTTAATTAATAATAATAAAGTTAGTTAAATTCTGTAACACAATTGTCAATTCCAATTTTAAACATAGAAATCAAACAAGTGTACTGGGCCAAGAATCTGATAAATAAATTTAATACTATTAAAATTACAAAATGATAATAAAGACATGAAAGAAAATAATTTGTAAGGAGTATGTAATAGACATCTAAATAATTCAGAATAATTTTAATTAGTTTGTAGATAAGATGAAACATGAATATGATAGTACTTATACATGCCTATGATAAGACATTATATACATGAATATGATAGCTAAAATCAATTTTTGAAATAAATGTGTATGATGATGATGGCTTAAAGTTGAAATAAAGCACTTTAAGTCTCTCATAAACACTATTCTTAATCATCATAAAACTGAATAATAAGTAGAACATATTTAGTATTACTTTTTTAATAATTTTATTCATTATTGGTTTTTTGAGTATCTATATATCAGTTTATTATTTCAATGATGTCCTCATCTATGATTACACCCTCAAAACTGAAATTTTCTCCCAGTGATACCAAATTTCTTAGTTATCAATGGAACCACTTTCCAAGATAACAACAATGTCCACTATTGATAGCACAAAACACTATAAGCTTATATATATATATATATATATATATATATATATATATATATATATATATATATATATATATATATATATATATATATATATATATATATATATATATATGTAAACTTACCTATAATGTTATAAATATCTATATTTTGTTAATCAATTATGTATATATTATGTAATGTAAATGACCAATTTGGTATATTTTATTTTTAATGGTATAATAACTTTGATAATTGATCACCTATATAACGAAATAATCTGTGTAATTTTTTTATTCGATTTTAGTTTTCCATTACCCAATTTATCCAATCAAATAATCTATAGGTTATTGGCATTGCCACAACACTTGTTCTGACATAAGAGTTAGCATCCTGTTAATTTTTACCTACTCCCATGTTCTACTTATTATTCAGTTTTATGATGATTAAATATAGTGTTTATGAGAGAGTTAAAGTGCTTTATTTCAACACTAAGCCATCATCATCATACACATTTATTTCAAAAATTGATTTTAGCTATCATATTCATGTATATAATGTCATATCATATGCATGTATAAGTACTATCATATTCATGTTTCATCTTATCTACAAACTAATTAAATTTATTCTGAATTATTTAGATGTCTATTACATACTTCCTACAAATTGTTTTCTTTTATGTCTTTATTATCATTATTATTTATATTGTACTATGTTTTATATTTAATATATCTAAAAATAAAAATATATATATATCAATAAGATGTTAAAAGTTTTTAAATTATTATTTTTTAGTAAAATTATATTTTATTAATGTTTGTCTAATTTTTTTTAACTGTCACTTTTATTAACCCAATTATTTTCCTTATCTTTTGAATTATACCTTGAAATGTTAGACTTCTATTGAATCGAGGTTTGCTGGATTCGAGTCAGCGTTAAAAAATATATTAAAATAAGCCTCTTAAGTGTTATTCAAATAAAGACAAGATGAGAGGCTAGTTTTTACGCAAAAAGATCAGTTTTTGATCACTGTGGGACGCCTGTAGACCCAATGGAACTCTGATGAATGAAGGTGGTGGTGATTTGGGTATCGGTGATATGGAAAGAGTCAAGATTAGAGGGCTATGGTCTGAGGAAAGGTCATCGAGTCGGGAAACTGAATAATTTAGTGGCCGTATACCTTTGTGGATGAAAAATTCTAGGAGATTGGGATTGCGATTGGGATCGGTTGGCCAGTATGTAGGAGAATCATGTTGCTACGATGGGAGTTAAGTGCAAACAGCAATGTTCGCCCACGAGTTTTTGTGGTTCTGGCTCCCCATTGCTGGTGTTTTGCATTTAAGTCTCCACCTATAAGGAAATGGTGTCCTAAGGAATTAAGGAATGAACTGAATTGTGATTCGGAAATTTAGGCGGGGAACATGCTGCAACAATTGTTATAGGAAAAAGTGATGTTGGAATTCTTACGGCAGTAGCTTGAAGGAAATTATGGACTGGCAGGGGAATAAGTGATGGGAGAGAGACCTATGGATGATGACAGCAGTGCCAGCATATACTTTTCCATTGGCGTGGTCAGTTCGATAAGTTTGGTAGTCAGATATGTTGAGCAGTCGTTTACTGGCTAACCGGATTTCAGTTATTAGGGCTAGGTCAATATTTTTTTCACGTAATAACGCTGTTAATTCGTTAATGTGATTTCGAACACCATTCGCATTCCAAAGGAGAATGGAAAGGGATTTTATTGAGGATTTCTAGGGGGGATGATGAGTCTAGATACAAGGTTTGTCAGTAATGAGATGAGGGTATTGATGAGGGATCTAAACTCAGAAAGGAACGACGTAAGTAAACTTGTGAGGTCAGTGGCATTGGTGGGAGGAGGAATGTAGGAAATAGGGTAATGACTAGACTTTTGGGTATTAGTCATTTGTTGTGGGATGGAGGGATGTGGGTGTTGGGGTTGAGATGTTTGAGTTTGAGGTTGTTCTTGTGGCAGGGTCTGAGTTTGTGTTATTTCTTCTGGCGCTCCTAACATTCGAGCATAGGATACTCTTCTGTTCACAATATTGGATGGTTGTCTTTGTGGCCTGGATGTCTTTTCATTTCCAGAAGTTGCCTGCATCCTTGATTTTAAAATTTTATAAGTCCGACACCCCTTGTAATTAGCCGGGTGCCCTTGGTGGCAAAGTGCACATGTTGCGGGTGTTTGCCTGGATTTTCTACAGTCCTCAGATTTGTGTTGATCACCACATTTGACACATCTAGGCATGTGGTGACAATAGTGTTTAGTGTGGCCATAGGCCTGGCAATTATGGCATTGCGCTAATTCCCTCTTGTTGTAGGGTTTTTCTACGATTATACTCTTATAGTACAGGCGCGTTACTTTATAAATTTCTTCAATTCCAGACGATCGCTCAAGGTCAACATAGAATAGTGGTAAAGCTATTTTGTTCTTATCACCCGGCTGTTCTTTATTTTCTTTAAATATGTTGACTACCTGACGAACCTGGAATCCCATGGCCATCAATTCTTCTTTTATAGTTTCTGGTGGAGTTGAGGGGTGCAGGCGTCTGATGACCACCCTGAGCGTTCTCTCTTGGCACAGTTGGTAGGTGTGGAAATCTGCCTTTGTGTCTGACAGATATTTAACAATATTTTTGTATGTGCCTGGGGTGTCAGGCATTAATTTGTATTATTAATATGACTTTGACACGTATATTTTCCAGTATCTACTACGTTGTTTAATTGTTGGCACAGCAGTTGAAATTTTTTTATGTTTCTAATAAATATTGGTGGGGGCTTGCGTATTTGATAACAGTTGATAAGGGTTAGGAGTAAAAAAGGGTGATTCATCAGCCATAACTTGGGTTGAGGTGCCAGGTTGAGGTTCAGTTTCTTCAACTGAGCTACCAGGTGTGATCGGAGGTGTATTTCATTTTGATCGCCTAGCCTTCTGTTTGGCAGGTGAAGTTTGAGGTGTATTTCCCAGACTTCTCTAGAAATATCGCATTTCATGTTAAATTTAATGAGAGAAAATAAGAAAAAAAAAATACGATTAAATACTTTTGAAAATTACGTGAATAAATACGCGGACAGAACAGAAGACAGAGTGACGTAGGTCTGTTCCGTGCAGAGGCAGAATGCCTTCTGTAGGGATTAATGGCGTCGTCTTTTGTATACCTGTTCTTAAGTCTATTCACGAGTTCATTGTAATGTTTATTATAAGTGATTACTCACCGTTTGTTTTCTGCTTCAAACAGAATTGCTAACAATAATGTTTATACAGTTTTTCACATGAAACTGCACTGTTTTCACTGTTAAAATAGTCACTTTTTAAGAGGCGATCTGAGATGCGTGCAACTAAAAGCTGGCGCATTAACAAATTAAAATTTAAAAATTTGAAAATTAAAAATTAATTAAATTTAGTGGTGATAAACAAAAATAAGAACAAGGGAAGGAGTAAATAAATAGTTAATACCTTAGAAGGACAAGCGATGGGGACACGAGCAATAGGTAATTATAACAAAAAAAATATCATATTTAATAAAAACAGTGCAATAAAAAAGTAGTGTATTTAATTGCAGGGAGAATCTTTATAATGGTAAAAACTTAAAATAAAAATTATTTTAACAAAATAGGGCAATTAATCTAAAGTAAGGTTTAAGCTACAAAGATGAGGACAAAGTTAATTTTAATCAATATAAATTAACGGATTAGATTTAAGTATTGGCTAATTTAAAAAAATATATATATATAAAATAAATATATATGTGTGTGTTTTACAATAAGGATGGTATTAAAAAGGAATGATAGTGGATACAATTTGAGATAGAATGATGTGTTGAAGAAAAATAGTTGCATGACAATAATTTAATCAACATGTTGTAATAATGACATTATAATTATACTTATTGGACAAAGAACACTTGAAAATGGACAGACCAGTTCGAAACGTCGTGTAAAGAAAGTGGTTCAATAAAGAGAAGAATAAGGATGGATTTATAACTATTTCCTAAAATAAACAATCAGTTTAATGAACTAAACCCGTCGAAACGAAGAATTTAGAGGTTTTTGTAATTTATAGGAAGTTTAGAGGGTTTGTCTTATAAGTGTTGAAGTAGCCGAAAACATCGAGAAATTTCTCGTTATTTTAGTCTTGTATGAGGATTCTAAGTTAGACGTTAGTCAAGATGGAGTCCAAGTTAGCGGATATATTTAACAGGGATAAGGGGGATATTATTAAAGGATACTTACTGTAGGACAGGAAGTCATAGGTTTACGGCCAAATGTTTGATTTGATGGAATTTGTTGGAATTTAATTTAATTCTCCAATTTTGACGCCATTCTCCAAGGTTTGTCATAGCAGAGATTGGGTTGCAATATATGCATCATTATTGAGTGATACTACTCACGTTTCATCAACATACGTGTTGAGGACAATGTTAGATAAACAGTTAAACTGTGTAGAGGATGGGGCCAAGTATGCGGATTTGAGAAACACCTACAGACTAAGAAAAAAGGGAAGAATAAGAATTATTGTGATTTAATTTGAATAATATGTCATTTCAGGTTGGAACGGATAATGAGAAATTATAAAAAATGAGAAATGGGAATAGGGGTTTACGGAATTTATCAGACTCGGTCAAACCCCTGTTCTGCGTTGGTAGACTCCCGAGCAGTGCAATCCGCGCTCCAATGCCAAGGAGACGCCGTCCACCACACGATGACATTGCTGTATAGTGGACGTTCGTAATCCAAACTGGTGATCTGGGATTATTTGATTAGAATCTAGAATGGGATACAGCCGTTTCATGAGTTTTCCAGAATTTTACCAATTATAGGTAAAAGAGAGATAGGACGGTGTTTTAAATAATTAAACAATTTAAATGTCTTGGAATCTATTATAAACAAATCAGCGTATATTCATTTGAGATGAATAAAAAAGTTTCAAAACAGAAGCTGCTCATTCTTTTTTTTACGTTTTCTAGCATCACAAAAATCGACCTTGATCTTCCGAAACAAGATATATCTCTTGGCGCGCTGTTAAGGGCCGTTTACAAGGGCATTAAATATTTCATATTGCCCAGAAATATTTCCAGAAATATTGCCCAGCATTATTTCCAGAAATATAGCTCGGCAATATTTCTGGAAATATAGCCCGGAAATGTTGCCGGCCATACATTGTCCGGCCGTATGTTGGGCAACATTGCTCAGCTATAATTGCGGCAATAGATTGCCGGAAAATAGTGTTTAGACGAGCCACGTTTAGTGACGATCTTCGTTTCTATTGGCTGAGGCGAGCGCAGCCATTTTGATTCTGAGTTCTGTACTAGGTTATACTCTTTTGTTTATGCTCACTGTTTTTTCATTTGTCCATTTATCTATCGATCCAGTAAAGGAAATAAAACAGACGGTAATGAAACAAGCTATTGAAGTGAAGAAATCACTGAAGAAATAGAAGTGGGAGTGAAAATACCAAACAAAAGAAGTTTCAGATCCAAAACAAACGAACTATTGTTCCTAACTAATGTTTACAAAATGGCTTCAAGTACATTCCTTCATCAAAATTATTCATTGGCAATACTATTCAAGTTAAAATGAAAATGCAATTCAGAAGTAAAAGTGTAAATGTAAATTTGGATGCTAAAAAGAAAGCATTGCCATTTCATTAAAAATTCATCACCTGTGAAATGTTTTACTTCTTGTATCAAGAGGCAATTAGGGTATGGCAATACAGTTGATAATGTATCAGCATCAGGCATTTCCCAACCTTCAGTGTCATCAACAGATTCTGAGGTTGATAGTAATTCATTTGAGCCCGAATCAGAAGATGATTCAGACAATGAAAAACAATTAAAAAACTTAATGTGCCGTGTTTAATATTAATAGTTATTCACAAGGGTCCTAATAGTTTTTTAGGTTTAACAAAGAGGACTTGTTATTTGATAAAAATACTTAGTGAAATTGAAACTGAAAATTGCTATGCTGCCCGGAAACTCTTTGCACTTCATTGTGTCAACCAGTTATTCCTAAACCAGTACTGAAAATTTATAGCAAAGAGGGCCATTTTGTTACTATTTGGTTAAAGAAATATCATTACTACTTATATGTTCTTCTTTTAGAGAACCCCATTTCCAAGGGCCCTTCTTAATAGCATGTTATTGACTTGGATTGAACATTTATTCCTCTATTAAAACATAGCTAGCTGTTAATATTTAAAATAAAGGAAAATATATCATTAAAAAATCAATACCTATGCACCTCATTGTATGTTATATGTTAATTTTCAAAAAATAAATACAAGCTGGAGTTGAATAAAATATGTTTACACTTTGAATCTCAAAAAAGAACTAATTAAAAAATAACTAGGCATTTGAATCACAGCAGTATGTCTAAATAAAAGTAAAGCCTGATGTCACTATACAAATTTTTATTAAATAACTAAAAACTAGTCGAGGAAATATTGCATGTGACCAGATTTATTTGGTAAAACTGTTAACATATACACATATAAATGTTAAAAATATATATTGGTAAAAATAGGATCTTTTCCCTCTAATATATCAGCTCATTCTATATACAGAGGGCTAATGCTCTTATTAGTTATTTGTTCCTTCAACAAATAACTAGTTAGTCTCTCCTAGTTCCATCCTGCAACTCTATTGGATACTTTTTGAAGCCTTCTGATACCTCCTATCACTCTCATCTTAACAACATTACAATGCTTAGTACATCTGCAAGACCTCAACAGGTATATAATGAGATGTTGAGGGACATTCATGATATAATGTTGTAGTCATTAAATCATTTTACGCAAAAAGAATACATGGGTTTATATGCACTTATTGCAGCTATAGCCTCAACTGAACATTAATATGCACCAATTTACTCCATAAAATAATTTGAGTAAGATAAGATAATATGTTATATAAATTTCTACATAATATAGAAAAGAGTAAGATAAAATAATTCATATTTCTATATTTGGCTCCATTTGTTGATAAAATAAAGTTATCTGCATTTATGTGTTATGTTAATTTTTCCAAATTAATATGCATTAAAAGAGGTATTATGGATTAATATGTATTAAAAGGGTTCATTAGCATGTATTGAAAGAGCTAATCAGGATGTATGTGTATTGAAGAGATATGTATTCAAAGAAATTCATTAATATTTTTTAAAAGAGGTAATATATTATAGAGATAAGTTTTTAAAGAGTTAATATGTATTAAAGAGCTTCATTAATATTTATTAAAAGAGATAATATGGAAATTCAGTAGACATAAAATCTGGATTTGAAACCAACAGAAGAATTGTTTTTTTTAATTAAATCGGGTAATTATTTAAAATAAGGAAAATGACAGAAGTTGTTAGGGTTGTGGTAATTATGTTGAGTATTTATTTCAAATGTTTGACTTTAATTATTATTAATATAATTGTTTAGTTATATTAAAGAACCTATGCTTTATTTGAAATAATGTGAGCGAATTGATGATTCCCTAGTAAAATAATTTTTGAAATAACCATTTATATAAAATAATATTAAAATCAATTGAAAAATAATCTTTAATAATAAATAATCGCTTCCAGAAGCAAGCGAGAGACGCAAAAAGTGAGTGAGAGGTTAGGATTTACAGAGACAGATTTACATTGACAATGCCGGCAACCCCTCTGCAACAACCTGTAACTAGGCAATGTGGCCGGCAATATGGCCGAGCCATACGTAAATATTTGGGAAACATTGTCGTATAATGCAGCAATATTGCCGGCAACACTATTGCAGCCACACATTGCCAGAAAATATGCTGTATTTTTTTAGACCAGCCATTTACTGTTTTATTATAGAAACTTTTTTTTAATTCAATACGCTTTTTGCCATCGACATACGTCATGAATTAAAGACAATATTGATGAGGATTTTCGTGGAGTTCGGCCATATTTTCACCTTCTTTCCTCTTACAAAATTAATAAAATCTTTTTTTTCATCATAAAATTCTAAACATTTCCAGTTTTTAATATCTCAAAAAGTTCAATTCTTTTAAGAGAGGCTAAAAGCGAATCTGACTTGCTTTTTCCTAAAATATTTTTTTGGCCTATTTTACTGGTAGCATCCTTTGATTTTTGTAATATTTTGGGATATTTAAGATCATTTAATAAAATCGGCAATATTTTGTTTCCTATTTTACACAAAATTTAAATTGATTGCTGTATGAGATGCTTGAAATCCATGCAGAACAAAGGCAAAAACCAATAATATAAAAAATCGTTGAAATCATCTAAAACAATTTTTTCCCGGCTCCTAAGGCGCATTGACAAGAACCCTTGGACATTGGTCTAATATTTTTCGACCTTGTATCAGGAAAAAAAGTTTCATTGAAATCTCTGATGCCGCGTCCGTAGTCTTCCTCTTGTAAGTAAACATAAATATAGTAAACAGCGCTAATAGAACTTCATAAGAACATGATGAGACATAAAGAGAACATAACAATAAGTTAATAGAACTTATAGAGATGATAACTTACAAATTGATATGTCTTAAAACATATATGGGATATATAACATCAATTCATATGCATTATGACAATTTATAAAAAAAAAAAATCTAGCTCTAAAAAATTTAGGGAGACTAAAAATATGAGAGAGAGACTAAAGCAGCACAAAGACCACTTGCCGGACTAATTCCTCCCCACGGTAACAGTACCAGTACCAGTACATGACCTGGATAATAGTGCGTTCCCTATGAATAATAGGGAAAAATATATATCATTACCAATTGAATAAATTGCATTATATAGATTGATAATATAGATAAAGATTAATAAGCAAATCAATTACAATAGACACTAACCTAGATCCTAGATACAGGGGTGCAAATAGCTGGTGGTAAGGTGACAAATCCCACTGGCCTCGGCCTAAGGGGGGCTCCAATGGGGCTTAATAACAATAAAACACAATATCAAATAATATTATATGTGGTAATACAGTTAATAACTAAAGTTAATAATAATAATAACTTATAACTTTAATAATAATAATAACTTATAACTTTAATAATAATAATAATGTATAACACAGCCTCATATCCAGATTTCGATTAAAAAGTAAGGACCTCCAAAATCGTGCTTACGCCACTGCCTAGAAACACAAAGAAAATATATACAATAACTTATCTTTTAATGATTAGCTAACTTAAGGTGGTTACAACTATATTTTTTATCTATCTCATTCTCAGTAAAAAATTTATTTATAATCTAAAAGTCCTAATCTATGGGTTTATAGTTGACAAAAAAATTTAACACGATGATTTAATTAGACTGAAATTAATTGTGTTTCTACTAATGAGGAACGACATAAATAATGAAGGTGAATGATAACTAATCTTACCATTTTTGCAATAAATAAATAACATGCATGATATGAAATGAATATAAACATTGATTACTAATCTGTGCAATAAACTGAACCTTCTATAATTAAATAAAATACAAATTTTGATATCGATTAGTCAGAGTTCGATTATTGAAGGAACCTCCTTCAGAGGTTACCCCTTCTTCCAGTTTTTAGATTGTTTTGTTATGATTGTACCTGCTTAGCGTTGCATGCTTCCCATTATTAGAGACTTTCATACATAAAAACTATTATCAAATATCATCCTATGCACATCCAATTTGTGTTAATTAAAGTGCATCTATTAAGACATTGTGTTCTTCTTTCAATCCTCAAAGATACAATAAAGTGGCGACGAGGATTGAAATTAAAATTAGTGTTAGAGGTTATGCAATTGGATATACGTTCTCCAGGTACACTTTCAAGAATTACAATTACAATTATTTATTTATTTAAATTATAATTATATATTATGGATGCCGATCAGTTCAATGAATTTATGAAACAATTTCAAACTCTGTTACAAGGTGTAGTCCCAGTTCAACAGCGTTCAGAAGCTACATCTGTTGTTTATAATTTCGAGCCTTATGATAAATCAAAAGAAAATTTTTTACAATATTTAGAAAGATTTGATAATTATTTACAATTAAAAGGCTTACAAGCTAATGAAGCGGCATCTAAAACAATTCTATTAATTAGCATAGGTCCAGAGAATTACGAACTTTTGAAGATATCAGCGGCCCCTAGAGAAGTCTCTAATTTAAATTATAAAGAAGTAATAGATATGTTAAAAAATCAATTAATTACTAAATCAAGTGTGATTGTGGAACGGCATAGATTTTTGTCAAGAAAACAGAATTTAGGTGAATCAGTAAGTAGTTATGCTAATGAATTAAAGAAATTTATTCCTAAATGTCAGTTTGCATGTGAGTGTGGGAAGTCTGTCGCAGATGTTTTTTTGATTTCGCAATTTATTAGAGGTTTGAATGATCAGGCAATGAGACAACAATTATTGTTACAGAGTCCAGTTACTTTTGATGAAGCTATAATGAAGGCTTTAGCATTAGAAGCCTCTATTTCAGACAATAAAGAAATTTCTGGAGAAATGGTATCTGATTCTTCAATTCACAGAGTTTCAAGGCGTTTTAGAAGTCCTTCAGCTCCTCGTTTTCGCCAACGATCAAACAGTCAACAAAGGAATGCGGCAAAACAAGGTATTAATTTTAAAAATCTTGGAATAGAAGGGCTATGTTTTCGTTGTGGCCGCAACAATCATACAGCTAAGCATTGTAGAGTGAATTTTAATCAATTGAAATGTAATAATTGTAAGAAGAAGGGCCATGTGGAGAAAGTATGTTTAAGGAAAAAGGTTTCTTGTAAGAAAGATGTTAATTCTGTTGATAAGGAGGAGGAAAAATCTAGCTCGTCAGAAACTTATGATATTCTTCAAATTATTGATATTTATGCTAAACAAACTTTAAATCAAGATTCACAGAAATATTTTGCTAGTGTAAAGATAGAAGATAAAATTCAAATTTTTGAAGTTGATTCTGGGCCGGGGCATACTTTACTACCAAAAACAAATTTTGATAACCTTCAACTTAAGGCACCAATTCAAGCAACTGATATACGTTTTAGATCTTACACTTCTGGAATTATAGTGCCACTAGGGTTTGTGGAAGTTCCTGTTCGATATAAGAATATTACATCTAATGAAATTTTATTCGTTGTTCCAGATGGTTTTGCTCCTTTAATGGGTCGTACATGGATTAGACATTTAAATATTCGATTGGAAGACTTGGATAACAAGAATTATTCGCCGCAAAATGATGTTATAGCGTGCGTAAACCCATCAAATTATTTACAAAATATTTATTCAAAATTCAAATCAATTTTCGAGCAACGAATTGGTTGCATACCTTCTATTCAATGTAGTTTACAACTGAAAGAAAACCCAAAACCAATATGTTTAAAGGCAAGAGAAGTACCTTACGCTTTAAAAGCGAAAGTTGAGGAAGAACTTAGCAACCTCGAAAGAGAAGGTATAATTACTCCAGTTGAATTAAGTGATTGGGCATCTCCACTGGTCGTAATACCTAAACCAGATGGGTCAGTTAGACTCTGTATTGATTATAAAGTGGCCGTTAATCCTCAGCTTATGTCGGCTCATTACCCGATACCGAAGGTGGATAATGTCCTGAGTGAACTTCGAAATTCTAATTATTTTTGTACATTAGATTTATTCAAAGCATATTTACCTATTCCAGTAGATGAAGAGAGTGCGAATATTCAAACAATTATAACCCATAAGGGCACATTTAAATTCAATCGCCTATCTTTTGGAATTAAGACCGCCCCCAGCGAGTTTCATCGAATTATGGATCAAATTCTAGCAGGTCTTCCAGGGATTACAGCGTACTTTGATGATATTATTGTGCATGGTTCAACTTTAAGAGATTGTTACGATCGGCTTTGTGCATGCCTAGAAAGACTTCAAGCTTATGATTTACATTTAAATCAAAGGAAATGTCAATTTTTTCAAACTAAAATTAAGTACCTTGGTTATGTCATAGAGAAAAATAAAATTTCTAAAGATCCATTAAAAGTAAAAGCAATTGCAGAAGCACCAGCTCCGCAAAATCAAGAAAATGTTAAGAGATTTCTAGGAATTATTTCGTACTATTCGAAATTTATTCCCAACGTTTCAACAATTACTCACCCACTTCGATTACTGCTTCATAAAGATAAGAAATTTCACTGGTCTTCGGAATGTGAAGTAGCTTTCAACAAATTAAAAAAAGAGATGTCTACTGATAGAGTGCTGATACCTTTCAATCCTGAACTTCCAGTAACTGTAGCTAGTGATGCTTCTCCTACAGGTATAGCAGGTGTATTATCACACGTAGTTGATGGTGAAGAGAAACCTATCGCATTTGTTTCAAGATCACTTTCTAAGTCAGAAATGAATTATAGTCAAATAGATCGTGAGGCTTTAGCTATAGTGTTTGCTTTGAAAATTTTTTATTATTTCCTGTTTGGGAGAACATTTACATTGATAACTGATAATAAACCGTTAAGCAGAATTTTTCATGAGAGTACAAAATTACCGGCTATGACATCCGCTAGATTGCTCAGGTATGCAGCTTGGCTTACTAATTTTGATTATAAAATTCAACATAGACCTGCTGAAGAGAATTTACATGCAGATTACCTTTCGAGAGCTCCAGTTCAAGAAGACATTACTAAACTTGAAGAAGAAATTAATACTGAGGTAGATTTAATTTCCAATGAAGTTATATATAATATTTCAAATAATTCATTAAATTATAAGACATTAGCAGAAGAGACGGCAAGAGATGAAGAATTGTCAAAAATTAAATGTGATTTATTAAATAAAGATTGTTATGATTCAGAATATTATCTTCAAAATGGGGTAATTTTTAAAGGCCAGAGGGTTATGGTACCTCAAACTCTTCAAGAACTAGTATTGAAAGAATTGCATCACACACATATTGGTATTGTGAAAATGAAACAGTTAGCTCGAAGGTATGTGTATTGGAAAAATATTGATTCGCAAATAGAGAAAATGGTTAAATCTTGCCCAGAATGTGCGACTGTTGGTAAAAGTCCTATTAAGGCCCCCCCTCATCAGTGGCATGAACCAGAAGAAAATTTTGAACGAGTTCATATAGATTATGCTGGGCCATTTCAAGACCATTACTTTTTAGTACTAGTTGATGCCAAATCTAGGTGGATAGAGGTGCGTGTATCAAAAGAAGCCCCAACTTCGCAAGAGACAATTAAATTATTGCAGTCTATATTCTACGTACATGGTTTTCCACCAATCTTAGTTTCTGATAATGCAACTATTTTTAAGAGTGAGATTTTCACCAGTTTTTGTAACGCAGCTGGAGTTCAGCAAAAGTTTATTGCTCCGGGGCACCCAGCGACGAATGGTTTGGCAGAAAGAAATATTCAGACGTTGAAAAATAAATTGAAAGCGATGTCAAAGATAGCAATGCCTTTACACACAAAAGTCCAAGAAATACTTCTACGCTATAGATCGACGCCTTTGGCCTGCGGTAAGTCTCCGGCAGAATTATATCTCCATAGAAGAATAAATATAAAATTGGATGCGGTCAAACCACCTAAGAGCATACTTCCAACTACATATAAAGATGAAGACAAGGCAGTTCGTCGACTTCAGGTTGGAGACAGGGTTCAAGCAA
Source organism: Rhaphigaster nebulosa (assembly GCA_948150685.1). Lineage (NCBI taxonomy): Eukaryota > Metazoa > Arthropoda > Insecta > Hemiptera > Pentatomidae > Rhaphigaster > Rhaphigaster nebulosa. The sequence goes on from OX411307.1 coordinate 2,699,027, forward strand.
GATGGTATTCCAGAGGTATCGCTTCTTGGCGTTTTGGCACTGTAGTGAAGAAGTTCGGCAAATTGCATTATTTGGTTACTCTAGACGGTGATGGTTATACGTTAAAGCGCCACATTGATCAGCTGCGCCAAATATATGTTCCAGAGACGCCAGCGCCTAACCTCACTCCAGAGGTACCTACGCCTTCATGTAAGAAGCCAAAAGAAGTTACCTTCGCAGACAGCCAACTTAGTTTCCGTGCAGCTACTGCCTCGGAAACCCCTGTTCAGCAAGGTTCCTCTTCACCAAGATCGTCACCACCGGGGGTTCCAGCTCCACCTCTTGAGGGACCTCGAAGAAGACGTCGCCTCCCGGCTAGGTTTGCCGATTACGTTCCATTCGACTAAGCCGCGGAGAGTTGTAATATCGATTAGTCAGAGTTCGATTATTGAAGGAACCTCCTTCAGAGATTACCCCTTCTTCCAGTTTTTAGATTGTTTTGTTATGATTGTACCTGCTTAGCGTTGCATGCTTCCCATTATTAGAGACTTTCATACATAACAACTATTATCAAATATCATCCTATGTACATCCAATTTGTATTAATTAAAGTGCATCTATTAAGACTTTGTGTTCTTCTTTCAATCCTCAAAGATACAATACAAATCATGTTCTACATGCAAAAATCCATTATCTTGACATCCCCTAGATATTAAAATCCCCTTAAGTCTCAGTAAACATCAATAGTGAACTGAACTGAAGCCGTTGAGTCAGTTAGCCCATCCAGGCCCTGTTGTCTAGGAGCTTTTTGAGGCCAAACAACCTTTCCTATTTCAAGAAAATTTTCGAAATTGTAGACCGAAAGTACACTCACCATAGACTGAAAATGAACGTCTGCCACCCTAGATTGGTCTCAATCAAATGTTACAAGTCATTGAACTCGTAATATTTTGTAAAAAATTGAATGATTTCAAGATAGATGGAATCTTTTCCAAATAAAACTAGGCCGCCCAGGGGACTAAAAGTCTGGAAACCGGAAGTAATTGCATTCCATCGGCAGGCTTAAGTCAAAAAACAACTTTTTCCTTCAAAATTTGTCTTATTTTAAGATGGGTGAAACCTTTTCTAAATAAAATTAGATCGCACAGATGCAAAAAAATACAAAAGCTGCCCACCGGAAGTGGTTCCGTATCTCAGTAGCTGTTTTTTAACTTTTTATAAGCCGAATTTTAAAAAGTAGTACAAATAAAATTTACTAGAATTTGAACTTTCTGTGAAATTGGTATTGATAATGTTTTAGCTAAAATCATCGGCGGATCCAGGAATTTTCTGAGGGAGACGCACCTCTTCACCAGGTCCTCCCCTCCAATCCTCCTCTCTATAAACTTTAAAACATTGAATTTGAAATCCACATTAATCAATCATAATTCAATTATTATATCAATAAAAGCCTGTTGGGTATCTAATATAAAATAGTTTTAAAGAAAAAGTTCTTTTTTTAACTTTCACCTTCCCTCTGGATCCACCAATACCCAAAATGCACTGGAAGCAAGTTACTAAGGAAAATCTGAAAAAGTCCATTTTTCACTAAAATTGTTACTTCAATATTTCTTTGCGTCTATTAAGAGTAATTAAAAATATTTAGTATGAATCTTGCAGAAAATTTAATCTCCTACTTCATCTTTTCTAGCATCACGACCCACTTGCACAGCCTGGATCAACAAGGATTGCCTGTCCTCTCTATTGCGCGCCACTGCCTTCTAATTTCTTAATCCAAGCAGCTTTCTGGAGTTCATAGCCACATAATCCTCCGAACGAAGCTTGGGACGTCCTACTTGCCTTGTACCATACACTTGCTCAGAAATAATTTTTAATGGGATCTCGCCCTGGTTCTTTCTCATGACATGACCAGCTCAGTGGAGTCGAGCGAATTTGATGAAGGTGATGACATTGACCTCTTTATACATAGCGTTTAGTTCGGCATTTTTTCGTCTTCTCAAGAAGTCCTGCTAACACACACCTCCATATATCTTGGGGAGCACTTTCCTTTTGAATCTCAGAAGGGCATCTTCTAGGGTTTTCATCATCGTCCAGCATTCTGATCCGTACTTAAGCACAGGTCTAACAAGCGTCTTGTAGATTCTAGTTTTAGATGTTTTGGGCAATACACTGCTCCTAATGTGCTTTTGGAGTGAAAAGTATGTGCGGTTCGAGGTAAGAATGCGCCGCTCTATTTCTTCTTGTATGTTATTTTGGTAGTTGACTTGGGATCCTAAGTAGATAAATGACTGTACCCTTTCGATTCGGTGTAAACCTATCGTTCATATTTTTCTGTAAAAAGATACCTCCTTCCTCTGGAGGTTGGATACTCATGTAGTTCGTTTTACCAAAATTTATCTTTAGGCCCTGGATGGTTGCAGCGCAGGATCGGAACAATTGGTGGAGGCTAGTGCAGGAGGCCAAGACTCGACATCGAGTTGTAGCGCCGAATGAATGAATGAATATCTTTAGGCCCAAGCATACCGCTGATTTTTCCAGTGCCTCAAAAGCCTCCTTCACTACGTTGAGGGATCTTCCTGCAACGTCAAGGTCATCCACAAATCCCAATACTTGTGTTGATTTATTTATTAGAGTTCCTTCGGTCTGGATCCCCGAGCCTCTAATAACCTTTTCAAGAGATAAGTTGAATACGAGACAGTCAAGGCCATCCTCCTGTCTAATTCCCGACTCTGTTCTAAAACCTCTTGACAGATTTCCTCACAAATCATATGTTATCCTCCATCGTCATTTTCATTAAACGAACTAGTTTAGGAGGGATCTTTAATTCTTAAATTGCCTTGTATGCTTCTTCTCTGTTCACAGTGTTTAAAATTTATGAACAGATGATGAGTTGGGATGTGAAACTCTCTTGTTTTCTCCATTAAAATACAAAGCGTTAATATCTGGTCGACGGTCGACTTTCTCTTCCGAAATCCACATTGAAAATTCTCTAATTCACGATCAGTATATGGAAGAAGTCTTTTAAATAGGATAAGAGATAGGATTTTATATCCGCGTGGAAGGAGAGATATACTCCTATAGTTACTGCATGTTAATATGTTACCTTTTTTGTGTATGGAACAGACTATTGTTTTTTTTCCATTCACTAGGCAGTTTCTTTTCTCTCCAGATGTCCATTAGAAGTTCCTGCAGAAACTTTATCATTTTATGCCCATTGTTCTTAAACAGCTGTGGTGGAATATTGTCAATTCCTGAGGACTTATTGGTTTTTAGTTTCTCTATTGCATCTCTTAATTCCTCTTCATCGGGAGGTTCAACCGAATCGTGAGTGCACATTTCTCTTAAGTTGAATGTGGGATCGAGATTTTCTTGTTGTTGGTCTCTACTCATCATTTCCTCAAAATAGTCCGCCCATCGATCCATAACTGCAGCTTCCTCAGTGATTAAAGATCCATCTTTATTCCTGCAGCATGGTTTTGAGGTTTATATGTTTCTGCGCCTCTCATTGCTCATCTGAAAAAAACTTCTGCTGTTCTTGTATTTGTTGGCATTCTCGATTTCAATTAGGATTTTGCATTCCTATTGTCGCTTTTTACGTCTGCGGACATGAGTTCCACTTCCTCTTACGGCTTGATACCTCTCTACATAACTCCTAATGTATTTCTTCTGAACAATTGCTCTATAAGCTTGATTTTTTTCTTTGGTTTAGTAGCTTGCATTCTTCATCAAACCAAATTTCTTGGCATCTGCTAAAAGAAATTAACGAAAGTTATGTATGAATCTTGTAGGAAATTTACTCCTTTGCAGGATTGGTTATTATGCATTTTTCTATAGGTCTATTGTTCCAACATTGGCTAGCACTTCCTTTTTTATGAATAGGGATAATTATATTATATTTCCATTTCTTAGGGATAGCTTTATGAGTACATATTTTCTGGAAAAGATACCGTAGTGCTTTTAACAGTTCCGCTCCACCAAATTTGATTTTTTTTTTTTTTTTTTGTAAGTATAGTTTATTCCATAAATAGTATTACATTGAACATTTATAATTGAATCGGGATGCACCCTTATACAATACATTTTTTTTATACTACTTAATTGGACAAAAATTATATTTTATTTATTGGTAAAAATAAAAATGAAAAGAAAAAAAAACCCAACACTGTTCTTAAAATTAATAAAATACAGGCTATTTAAATGAAATATAAATATTAAAATAAAATACAGGCTTCTTAAATTAGTATATGTTTTATTCGTTTATGTTTATATATGCGTGTTGTAGCTTTTGTATAATTACCTATTTCAGCTATTAAAGGATTAAGAGAGTGGGGGCATGATTGAAAGAATGAATGAGTTTGTTTGAATACGTAATCATGTATATAGGATATATTTAATTCTGAGTGCATCTTTGTTATTTTGGTTTAATATGGATAATTGTTGACAATTCTGAGGCATTTATTTTGGAATACTAGTAATTTTTTTAAATTAGTTGCAATTGTGAAACTCCAAATCGGACAAGCGTATGTTAAGATTGGTCTTAGTACAGATTTATACAAAATTAACTTATTACTAGGAGAAAGTTTTGATTTTTTATTAAAATAGGGAAACATTTGGTACATCATTTTCCGGCCGTTTTCTAATTTTATATTGATATGTTGATCGAACTGAAGTTTACTATCGAGTGTTACTCCTAAGTATTTCACGGATTTGGCTAATGGAATTGAAGAACCGTTTAAGATTAAGTTCGGAAGGAGTACAGGTCTTCGTTTTGTAAAAATGATGGCCTCCGTTTTGTCTATGTTGAGGCGTAGTCCCCATTTTTTAAGGAATTTGGATGTTTTTTTAAATGCTAGAGTTAATCTATTGATAATGGTGTCTATTTGGTAAGAGGAACAGAATAACGCTGAGTCATCGGCAAAGAGTGCTATATCGATCGATGTTTATCATTTTAGGAAAATCATTTATGAATAAATTAAATAATATAGGACTTAGGCAGGATCCTTGTGGGAGACCGTTAATAGTGTAGTAAATGGGGAAAGATAAATTATTGACTGATACGTAGAAAGATCTATTGCTTAAAAATGACTCTATGAGTAATATTAGATATCTTGGGATGTTAAGTTTTATTAATTTATAAATTAGTAAATTTGGAGTGACATTATCGAACGCTTTTTCAATGTTGATAAGGATCATGCCGGTATGTTTTTTATTATTAAAATTTTCGGTTATATTATCTACAACACGAGCTAATTGGCTGGTAGTTGAATGGTAGTGTCGGAATCCGAATCGTTCGTTTATTAAAATGTTATTGTCTAACATATGTTGAGTAAGGCGATGCTTTATGATTTTTTCGAACAGTTTTGAAATAATATTAATAAGGCTAATGGGTCTATAACTCGTAGGTAATTCGGGATCTTTATGTGGTTTGACCAAGGGATGAGTTTTGCACTTTTCCAACTGACCGGAAAGTATTTAATTCTCATACAGCTACTAAACATTTTTGTAATGTGAATTACTGCTTTTTTTGAAAGATTTTTAATTAATATTGCAGGTATGATATCTGGGCCGGGTGACTTATTAATGTTGAGGGACTTGATGAGAGTCGCGACTTCCTGTGGAGAAATGTGTTTAAAACTATCGGAAGCTGGTATTAAAGTCATATAGTCGTCAATAGATTTAGATACTTTATTTAAATGATATTTTGAGATTGAGTTATTCGGATTGTTTTGAATACTTGCAAAGTGATCGGCTAAAATCTTTAGTTTTTGTTTTGAATCGTATTCGTATGTATCATTAGAGGTTTTTAGGGGAGAGATTGATTGACTTCTTTTAGTAAAAACTTTGTGTATTTTCCACAGGGATTTAGAACCTTTTTCAAATGATTCTAGTGTTTTAGACCAGATTTTGTTTCTCCACTCGTGGAGTTTCTTTCTAAGGAGACTTGTAAGTTTAGTAAGAAATTTCTTAAGTGTACTGGAATTCGAATTTTGGACTTTATTTTTAATTTTATTTTTAAATTTAATTACAATTTTAAGAGAAATAGGTATTTCATCAACTCTTGGAACAACATATGTTTTGGGTATTGATTGGTGAGCTGCGGTGAAAATCAGATCTGATAGGTTGCTGATTGCTTCATCTATTTCATCTTTATTGTTGAGTATAGGATTGAATTCTAAATTATCATTTAAAATGTTTTTGTATTTAGGCCAGTTTGCCTCTTTATACTGGTATTTAGTAGTGGGGGGGTTGCAAAATTGTATTTAATTTGATGCGAAATAAAACTGGGTTGTGGTCCGAACTTAAGATTGGTAGAGATATAAGACGGCTCAGTGAATAAAATGATTTCGTTAATAAGATGTCGAGTATACTTGGCTTGGAACGCCCGTTAGTATTGTAATACGTAGGTTTATCCGGGAAAAAAATTTGGAGTTTTAGGTGTGAAGCTAAATTTAAAAATAGTTTGCCATTTTTATCAGTATTATGACAATTCCATAATTTATTTTTACTGTTTAAGTCTCCCATTATAAGTATCCGCTCATTTAAGGCTGATAATCTTTTTAAGTCATAGTAACAGATGGATTTGCTTGGTGGTAAATATAGAGAAATTATAGTTAATGTACAATTATTAATCAAGTGTAAATTAACAGCAACCGCTTCTACGGATTTTAAATGAGGTAATGGACAGTGGGATTGTTTAAATGATTTATCGATGATAAGCATGACGCCGCCTCCATTTCGATCTCTATCCGATCTATAAATGTTGAAATTAGGGATTTTCACTTTGTCAGAATTTGATAGATGGGTTTCAGTTATTACCAAGATTTTTGGATTGTTAGAGGAAATAAAGTCCTTTAATTCGAGTAGTTTATTTTTAAAGGATCGAGCGTTCCAAATTAAACAATTTATGGAGTTATGAGCCATAAACAATAAAATAATAATATGTTTTCCTTATTGATTTAATTAGACACTTTAAAGAAATGATAGTAGAATTAAGCTCTTATAATATTAAGTGTGCAATAACATCCCTGGGTGGGATCATAATTCTAGGTTGGCCGGACTGTGCAGAGATAAGAACCTGGGATTGTTTATTAAAATTGTTTATATGTGAATGGTTATAGGTCACGTAAATTTGTTTTTCGTTATTGTTTGCGAAGTTAACTGTGTACAATTTTAAGAATTTCAAAAAATCTGCAATTTGTGTAAATAAAGAATATAGAGGAGATATTAATACAATAGCGTAATTGTAAAGATAATGCATACAGTCAATTAATCCAGTAGAGCAATAATTCCTTCAAATAATATGAAGAATTTTGAAATTCCGTCTTCTGCTGTATTCATTTAAGCCAGTATATGTCTGAAATTTTTCAAAGTAGCAGACATTTTGAAAGTGCTGAATATAGATTTGATTTCCTTTAACATATCCATCATAGACGGTTCCTATTCTTTATCTTGAGTTATAAAAGTTTCTTGAGGCCATTTAGCTGTAGACTTAGGAAGATCTGGGAATTCTTTTTTTTAATTTATACTTCTGAGACTTAAGAGTTGCACTTTAGGTGATTGTTTACTCAGTCTCAGGGTTGCATTTTTTTCGTAATGAGAGCATTCTTTGGAGTTAGCTGTGTGTGGGCCCTCGCAGTTGGCACATTTTGGTACGAAATTGTCAATATTTTCATTTAAACAATTGTTGGTATGATGAGTTCCCGAACATTTCATACATTTTAGTTTTTTATGGCAATTGATCGATAAATGGTTAAAAGCTTGGCAGTTAAAACATTGAATCACTTCTTTCTTATTGATATATGTTTCCCAACTGATAATGACGTTGCCTACTAATCTTATTTTTTTAATCATATTTATTTGAAGTTTGTCGTCCAGAGTAATGATCCAGATAGGTAATCTGACATGAGGGATTTCTTTTTTTTTAATCATTTGTGTTACTTTGATAACTAACTTGTGTTACTTTAATTACTTTCAATGCTAAGTCTTTTTTTATGAATTCACATTCAAAATTTGGGGGAGCTCCTTTCATGATAATTTTAGGTTTGATTTCAGTTTTTGGTGTGTAGGAATAAAATTCCTGACCCTTTTCTAATAATTGATCTTGAACTTTTTTAAAGTCATCTGAATTCTATGTTACGAAAATAGTTTTATTTTTCCGATATTTGATGTTTATTTCCCCAACTTTGTTTTCATTTATTGATTTTAAAAGTTGTTCGTAATCATCAAATGCGTTATATACAACTATTGGTGGGAAAGGTTTAATTTGTACACTGTTTAATGATTCTTGGTAATCTTCATCATCCGATAATATTGAAAAGCTGTTACTTACAGGTAGATTATATTGATTCATTTTCCTTTCTTTTTTGCCAATTGGTCCAAATTAGGCTGAATTTGGGCCCCTGAGGGTCTAGCACATTGGTTTACTTTGAAGCTAGACTAATTGTTTTATAAAACTTAACTGAAATAAAACTTTAGGCACTAACGCACGCACAATATAAGCTTTGTACGATCGACCAAATTTGATGAATTCGGGAGCTATACCGTCTCTGCCAGCTGCCTTGCCAAGTATTAACTTTTCCATTGCAGCTTCTACCTCTTCTTCCCAGATCACCTCATTGTGTTCCTCTTGTACCTTTCCTCTTCTTACTATCTCCTCAGCATTTCCAGAAAAATTCTCTGAGGAATGGCGTCTCCATTTCTCCAAAATTTCTTTATCTTAAGTGGCCAATCTGCCTATTTCATCTTTAACATTTCTTATTGGTTTACTTTTCTTTTCTTGCATTGCCTTCACCTTTTTCCCCAAAACTTTGACGTTTTCTTTATAATTATTTTGTAGGCTTTGATCGAATTCTTCCCCGCTCTTTCTTTTGGCCACTCTCACTATCAACTTTGACTCATTTCTTCTTCGGACATGAAGTGCCCAATTTTCCGGGGTCTTATGTCTGTGGTACTTCTTCCAATCCCCCTTCTTCCTTGCGATTGATGCCTTCACCCTTTCATTCTACCACTTAGTCCTTTTCTTTTTCGATGAAAAAATAGCAATCCCACAAGTAGACGTAGCCGCTTCCAATATAGCTTTCTTCAGTCTTGCCCATTCATCATCAACATTTCCTTCCATATTGGTATCTCCAAGTTTTAAATCCAATAATTCTGAATATTCCGTTCTTTTTTCCGGTAACTGGAGCTTCGCAATATCGATTTTCTTGTAGCTTCAAGAGCATTCCTTTCTTGGATTGTGTATTTGGGTATCTCCTATCAAAATAAGGTGGTCTGAGCCAATTTCTACTCCCAAAATTCCTTTGGCATTAGTAAATAATCTCCTGATCCTTCGACTATATATGCGATAGTCAATTATGCTAATTATATTTCTTTCTTCAGCCGAAAAAATTATTTTATGTATTTTCTTGTGAGAAAAGAGCGAATTGCCGATAAGCAGATCGTTTTCTACACAAAAATCTATTAGTCTTTGGCCATTGTCATTTTTAGTGTGTTCACATCCATGTGGACCCATTATTCCATGTGCTCTGGCATGTCACACCCAGTCTTAGCATTTAAATCGCCCATTTTGATTACTTCTCTATTCCTGTTCTGTCAATTAATGACTTTCCTTTCTAGGTCAGCGTAGAATTGATCTTTTTCCATTACATCCGCATCTTCCGATGGGGCATAAAGTTGTATTATGAAAACTTTTCTCGGTAACTCAATGTACGTCGTAATTATTCTGGATGATACGGGTTCCCATTCCTCTACTTT
>OX411307.1:3308958-3493958 GCA_948150685.1 Rhaphigaster nebulosa
TGCGTGAGGTTATGGATATGGACCGGCGGCCTTCACGTTTCCTGAGAGATCTCCAGCAGCTGGGTGGTACACTAGTTACAATGGACCAACTTAAGTCTATTTGATTGCGTGGACTCCTTGATAAGATGGAAGTAGCCCTGGTAGCGAACGACCAGCAATACATAGAGACACTTAGTGAGGTAGCCGACCGCATAGCTAAAGTTGGCGAGACTCAAGTCTACGAAGAGGCCGCAAGAAAGCAACCCTATTCCACTCACTATGAAGACCAATTGCTCTATACTCTGGAGAGACTAATGGAGAGGGTGCTACATTAGAAGCACGTAGATCGGGATCGGGGGCATCTCAGCGGCATCGATTAAAGAGCCAGGCAGTAAGTCTTTACTTCTACCATCTTAGATTCAGAGAAAGAGCCAGGCAGTACGTCTTTGCTTCTATCATCATAGATTCGGAGCAAGAGCCAGGCAGTAAGTCTTTGCTTCTACCATCATAGATTCGGAGAAAGAGCCATTAAATGCGCGGTGCCTTGAAATTGGAATAGTAGTCTAAAGCCGTTGAGAAACTATAACTAGGGTGAAACCTGCCGCTAAACCTATCAAACGCTGACTTTTCGTTAATGACCATCAGTCTTGCACTCGTTAGTTGGTGGACACAGGAGCTACGCTATCTGTCTTCTCAGTGAAGAAGTCTTTGAAGACTAAGCCTAGCGAATTCCTTCTATACGCAACCAATGAGACTCCTATTTCCACACATGGTAATGGCCTAATTGAGGTGGACTTGGGCCTGCTACGTAGAATAACCTGGCGCTTTATCCTGGCAGAAGTTGTACAGTCAATCATTGGTGCGGACTCTACCACCACCTTATTGTGGATCTGGTGGGACGCCAATCGGTGGAAAAAATTACAGGATTTTCGAGTAAGCTAACAGATATATCAGTACCGTTAAACTCTTATAATTTCATTTATTAATTTTTGTTATATTTATTTATGGTAATTTGATTATTATTTGTACCCAGTGACTAACAATCAAGTAACCTCCTGCTGTAAAAATTTTGAATGATTTTTGATAAGGAATATACTTTGTATTTGTTATCTTCATAAAAGAATTCATTTAAGATATATTTTGACCTTTTATCAAACTAGTTTTTAACAGAGTTAATAAAAACGCTGAAAAGGAATACCTATTTACAATTCTTTTGGAACTGACTTAATAGGCGGGATTTAAAGGAGGGAAGAGTATTGGAGCGATGGATGGAAGGAGGAATGGGATTCCATAAAGATGACGAAAGATATGATAAAGAAAAGCTGCGGATCGATGGGTCGTTGTATATAAATATGAAGGTCGAGAGGGGGTATGGCGGGAATGGACAGAAGACAAGAATTGAAGGAGGTCGAAGGTGTATTATGGAAGGCGGGATTGGATGACTTGGTAGAGGAAAAATGCCAGGAAATACGACGGAAGCTACGGAAATAGGAAGCTAAAGCTACTTCAACTCTTCATAAAATCGGAAGACCGAGAAGTCCCTCGGGATCACGAAGATGATTCGTACAAGCAATCTATCAAAAGTTTTATTTTTTCCTCAAGATCCCCAGAGACGCCCCCTTACGCCGTACAACAGTAATGTAAAGTGGACGAATATTAAGGAGGTAAGCAGGAGCAGGACGGCGTAGGAGTGATGACCCTGCCCCGTGTACCTAAATTGAGAATCGTGGTGTGGTCTTCCATGTATGAATGCCACATCGCGCGGCCAAGGATCTCCATGGTCTACAGTGCCAACCGAAAAAAAAAGCAGGAGTTTTTAGATTTCAAATGGGAACAGATGACGATGGTAATTTGGTCACTTTAATGTGGAAAAGGTACGATGGGAGATATTGGAGAGATGGTTTTTCCATGAAAGAGTTGGGTCAAATATGATTCCAAGATTTTTAATGGTCGGATAGAATTTTATGGGATTATTGTTTAGGAACAGGATTGGGATATGAGGTGCAGTTTTAAGGAGGTGATTGGAACCTATTACAATTGCCTTAGTCTTCTGTGCATTCAATTTCAGCTTGTTTGTTACAGCCCAGTACTTATTCGATTCAAGTCCTCTCGGAGTTTTTTTGTAGCTGGTAATAGGGTGGAAGGCGGGTACATTTGAAAATCGTCAGCATAAAAATGGTATTGGGAGTGATTGAGGGAAAGGTTATTAATATAAAAAGCTAGAGCTAGGGTTTTCATGCAAATAAATATTAATTTTTGCCAAGAAATAACCAGGTATCATTTTTTATGTTTTGGTGCATTTGGGATCACTTAAAACCAATTTTAATTTATATGCATTTACATATTTCACTTTATTTACATATTTCATATTCATTTTGCATATTTTTTATTTTTATTTACATGAACAAGGATGTGTACGAAAAAAAAAAACCTAAAATATCAGTTGACATTCAAAGACGATTAACAGAATTCACTAGAATTGGTCGTACTTTTCTTCCTTCTATTATTCAGTTCTAAGTTTCCTCTCCGTATTTAGTTTATTAGCAATCTGTATGTCGGATGAAATTCAAAATACAATTTTAATTTTAAATACAATTCAATTTTAAAATACAATTCCCAGTGTACTTCTTTTCTTTTTCTTAATGAGTAAAGTCGGGAAAAAAGCTAAAGATCGTGTAGCAAAATATCTTCATGAGGAGTGATGGAGATACATTGTATTGTTCTTGCTGTGACAAGTCTATTTATACAATGCAACGTTTCCAAGTTACTCAGCATATTGGTACAGTCTAACAGAAAAAAAAAAAAAATCCAGACTTTATAATGTCATGTACAACAAGTGGAGAGGTAAGACCACCTTTTGCATAGATCAGGGTAGCTCATTTGTAAGAACCGATATCTCTTTGAGCAAAATAAACAACCGTAATCTCAAAGGCTTTTTGGAAAATATATATCGGGGAAACAAATGTCTGATCAAACCGCTTTACAAAAAAACTATCTACAAGATGTAGACCAGGGAACCCTTACAAAAATTCAGAAGAATGTCAAGGAGGAACCAATTTGGGTTTCAGGTGACGAGTCAACTGATGCTGAAGGCCGGTATGTATATTGCAAATTTCATTGTTGGTACGCTCTGCCCAGATTTCTCTTCAAAGCCATTTCTCCTAAATTACCATAAGTTGGAAAAATTCATTCATGTGGTTTTTTAACATCTCCATGAATCTTCTTGTTCCAAAATGTGATACTTAAAAATAGTTCTTGTTTTTGTCAGGTGGCGCTCCGTAAATGATTAAAGCATGAAAGTCCATAGACGTATTTTAGCCAGTAGTCACGAGATGCGGAACTTGGTTGGAGGCTACTGAGTAGGTACTATACCTAGAACTTTCACGAAATTGAGGACGTTGTTTCAAAGCTAGGTGGTGATTTAGCCGCAGCCATATCTCTAATATGGCTAGAATGCGCTAGATTTTAATGGTCAACCTTCACATCGTCGCTCAGAGATATTCATTTCTTAGAACTTTGATTGATTTTTTACTTGAAAACCTAAAGAGATCGTAACAAAACAAGAGCTATAACATTAGACTAATCCCACAGTGAGTACTGTTGTTATTTATTGTGGATAGTTGGGAAAAGTGGAACCTTTGTTCGGACACTTATCACATCTGCTAACTTGTGTCACCTAGGACAGCCAGCTGTATCATCAGTTTGGCTCCAGCCTCAGTAGGGACCGGTCAAGATCCTCGTTCCCATGACAAGGTCAAGTTCACGCAAACGTGATTTTATTTTTTATTTTTTCCCTTTTACTACTAATTTCTCTAATTTTTTTCTTCTTCTCAATAAAGAATGCATTACTTTCAACAAGTAATGTCTAGTAAGGCGGTTACAAAAAGATCCTGATCTGTCGGCTCGACACCTCGTACCTTGCCTGCTAAACAAAAACAATGTCGCAATAAATGAGCAACACCACCAGTGACACCTCCAGCTAACTCAATATATATTGAACCTCAGCCTGGGGCATCTTCACATGGGATATCTGAGGAATTTCCTTTCTTCACTCATAACCCCTACCAGGTGCTTCAAAATGAAAAAGATACAATGGATTCAGTGCCTATACCCAGAGAACCTCGGCATCCTCCGATTTTCGTTAAAAATATAAAAACATTTCAGTTGCTCTGCACTCTGAACTGAATAAAATTACGGGTTCTGGCAATTATTCGTGATTAAGTAGGACAAATGACACAAAAATATCGCCATACCCAGCTGATGCGTATCGTAAAATATCTGTCCGAAACCAATGCAGATTTTCATACTTACCAACTTAGGCAAGAGCGATCTATAAGGGCTGCGATAAGAAACTTACACCCTTCGACATCAGTTGAAGCCATTGGGAAGAACTGGCGGCTTTGGGTTTCAAAGTACGTCAGATAATGAACGTATTAAAAGAAAACAAAGAACGACCAGAGGTAAATAAGAAAATAGGATTAGCCCTATTTTTTGTAGACTTAGAACCTTCACCTGGGGTTGAAAAAGTTTACGAGGTAAATAGAATTTATTATAATAATAATAATAAAAGGCTTAGAGAACCCGAAGGTTCGATGCGGATACCACCAATCGCTGCCTACAAACCTCGATCCACCGACTACCGTCCAAACCCAAATCCATTAGATCACCCTTAACACAATCCTCCCACCTAGGTTTCGGTCTACCCTCGGAGTGCTACCCAGTCGGCTCAGCGTTTATTAACTTTTTAGGAATTCGTTCGTTACTGAGCAACAACTTTGCAAGACCATTTCAACCGTCGCGATGATATCACTTCGATTATGTTAACAGGGTGCATGCTCCACAATGCCGCTTTGTGTAACCTCCTAAATTCTCCAGTTGACTCATCCTTTTTCAGACCAAATATTTTACGCAGCACCTTATTCTCGAAGACCTTAAGGCGTTGTTCATCCTTCAAGGTTAGAGGCCACGTTTTACACCCGTACAGAACTGTAGGCAAGATAATAGTTTTGTATATTCTAAGTTTTAAGTTTCTGGACAAAATGCGCGACCTAAGTAACGTTGATACCGAAAAATAACAAGCATTTCCCACCTTTAACCATGCCTTTATTTCCTCTTAAATTTCATTTTTTCTAGTAATCATAGACCCCAAATACTTAAATTTCTCAATGTGTTCAAACCTATTTTCTCCTATATCTATATCATCAAAATCGCCCCTGTTTCTGTTGCTAACCATATATTTCGTCTTATCCGTATTTATTTTGAGGCCAACCGCTTTGCCAGCTTTCATCAATGTTGTTGTATTCAGTTTTATAGTTTCCGCGTCCTCACTTAATAATACCAAATCATCCGCAAACCCAAGCACGGATATTTTACCACCCAGATCTAAACCCCTTTCGGTACGCATCAACTTTCTAATGATATACTCTAGTGCTAAATTAAATAGGACAGGTGAAAGGGAATCGCCTTGTTTTAAATCCGAGCGAACTTCAAATTTCTCCAAAAAATAAGTACCGATTCTAACTTTATTGAATGTTTCGGTCATGCACATCCCTACTATATTTACTAAATTCTTCGATATTCCCTGCTCAATAAAAATATTATACAGTCTCTGGCGATCAATGGAATCATAAGCCTTTTTGAAATCAACAAAAAGCTGATGAACTACAGAATTTATTACACAAAGATTAAAAGTTGAAAAACCATACACCTAAAGGGATATCGTCCAGTATCATAATCGTCAGACATATGGCCATACCAAATCGTACTGTCACCATTTACCACGATGTGTGAAATGTGGTGAACAACACAAGACCGAAGAGTGCATCAAATCGAAGCAAACACCAGCAATATGTGCTTTATGCTTGAAAGGACACCCAGCCAACTACAAAGGATGCCAGATATATAAAAATCTTAAGAATAAATTTCTGAAATCCAGATGCCAAGAAGACAATTCCAGACCTCGAAGAGAATATTCTAAAATTGTTGACTCGACGGTGTCCTTCGCTCAATTACCTGGAGGAGGAAATCAGAACAATAAATGTGAGGCCCTGCCGCAACAACAACAATCTCAATCCCTACCTCAGCACTCAATCACAATACTCAACATATCGAACTGACCATCCTGATTGTAGAGCCCATACCGGTATTGCTGTCTTAGTCCATCAGTCCTTATCCCATCACTTATACCATGCCAGTACATGATTTCCAGCAAACAACCGCTATAGTAATCAAAACCTTCCCCTTTCCAATCAAAATTGCATCAGCCTATTGTCCTCCTAAAAAAATCCATATCTGACATCCAATTCAGTTCTCTCCTCAATTTTTTGGAAATCATTTCATTCTAGGTGCAAACTTAAACACCAAGCATCAACAATTGGGTTCTAAAACCACGACGAACTTTGCTGTCTGTTCTCACTTTCCAGCGTTTTAAGCTTCTTTCTCCCAACTCTCCTACTTACTGGCCAACTGATCCTAACTGTAATCCTGATATCCTCAATTTCTTCAACCCCTTCAACTATTCCATTACTCGCCTTGACGAACTTACCTCTGATCATAGACCATTAAACCTAAAAGTATTAATAACCCCCATTCCGAAGTCCTCCTAAACACCTTCCCAACACATTCACTCCTCATCCAGAATCCCATCCCACCACACTTGAAGAATTCCTTATATCACCAATCCCACTCTCCTTGCCTCCTGCAGCTGTAAATCCCTCTGAGGTCAAATATCGCCAACAAAAACTTACTCCCCGTAAATCCCCTGGATACGACCTTCTTACCCCTCAGATCCTTCGACAACTTCCAACTAAAGCTGTCATGTTCCTTACATATATTTATAACTGAATCCATGTACTACCCCACTTTCCTCTCTTATGGAAATATTCAACTATCATTCTTTTCCTTAAACCAGGCAAACCTTCCAACAGCATGACATCTTATAGACCAATTAGCCTACTCCCAAGCCTTTCAAAAATCTTCGAAAAGATCCTTCTGAAACGAATCCTACCCATAATAGAATTTCAAAATCTTCCTTCCCATCAATTTGGATTTTGTTCACAACATTCCACTATTCAACAACGACTCCGAGTTCTTGACCATATTTCCTCTGCCCTAGAATGCAAACAGTATTGTTTGGGTGCATTTCTGGACATAGCACAAGCTTTTGACCAGGTATGGCACACCGGATTGCTCTTCAAGATTAAAATCCATTTACCTCAGTCTTTATACTGTAGCGTTCCGTTTTTGGGGAAATAAATAAATTAAACTTATTTTCCCTTTTTTAATATATTTATTTGTTTTATAAAACTTTGACTCTAATTCTCAGGGGGGTTGCTAGACAATCAGACACAGACACACAGAACTATAACTATTACAAACATATGAATAACGTGAAGCGTCAATATATCTTAAATTATACACTTTCTTCTTGTAGAATGATGACGGTGGTTTATGGGATATAATTAAATGTGTTACCAAATGATGTGGATCTGGTGGATGAAGTTTCACGGGAGCTCTTAAGACGTCTCCGCCGGTGCCTGGTCCTCACAAGAATGATGCTACTTTTCCTTTGTTGTCCGTTACACCACTCGATTTCAAAATGGCGAACTGCCATTTTGATTATCTAATACAAATGGACCATTTATGATTTTCTGAAGTTCTCATTTGATGAAAATCTCTTCTACTTCTTTTTGATTTTCTTAGATCAGGTTTATTGTCGAAGTATTGACAAATAGGTCATCTTCACCCACTCGATCATTATGGCAGAGGTTCTGTTGAAGTCAAAATAGAGCCGCCATGTTTTAAAAATAAAACCGTCTATTTTGGTTCCATTTATAATTTATGATGGTTGCAGTCAGGATAAATAAATGTTGTATTATTTTCCTAAGAATCCCTATTTCCAAATATTAAATCTAATTTAAGATATCTAAAACAATTATTTACAACGTACCTTTATAGGTTTAATTTTTATTTTAATTTTTATTTCATATTATTATGAAAAATTGTGTATATTACATTTCTCCCTCCTTCTAGGTAAAAAAAAAAAATAATGATATTTTGCACGCAAATATTATAATTATTATTTATTTATTTATTTTTTTTTTTCATCTTTAAATTATACAAGAGAATACTGAAACATTCATACTCCATTCATTCAATTAAACATTAATTCCCAATTTCCTCTGAGTTACTAATAATTACAATTTTTGATTTCCTTAAATACTAAATTCAAGTTTAATTTTATTCTTCATTTTCTTCTTAATTATTGATTTACATAATTTTTCTTATCTCTAAACAGAATACAATTAAACTATATACAAACATTTTTTTCAAAAACTATACATAAATTATATAAAAGAACAATTGAGAGAAGACAGTTACATTTTCATTATATACAAACTAATTTTTGTTGATACCCCAATAAGATGTGGTTCTATTTATCAAAAAACAGGATATTGCGACTAAGTGAGAAACATTGTTATGCTTGTCGATTAGGTTTCATTTAACCAAAACCAAGGAAAATAGGAATGAGCGAGAGAAGATTGTCCATCAGAAAATGAGTAAAACAACAATTTAATTGTACCAAAAATAATCACTGTCATTGTTAATAATTAAATTTTATTTAAGTATTCTACTTGAATTTGTATTACAGCTCTTGCGAGCAAGGCCTTATAATTTTTAAAGAAAACAAAAAATGTTAGCTCTGCGCTGAGCACCAATTATTTTAAATTTACATATAAACAAATAGCATCAATAGCTGGTTAACCTAACAATATAACATTTAATGATTATTAAAAAAAAAGAAAATATGGATTCTCATATATGGTAGATCTTATATGAGAATTTTGAATTATTATTGCAACTACACACCATAAGAAAAAACAAAGGTTGAAAGTAATAATTATTTTAAATTTAGGTCAAAAACTAAAAATTATTTAAGCGGTAAATATTCCTATGTTAACTACAATTCACGAATTATCGATGATCTGACTATTGGTTACAAAAAATCAACACCTATTAAATGAGAGATATTTTTCTTGATAATTTAATAAACTCTTAAAATGTAATTCTTAAATATTTTTCTATAAATCAACTAAACATTTCTTATTAAAATCAAAATGACCTTTACTTAATAACAATATTGAAAAGGGTGTTTTTTTTTTGTTTTTTTTTTTCCAAATAATATTTCATGTTTATCAATCCATCCTCAGTAATAACAGTGATAAAGGGATACAAATCATTGATTCTAACAACTAATTTTAAAGATATGAGACTATAGTTTTATAAAGAAAAATAACTGTCTATTCCAAATCCCAGAAATAAAAATGTATTGATTTTTTAACTTTCTTTTTTAATTTTAAGCATCATAGAAATATCCCCAGCCTATACAAAAATAATAAATTGCATTTTTCTTTCTTTTTTTTTTTTTTTTTTTTTTTTTTTTTTCATCAAGTTATTTCCATATCCAAATTTTTCCATTTTATTTTTAATAAGTTTCTGTACCGGCTCATGATCTAAATGCAATCCACCCGGATCGTACACTTTAAATGTACTCCTAAAGCATAAGGGCTTAATTCCAAGCATACACTGCATAGGTGCATGTCTGATATATGTTAAAATATCAAGAATATTCAAATATTCGGAAATATTCCAGATCAATAGAAAATCATTCCATCTATTGGTGGCATTATTGCTTAAAACACTTTAATGGGGCATTAACTTGTTTCATGAATTCAAGATTGGATTTTTGATCCCCCAACACACTGACATTCCGATTTTCATCCTCTTTTTTACTTAACCGCCCAATCTCATGTTTATATTGCGGTTCTATTTGCACAATTATGTTGCTTGCCTTATTTTCTTCCACGAGACTTTCATAAATTTTTTCTGATAATTCAGAGTCATTTCTATGAGCTACATTAATTTTTTCTGATGTTTCAGCGTTTTGTGAGCTCAATTTTAAGGTTAAATTAGTTTCGACCAATTCATCTTTAATTATTGTTAGTCCCGGTTCACATCTTTCTGGTATCACTGAATTATTTGTTTTATTATCATTTTTTAAATTTAGTTCTTCATTTATAAAATTAAAAGTTTTAAATTCTTTATTTAAATTATTAAATTTGTTATTTAAATTATCAAATTTTTTATCGACTTTTGTATCAAGTTTTTTTAAATCATTTTTAAGTTCCTGAATTCTTTCCTCGGCTTTTTAATCGGATTCACGACTTCTTTCCTCGGCTTTTTTATCGGATTTTTTTATATCATTTTTAACTTCCTGACTTCTTTCATCCATTCTTTTCAAACTAAATATTAAATGTTTCAAAACGCTATTAATGTCTAAATTATCGCTATTCATATTAATTTCCGCGTCTGAAATGTTATCCCCTCTTATGCGTTGGACAACGGTCTTCCTGATTATCTAATAGAACTACATCCCCATCGGATTTTCCCATAATCACATCTTTAGGGTCTCGATCCCCAGTCTGATTTTCCTGGTCCTTTTCCATAATTTTCAATTTGTAAACAAAAATTTAACACTTTAAAAATTTCTGTGAGCTGCGTACTGATTGTCGTGACCTAATTTTTAACGAATAAGGCCACGCGTTATTGGGCGACAAATATGTAGCGTTCCGTTTTTGGGGAAATAAATAAATTAAACTTATTTTCCCTTTTTTAATATATTTATTTGTTTTATAAAACTTTGACTCTAATTCTCAGGGGGGTTGCTAGACAATCAGACACAGACACACAGAACTATAACCATTACAAACATATGAATAACGTGAAGCGTCAATATATCTTAAATTATACACTTTCTTCTTGTAGAATGATGACGGTGGTTTATGGGATATAATTAAATGTGTTACCAAATGATGTGGATCTGGTGGATGAAGTTTCACGGGAGCTCTTAAGACGTCTCCGCCGGTGCCTGGTCCTCACAAGAATGATGCTACTTTTCCTTTGTTGTCCGTTACACCACTCGATTTCAAAATGGCGAACTGCCATTTTGATTATCTAATACAAATGGACCATTTATGATTTTCTGAAGTTCTCATTTGATGAAAATCTCTTCTACTTCTTTTTGATTTTCTTAGATCAGGTTTATTGTCGAAGTATTGACAAATAGGTCATCTTCACCCACTCGATCATTATGGCAGAGGTTCTGTTGAAGTCAAAATAGAGCCGCCATGTTTTAAAAATAAAACCGTCTATTTTGGTTCCATTTATAATTTATGATGGTTGCAGTCAGGATAAATAAATGTTGTATTATTTTCCTAAGAATCCCTATTTCCAAATATTAAATCTAATTTAAGATATCTAAAACAATTATTTACAACGTACCTATAATATGAAAAATTGTGTATATTACAATACTTAGTCCTCCGATCGCACCTCTCTAATCACTCCTTCCGAGTTCGTTGTGGTACTGATTATTCCATTATATTCCCAGTTGGATATTATTCCATATGGCCAGTTGAGGCCAGTGTTTCTCAAGACAGCCTCTTGGGGCCGTCCTCTACATTTTATTTACCACTGATATTCCTATTCATTCCGATACCTTCCTGGCAACATTTGCTGATGACACCGCCATCCTTTCATCCAACTCAGATCCTGAAGTAGCATCCATAAACCTGCAAAGGCACCTTTCCCTAATCGAACACTGGTGTAATAATTGGCGTATCAAGGTAAATGAACCTAAATGCAAACATGTCACCCTTCATCACAGATTCTGTCCGCCAGTTCATTTTAATTCCATACTACCTACTACTTTCTCAGGCACAGTCCGGCAGTGGCCCCGAGACCTTCTGTAAATATGCATGATAGAGTTTTGGTAATGGTCCGAGTCTCCACTCAAGCTCTGTGTGCCTAAGGCTATAGCGCCCTCGCTCAATCTCCACTGGCTTCTATGCCAGTGGTGCGATTGAGAGAGAAGTACTGGGATATCCTCGGGTCCCGTTTCTCAAGTGGGGGGAAAGCGTGGCTCAGTTTGTAAATAGTGTATAATATAAGAATGCCTGTGTTTAAAATGCTTATGTTTATTTCATTACATTAAGCTTATCTTTTTTTTTCTTTCTTTCTTTCTATTTATTATTTTGCTATTATATTATATTTAAATTTCTGTAAATATGGTGTGAATGATCTCTTTAATCATTATGACTATTGTCCTTTATTGAGACAGCATGTAATATTACTCAATAAACTAAATTTTTAAAAAAAGAAATCCGATTTAGAAAAATAATCTGGCTTTCATCACCAACTATTGCGCTTTCATTGCACTCACTATCACATACTTGGAATTACAGAGCGTGTCTCTATTAAAAAACATAGAGCTTATTAATGAAGCAATTCGAAAAATGGAAGATGCCTCAGTGAAAACATGAAATTGAATCCGGAAGAAAGAGCAAAATGTCTTAAAAAACAACCCGAGTTAAAAAAAAAAAAAACAATGCTCCCAGAAAAAAAAGTGGCCGCAGCTTTCCAAAATGGCGGACTGCCGATTTTGACTTGATTTAGTTTTTTGATCATTGTCATTCTGAATTTGGCTTAATTTCGCTATAATTGACTTTGTTTCAAAACTGAATAGTCAGAAAATCAAAAGACAGAATAATTTAAAAAAATAATTGACTTGGACATTAAAAAGCAGCAGTAAAGCAAAATTTTTCAAGTCGTTCATATGGAAGTGGCCATTAAAAGGCCAAAAATAACGAAAAAGTTTTCAAAAAACATGTGGAGCACCTATTATTCTTTAAAAACCAAGTCACTTGCTAAAATATTATTATATTAAAATAAAAAGAAATAACTTCAAGATATGTACAGACGTATTTATATTGATACGTAAAACCATTAAATAGGATTTTCCAAATCTTCATCATTTTGTAAGTATCCGATCAGAGGTTTAAATTTATCTCTGTGACGAAAATATGGCTTTTTGCATCTGTTAAAGAAGTATCTGTTGCAAAATGGTATGCATTTATATATATCCTATATAGATATCTCTATATATCTCGATAATACATACTTAACTCTCAGATCCTTGACCATACGAATTATCGAGATTTTACTGTATTTTATTTTAATTAAAAATTCCATTTAGTCGGTAAAACTCCAGAATCATGACCCCAACATGGCAGAGGTTTAGTTTTTAAGACCTGATTAAAGATCTGGAGTTTTACCAGTAAATATAACAATATTTAATTGCCAAACAATAATTAGTAGATAAGATTTATATAAAAAATAATGTTGATTAATCCAATGTAAAGACAAATAGATTATAATATAAATGGTAATTGTACTGATGTATATCAAATGAATTACATGCTGTTAGATGAATGTTTTGAGAATGCACAATGTAGTCAGAAACATTATAAGAATACAAATTTTAAAAGTTTGAAGGTTTTATTATTGAAAAACTTTTAGAAGAATATAATATATGAAATATGGCTAAAAGTCTTCAAGATAAAAATAAGTTAAAACTTTTTTTTTTTTTACCAATGTATAATTCTTCTCTTTTTTTTTATAATGATTCATGACAAATATCGAATATCGATATTTTACTTTCAATGTCTCAACTCTAGTTTACAGCCCTTCTGTATTCCGTCCGACTCTGCTGTATTTAATGCTTATTTCATAATCCACTAGTGGTAATCTATAATTGTCTATTAGTGGTAATTTCATAATTTTTAAAAATGCCGAAAGTTGGATCTGGTCTCTCTTCGAAAATTAAAATCTGGTGAGCAAATTACCCTGAGTTAAAATTTGATGGGAAAGCTGTCTTCTGTTCTTCTTGTGAAAAATCAATCTGATGTGAAAGGAAATATCAAATAGACGCTCATAGTAAAACAGGTAAGAAAAAATCCTTTATATTTATGAATTAGGCTGTTATATTTTTTTAAACTATTATTATGTATTTTGTCGTTAGCTGGACACGAGCATCGATTGAGATTGAAAAAAAATAGATCGATTCAAAAGCACTTGTTAAGCCAATTTTACATTGATTTGTGGCAGGCTTTAATAGGGGCAAACTAGCTACCAGTTTGCTAGCAGTACAATATACCATTTTTCAAACTATAGTCAGGTGGTTCTAATTTGCTTTCATAAGCCGATGTTCTGAAGCTCTTAAATTTATGTGCCTTTTCAATAAGTCTTATGTTTAACAATTGAAAGGCAACAATTTTCTTTGGAATACAAAGAAATAGTTCCAATTCAAAAATGATTTTATAAGTTTTTAAGTTATGTATATAATTCTATTATTAGGTACATTATGAAGAAACATCTTCCTTTTATATTAATTCTCCTTTATTGCTTCTTACATCCCATTTTTCTCAACAATTCAGAACAATTTTCCCATCATCAGGACATCAACATTGCAATATTAATTAATAATCCATTTGTAATTAATTATTTTACAACATTAGCAAGTAACAATAATTTTATACAGTCAAACTCCCCTAACGGATATCTCTCGCCAACGGACAATTTTTAAATCCCCCGACCTGGATATATAGAAATGCATACCCTTTTGCAACAGACACTTCTTTAACAGATGCAGACAGCCATATTTTTGTCAAAGAGATAAATTTATATCTCTGAACGGATACTTACAAAATATTGAAAATTATGAAAGTCCTATTTAATGGTTTTACGTATCGATATAAACAGGTATATTCATATCTTGAAGTTATTCCTTTTTATTACTAAATAAGACATCCGTTTTATTAATTAAAACCTAAAACACTCCGTCATCACATCAAAGAAATAATACTTTTTTATTCTTCTAAGTAGTAATTCCAGTCTAATAAGGGATTTATTCTAATAAGAGTGAAATGGAAAAGAATTTTGAATTGGATTATCTGGATTAATCTTTATATTGGATTAGTGTTTACATTTTGTGCTCCTCATCTCTTGGCAACTTTCATAGAAATCACTTCACCAATACTCAGGTTTTATTAAAATCCAGTGTGTCTCAGTGGGTTTTGTTCTTTTAACACAGAACGTTAAGAATGGCACTGTCTAAATTTCCTGCCCAATAAAAGAAAAAGTAGCGATGGCGAATTTTAATTAAAAAATAAGTACGCAGAAGTTACCCATAACTTTTAATTCGGAAAGATTCAATTCACGGATATTTTAAAAAATGTTATGTAAAGATCATGTAGTTTTTACATTTTGTTCGCAAAGTTTATATCTGTATTTTAGATATGTGTATACATAAATTAAGTTATAAAAATATTATGAGTATAAATAGAACACAAAATTGTATTAATAAATTTAATTTATTTAAATAAATAAACTAGTTTTCAACGTATTCATTTTTTAATGAACACTTGTACACCCCTCCTCAGCAGACACTCCTCTGCAATGGACGAATCCAGTGGACCCGTTGTTATCCGTTGTAGTGAGGTTTCACATATATTATTTTTACCTCAAGTAGCATTCTTATAATTCCTTGATTCCATTTTTATCCATATGTATTAATATTTTGTCTGTTTTTTTAAATTAAAAAATTTACATATTTTACAAGGATTATTAAAACTTATCTTTTCCCTAACACATAACTTAAATGGTCTACCGATGTGAGGAAGCAAATCAATCAATATTAGCAAAATTTACATGGACGACCTGGTTAACTTTTTTTTAGAAAAAAATTAGTACTTAAAACTTAGAAAAAAAAGCCAGTACTTATCAAAAAATACATCGATAACTTGTTTGATAAGTATTGACAGACATTTATGATAATAAATAAAAATAAACAGGATGAAATAATGAAATATTTTAACAATCAATGTAACACAATAAAATTTAGTATAGAGAAAACAACTAATAATACCATTAGATATTAAAACATGGATAAGCTGGACAATAAAGGATAAGGAAAATAAAAGAATAGCAACCAAATGGAATCAACCAATTTCAATCATCGTTGAATACTCCACCTGAGGAAGAAGATATTGAGAGTACCATCATAAAGTTGAGGAACAATAAGGTCCTCATAAGCCAACCTCATAATTGCCATACTTTATGAAAGGGTTGAAGAGGGAGCAGGATATTGGAGGAGCAGGAGTCAAAAGTGCTCCACCCATCTATCTAGTACATCATTCTTCTGGATGAGCAGAGTTCCGTTGATCTGTATAATGTGATTCGAGGATTGAAGGTAGCTCTTCACTCATTGACTCTTTTTCTGATTCGTCTGCATGTCTAAGACTTTCAATTTCCTCAAGTTTTCTATTTCCAATGCTCTTTTGTTTCTTCGGTGGAGTCTTTTTTCCTCTTGTCTTCTCTCTTGGCACTGTTGGGCAATTTACCTTGTTTATCGAAGGACCATCTTCCTGTATGCCTTGTTTTTGTTAGTTGTAGCCTCAAAGCATATTTCATTGTACAATGGAGT
Organism: Rhaphigaster nebulosa; assembly: GCA_948150685.1. Taxonomy (NCBI): domain Eukaryota; kingdom Metazoa; phylum Arthropoda; class Insecta; order Hemiptera; family Pentatomidae; genus Rhaphigaster; species Rhaphigaster nebulosa. The sequence continues at coordinate 3,325,319 of OX411307.1, forward strand.
CCTGGGAGATAAGCTGCTGTGCTTATGGCATATCATAGGGCCTTCCACTGATCTTCAGCACTTTGTCCAGCATATCTCAAGCATTCATCAAGTTTTTCATCAACTTTGAGCAGGCAGTTTGCATGATTGTCTTTGTTTTTAAACAAGCCAGTATCATGTCTTCTGTTGATTGGTGTTGACTGGTGCCCTATTGATCTTCTAAAAGATATTCTAGCCATGATTTTAGCAATGCTCATATAGTAGTAGGAATCCATATTTACTCTTCTACAAGATCTAACAAATAGGAGGTTTGATTTATGGCATGCACTTATTAGCAGATGATCAATCTAGCTAGTTGTCTGACTACTAAGAGATCTCCAAGTTGCTTTATGTTTATCTTTTCTGTAAAAGCTTCCAATCATAAGACCATATTGAATAGCAAGGCTGATCAGTCTTTGGACATTGTCATTGCTATGTTAATGAAGGCTAAGGACACCAGTAGAGGGTTGATAGCATGCTTCTCTCTCGAATTGTGCATTAAAATCTCCAAGCAGAATTTTTACATCATGATTCGGGCAGCTTGCATAAAAATGAAGGCATAATTAAAAAATCCACCATTCAGTCTAATTCGTTTTAAAGGTTTCATGATAGGATCGTTTAAGAGATGTGGATTAATCAGCCAATGTTCCCTGAGTCATAAGGAGGGGCTGCCTCTGCAGAGCCACCTGACTTGATCCCATATCTGGGGAAGCTACTTAGAGAAGGTGACTGTAGTTGACCTTTGTCTATAAGTGTGCAGTGTATGTAGTGTGCTGTATATGGTGTACTATTTGAGTGTCAGAGTTATTGTGGATGGTAGCCAACAAAAACTAATAAAATATTGGATACTATTTACTAGGACTACAAAGAACATGATACAATAAGGTAAATATTACAGATTATGACAAAAGTAATAAAAAAGAAATGATTAATAATAAAAGATAGAAGAGTTAAAAATAAATTAAATAGGAATAAATGAGTAAAATTGTGTAAGTGTAAAGAATGACATTATGACAAGACATATATTCTTCCTTTCGCCCATATAGCACCATTACAGTAAGGAGAAGAACAAGGGATGTGGTAAACAACATTATACTGGCAAGAGGAATAGGATCTTTTAAGTTGGTAAAGATATAGAAAAGTACATTATGGGACTTATGGCCAAGACGTAAGATAGGGATAGTGGATTGCAAGAATTTCTTTATGTTCTAAGAAAGTATGGGACCCAAACTACCACCCTTCAATCCTTTTCCAGTCCTGGCTCTGTTAGTGACATACTTTCCACATAAAAGGTTATATTTTTACGATTTTCATCTAGTACTTTATTCTGGCTTTATTTTATCTTCTCTTCATATACTCATTTAATCATCCTATTCTTTTCTTTTAATTCTTGTTTTATTGCTATTTTTAAAATGTCATCTATTTTGTTTTAAGTAATTCCTTACTTTTTTTTTCTTTCATTTAATTTATTATTATTTTAATCTCCATTATTACTCTTATCTTTATAGCTAATTTTATCTCTACTATTACCTTTATTATTTATCATTTTTCTTAATATTCCTGTCCTTTAACTTTATTCGTATCCGTATCTCCTGTCATGTCATTATGTCATTCTTTATACTTCTACAATATTACAGTATAATCTACTTATTACTAATTTCATCTTTGATATTACTTTTAGCTTTTTTATTGGATTGTCCGGAAAATAATGCAGAATTTCATGTTTTCTTTATATTAACCCTCTATATAACAAACTGTTTACGTTTGAGGGATTATTCTTTTGTATGGGTGTCAACACTTATAAATACTCTTCCAAACAAAAATGTTTTTTTTTTATCTTATGTAGCATTCCACTAGTTGGAAATAATTCAGTTTTCATTAAGATGTCAATGCATGATTTTCACATAATTTCATTTTACGAGTTTAAACTCGGTTAGAACGGGGCCCAAACGGACAGAAACATTAATGAAGTCTAGAACGAAGACAGTGTGAGTGAGTACACCATTCAACAATGGTTTAAAAAATTTCGAGAGGGAGACTTCAGCCTTGAAGGCAAAGATGGTAGTGGAAGGACTTCTTCCCTTGATGACGATGTTCTGCGAGCTTTAGTCGAAGAAAATCCCAGAACAACTATTGGAGAACTTGCAGAAAACTCAGTTAGCAAATCAGTCATCGCCAACCACATCAACGCAATTGGAAAGGTAAAAAAAGCTTGAAACTTGGGTTCCTCTGCATTAAACGGCCACCAAAAAAATCTTTTTTATGAAGTTTGCGCTGCACTTCTTGGACGAAACAAGACTCTGCCTCACCCCTCCTACTCTCCGGTTCTCTCACCTACGGACTAGTATTTTTTTTAGACATCTAGGCCAATTTTTTAAAGGTAAAAATTTTATTGATAAAAATTTGTAAGAAAATGCATTTTCAGAATTTATTAATAATAACGATTCAACATTCTATTCAGAGGGAATGAAATAGTTACCAACACATTGGCAGAAATATATAGACAGTAATGGAGTGTATTTTGATTAATTAAAATAGTTCCGCATCATTTATTTTATTTCAAAATCATAAACCTGCATTAATTTTCAGACAACCCAATATCAATTTGCTTATTACCTATTCCTGTCATTTTACAAATATATATATATATATATATATATATATATATATATATATATATATATATATAATACATCACCGAGTAAATGCAGGGAAAAAGTTTATGGCAAAAATAAAATTTTATTCGTGCATACCTCAAAAAGTAAGCATTTTATGATAAATCATGTATGAAATCATATGAAAGGGAATTATATTCTATAAACAATTTTTTCTTAATCTAAATCGGACCAGTTTTCTTATAGGGACTACAAGAATAGACCCTAGATGGAAAGCCAAGTGTCTGCCGAAAGCAGACAGATGGGACTGAACCCTCTACCACCAATCCCTTATGTACATTTTTGCATACCTCAAAAAGTAAGCATTTTATGATAAATCATGTATGAAATCATATGAAAGGTAATTATATTCTATAAACAATTTTTTCTTAATCTAAATCGGACCAGTTATCTTATAAGGACTACAAGAATAGACTCTAGATGGAAAGCCAAGTGTCTGCCAAAAGCAGACAGATGGGACTAAACCCTCTTACCACCAATCCCTCATCCTGTTGTCAACAATACGCTCTATAGTAATGTAATGTAATAATATAAAAATACAAATTAGCTTAATAATTTCTACTTTTATTTAATTTAATGGAAACAAAATGTTTCCATGGATTTGAAACTCTTAAAATATATTTTCAGCACGACAAACCAAAAATACAGAGTGCAAAGAATTATCATACTAAAATTGTTTAAAAAACTATTATATTGTAATATTATGAAAGAAGACTTGCATGCTACTGAATATACTCGTATTTCAAGCAGTATACAAGTATAATATCTTAAAATGAACTCTTAAAAATTATTTTTATAATTATTATTGTAACGAGATACATATAGTATTACACCTAATAACACACAATACTCTTCTGTCCAATAACATATCTATATTTACAATGACTATTTATATATATATTTACAGTTAACACACACTTTACAGAATATTACAATAACAACTATTAATATTCCTTAATAGTCCGGTAAACCATAAAGAGAGAAGGTAGGAGAGCAAGGAGAGGAGTAACAGTCAGTTGGACCACCACAATCAACTCACCACGATAACAAGACGACAGGCTCAATAGACGCTCTTAGCCCAACTGACTCGCTCCCCCAGTCTCAAGAATCAGTCTCCACCATCTTCGATGTCACGTACCACACTCATCACTCCTTACACCATTTCCCCTTTTTCAAAAGAGGAACCACTTAAAAAGCGGTAGAGATGAGCGCTTGCTTTTCTCCTCTCTTCTTGTTAGACTTATCATCAGACTCGTCCTCTGAAGAGACATCGGAAGACGAACCATCACCTCCCACGATCACTAGACCTTGCTCTTGAATGAGCCTGTCTCGCTCTTCTAAGGCAGCCATAGCAAGCTGGAGGTCTTAGTGAGTTTCTCCAAATCCCCCTTCATCTTCTCGTACTGCCGGCATTTCTCTTTGTTTTCTCTGGAGTTGGGCGTATTCCTCTCCAAGCTCTTCTTTCGGAAAATCCACCTCTTCTCTAAAGCATTCATGCTTTCGCTTAACCACTCTAAATTATACACTAGTAACTACTTACTTATACAAAATATATTAAACTGAATTGGAAACTTCTTATACTAAAACAAAACATATAATATAGGTAATGCCAATATCTTCTTATAGCAATAATCCTATCCTTAGCACCTGGTGGCCAGATTCTATGGTGGCAGTGAGGCCGGGTATCGACACTCTGAAATGGGGAAGAAGATATTTGGTATCCTATTTCGTAACCCTCTTGTGTAAGAGATAGGGTGACCGCGACACATTTGGCTCTTCGAACTCAGGTCGCCAGGAAGGATCCTGGTATGACATTTGTGGTGAATAAGTCGTGATTTCATCCTGGCTCACTCGTGTACTCACCGTTTCTCTTTCGACTATTCCCTCTCCGTCGGTATCCGAACCGTCCGAATTACCCCTCTCAGTAGGCACCAGGGAAGACCCTCGACTCGACTCAGCAGCAACCTCAATGTTGGAATCACTATCACTACTAGAAATCCGATCAATATATTGTTCCGTTTCAACACGGGACGAATTAAACCCACTGGATTTCGAATTCAATGAGTTGGGCAGCAGTTCCCCGTCATAAGCATTTTTGAGGCGGTTGATGTGCACGACACAATAACCTCCCCTAGCCAGCGAAATCTTATAGTCCCACGGTGACATCTGGGCAACAACTGTGTGTACCTGTCCATGGCCTACGAAATTTTTTTGCATGCCCCTTAGGAACCGCGTGCTCAAGTAAATATACCCGTTCCCCAACATGAAATTCTCTTAATCGCTTCCCTCGATCAAAACCTCGATTTCGTTCCTCGTGAGCCTTATGATCCGCCTGCCAGGATTCGTGAAACGCCATGTACGAGAAAATGCGGAGTATACCCTGTGGACGCATGTGGGGTGCTGTTGTAAGCCATCAGAGCATAAGGGATCCACTCATCCCAATCTTTCCCATCACGTTTGACAAAATGGGAAATGGAATCTACGATGGTCCTATGAAACCGTTCAATTATTCCATTGCTTTCTGGATTATAGGCGGTTGTCTGTATTTTCTTGATGCCTAATTGCTTGCACGCGGTTTTAAACAAATCCGAGCAGAAATTTCGCCCTTGATCCGTCAATAAGCGACGAGGAGTGCCATGACGTAAGACGATCCCTTTCACTAATGCTTGGGCAGTCTGTCGCAGTCTGTCCGATCATAGGTATAGCTTCGGCATACCGGCTAAAACAATCGATGAAGGAACGGATATCTGGGATCAAACGCTTTCCCCAATGGCGCCTTTATGTTGCTTAGTGATTTCCGTTGGTTACACCTCACGCAGCTCTTCACGTATTGATCCACGTCCGAAGTCATCCCCGGCCAATAAAATCACCATTTTATGCGTGCGATTGTTCTCTTCGCGCCCGGATCTCCCGACCATGGAGTCTCGTGATGTAACCCCATGATTTTCCTTCGAAGATTAACCGGCACAACCATCTTCCACTTATTTTGACTATTTTCACCGGCCGTCCAGTACCAGACTCCATTACTTGCTCGTCTGACATGATCGGTATTAGCAGCGCAAAATTCCCGACACCAGTGATCCCGTCCCTGTTCTTTAACGATTTCCTCTTCTCTCGGAGAGCATTCAACGGACCTCACTGCTCGACTAAGAGCGCCCGCATTAATGTGTTTCCTACCGGATCGATGGATGACCTCATAATCATACTCGCTGAGTTGAAAATCCCAGCGGGTAATCCTGGATGAAGGATTTTTGTGGTGTTACATCCACTTGGGCGCCACGTGGTCTGTAATTAAAATAAACCTTCGGCCCCATAGGTAGCACCGGTAATGCGAGACAGCCCAAACTACAGCTAATAGCTCCCTTTCCGTTGTGGAGTATTTCTGCTCCACTGACTGCAGCTGCCTACTAGCATATGCAACGGGTCGCTCCTGCTCGCCTCTCACTTGCGATAGTACCACTCCCAGTGCCCTGACGCATCTGTTGCCAGTATAAAAGGATCTTTATCCGGATATATAAGAACCGAGTCGGAGCATAGGGCACCGCATAAAAGTTCAAATGCAGATTGCTGTTCCTTCCCCCACACAAAGGTTGTTCCTTTCTTCAGCAGTTGAGTTAGGGGCTTAGACTAATCTGCGAAATTCCTAATGAACCTCCGGTAATAACCCCCTAATCCCAAAAACCCTTTCACTTCCCGCACGTTCGTGGGACAAGGGTAATCTCGCACAGTCTCTAATTTCTCCGGTTCAGGTCGTACCCCCTCAGGAGTCACAATATGCCCCAGATAGCATACCTCTGTGCATACAAAACTGCATTTGTCAAGTCTGACCTTCAGATTAGCCCTATGCATTCACTCAAGCACACTATTCAAATGACGACGGCTGAAAAAACTATTACGTCATCAAGGTAAACTAGGCATTCCTCGCCCTTTATACCAGCCAGTAGTTCGTCCAGTAACCGTTGAAATGTTGCTGGGGCATTCACCAGGCCAAAAGCCATCTTTTTATATTGGTAGTGTCCCCCCACTGTTGTAAACACGGTTTTCTCTCTATCTTCTGGCCGAATTGGTACCTGATGGTACCCACTTGCTAAGTCTACCGTACTAAAGTAGCGACTTCGCCCAAGTGTTTCCAACGTCTCCACTATCTGGGGGAGAGGATAAGCATCCGTTTTTGTAACTTTATTTAATCCTCTGAAATCGGTACAGAACCGGTTTTGTGCAGAGCCGTCTTTAGTCTTTTTCGGGACAAGGACCACAGGCACTGACCACGGACTACACGACGGATCAATCACTTAAATTAATACGACAAGCTGCAGCTTGCATCTCAGCTCGACCGGAGCTAAGGGACCCGGCCGTACCTTTCCAACAGTACAAGACCGTTCTGAGGGATCGTTTTCGAGAATTATCGACACGTGCTCAGAGACTGTTAGATTTAAATTTGGTCGTGCAACGAACCGGGGAGAGTATATTGGATTATGCGGACAGGTACCGAAGATTGGGAGAACGAACGATGGTCCAGGAGAGGACTGACGAGCCTGTGGCCTGGGACCGCAATTAGGTGGATAGCCTAATTCTTGCGGCTTTCATCAAGGGTCTAAAGGGCGAAGCTACTGCCCAACTCCATTATAGCCCTCCAAAAACCTTCCAGGAAGCTGTGGATAGAGCTGCTTGTGTAGAACAGTACCATAGCAAGCAAGAGAGGGGGGAGGTGCGTAATGTGGAATCGGGTGAAAAACAGGTAGTAGAAGCAGTAGTTTTAAATGTACGAAATAGAACGATGTTGAAACGAGAAAGATGTTTTCGCTGCGACCAAATAGGGCATTTTGCCAGAGAATGCCCTCGGAGACAGGAGGGAAATACCAGAACGGGGATTAATAAAGGAAAGTCGGGAGGCCGGAATCGAACATCGACCTTGACTTCAAACAGGAATTTATGTTTCGTTTGCGGCGACCCCAACCATTTCACGCAGGATTGTCCCAACCGAGTAAAGGAGGCAAAGATTATTAGGTCTGTTTGGGTTGATGGTCGGCAAATTTAGGGGAGTTCCCAAAATAAGAGAACTCGGGGTACGCCCCATCTCCGAGCAGCCAATAAAAAATGGGGCCAGCTACTCTGTTCCCAGCATTTCAGCATCAAATACGCTCCGGGATATAATTGTAACATTCGAGCTAGCTGGGCATAAACGCGAACTCCTCGTTGACAGCGGTTCGGAGATTTCCATTTTGAAAGAACCGATACCGGGGGTCCAAATTATGAGGTCTAATGTTTCGGCCACCGGAGTTACAGGGGCGTCCGTTCCTATGGAGGGCAAGCAAACAGTAAGAGGTCGGATCAGAAAAGTATCTTTTATGCATCGCTTTACCATTGCTTCGGTGACAATGAGGGCAGATGGACTGCTTGGCTGGGATCTGATGTCTAAGCTCGCGATGCTAATATACAAGTCGGGTGACAGCTCAGTAACAATCAAGCAGTAGAAGTAACTGATTGCTCAAAAGGTTACCACCGCCCATCCCGAGAGGCGGCTAATATGAATAAGGAAGACTCACTGGAGTCACCGGTGGTTCAGAGGCCACAGGGCGAATTAAACCCACTGTATTTCGAATTCAATGAGTTAGGCTGCAGTTCCCCGTCATAAGCATTTTTGAGGCGGTTGATGTGCACGACGCAATAACCTCCCCTAGTCAGCGAAATATTATAGTCCCACGGTGACATCTGGGCAACAACTATTTGCGTACCTGTCCATGGCCAACGAAATTTTTTTGCATGCCCCTTAGGAACTGCGGGCTCAAGTAAATATACCCGCTGCCTGACATGAAATTCTCTTAATCGCTTGATTGAACAATTGAATATTGAGCAATATATTGATCGGATTTCTAGTAGCGATAATGATTCCAACAGTGAGGTTACTGCTGAGTCGAGTCGGGGGTCTAATGAGGGGGGTAATTCGGACGGTTCGGATACTGACGGAGAGGGAATAGTCGAAAGAGAAACGGTGAGTACACGAGTAAGCCAGGATGAAACCACGACTTATTCACCACAAATGTCACACCAGGATCCTTCGGCGGCCTGAGTTCGAAGAGCCAAATGTGTGGCGATCACCCTATCTCTTAGCAGGAGGGTTACGAAATGGGATACCAAATATCTTCATCCCCATTTCAGAGCGTCGTTACCCGGCCTCACCGCCACCGTAGAATCTGGCCACCAGGTGCTAAGGATAGGATTATTTTAATTAAAACTTTTGTTTATTTCTTATTTTTATTTTATTTTTTATTATTTTCCAATTTCACTAGCAGCAACGTCTTAGCTCTCTACGAGACAATTCGAACGATATATGACAAGCTATATTCGATTAACTAATTTTCTGACTCAATATATAAATTATTAATTACCCAGAACAAATAAATACAACTGTATCGTTTATGACTAAAAATGCTAAAAACGCCGAACCATGCGCGGTTCGCGAGTTATAGACCGAGCGCCTTTTTAATCTCTGGGTACTAGGAGCGCGCCCACTACTCGACCAGCCGGCCTCAGCGTTTATCAGCAGAATTTACTACTGATCCCACTTCTGACACCAGTGAAACGAGATACATATAGTATTACACCTAATAGCACACAATACTCTTCGGTCCAATATCATAACTATATTTACAATGACTATTTATATATACGAGGGTGGTCTGAAAAGTTTCCGACCGCAACGTGAAGATGGCAGCACTCGTAAATAAAACCAAGTGAATTTCGTTGTTCATCTGTTGACACTTACTCACCAAAGTTTCAGCCATTTTTTACGAGCAGTTTTTATGTAACAGTCGTTTGAGTGAGTTGATGTGAGTGCTTTTGTGAAAATGGACAAAATCGAGTATCGAGCTGTCATTAAATATTTGTTTTTGAAAGGCAATACGCCTACGCAAATCAAAGATGAGTCGGATTCTGTGTATGGGGACTCTGCACCATCATTTACCACAGTGAAATTTTGGGCAGCTGAATTTAAACGTGGCCGTAAGAGCTTGGGATGTCCAAAAACTGCAACTATCGACGAAAACATCGCTAAAGTTCACCAAATGGTGCTAGACGACAGCCCAATTAAAGTGAGAGAGATAGCAGAGGTTATGAGCATGTCAAAAGAATGTGTTTGTTACATATTAAATCAACATTTAGATATGAGAAAGCTGTTCGCACGTTGGGTGTCGCGTTTGCTCACGTTAGACCAAAAATGTGTTTGAATGAAAATTTCCAACGCTCTGTTGGCGCAGTTTAGGCGCAATAAATCCAAGTTTTGGCACAGATTAATTACTGTAGATGAAACTTGGATACACCATTATACGCCCGAAACAAAAATGCAGTCCAAATAGTGGACTGCAAAGGGAGAACCAGCTCCAAAAAAAAAAGCAAACTGTTTTCTCGGCTGAGAAAATGATAGCGACAGTTTTTTTGGATAGTCATGGGGTTATTTTAATCGATTATCTTCAAAAAGGAAAAACCATTACAGGAGCATACTACGCATCATTACTTGACAAGCTGAAGGCAAAACTTGCGGAAAAACGGCCACATTTGCAGAAAAAGAAAATCCTGTCTCACACTTCGGCGGTTGCCATGGCGAAAATCCACGAATTACAGCTTGAACTGCTTGACCATCCTCCTTAATCACCAGATCTAGCTCCAAGCGACTTCTTTTTGTTCCCTCATCTAAACATTACGCTCAGAGGACAGAGATTTTCGTCAAATGAAGAGGCAATCACCTTCGTGAACAATTATTTTGCAGAGAAAAACGTGGAGTACTTTTTGGACGGGTTACAGAGATGGGAGCATCAGAGATGGGAGCATTGCTGGGAGACATGTGTAGAGTTACAAGGAGACTATGTTGAAAAATTAAAAAAAAAATTCAGAAAAAATGTCTTGTATTTTTGTTAGGGCGGAAACTTTTCAGACCACCCTCGTATATTTACAGTGAACACACAGTTTACAGAATATTCCAAGAACAACTATTAATATTCCTTAACAGTCCGGTAATCCATAAAGAGAGAAGGTAGGAGAGCAAGGAGAGGAGTAACAGTCAGTTGGACCACCACAATCAACTCACCAAGATAACAAGATGACAGGCTCAATAGACGCTCTTAGCCCAACTGACTTTCTCTCCCCACTCTCAAGAATCAGCCCCCACCATCTTCGATGTCATGTGCCATACTCATAACTCCTTACATTATTATTGATTATTATGATAGGATGGTAAGGAAAAGTTATACTAAACAGTTTGCAATGCACAAACTGCACCAGATTTTTTAAAGCTATTTTATCTTTTATAATTTATCATTTCTTTTTTAATACTGAATATATTCTGTAATATTTAGCTTATTGTATCTTGCTCTTTGTAGCCCCAAAGGAGGCCTGCAATTTGCGCCGAAACGTTGCCATTTAATAAATAATTTCTACAATTTTATTTATGTTTCTTGGCTACCACCCGAACCATCTCCTTCTAAAATTATATATAGAACTTCATAAAATGACAAAAACAGTCTTTAAAAATACAAAAAGTTATCATTGTAAGAATATAAAATTTGCAAATCAAGTATAGATAACATTTAAGCAAAAAGGGAAAACAAAACACCAACAATAACTCAAGAAGAAGTTGGTTGGGGTTTGCAATAAGGAAAGAAAAACAAATAGATAACTATAAACTTATTTTAATGTGTGCTGATCTTTCGGCCTAAGTTGCAGGCCTTCATCAGGGTGGCAAGTGCAGAATTCTACAGCGAGGACCTGAAAAATTTGGACCTAAAATTAAAATACTGAAGACATTAAAGGGAATATCTGTAGATGAAATGTTATGTACCCACTATTTGTTACCTTTTAGCTAAATTTTATAGTTAAGTGACTGTTGATAAAGGTCATTAAATTTGTTGAAGAGTTGACATTTTAACTGTGATCTAATATTGGTAAAAATTGTGGAAAAGATGCTGAGAGGTTCTCCAATTGGCCACTTGCTGTAAATTCTGCACTTGTCATCCTGATGAAGGCCAGCAACTTAGACCAAAATGTCTACACATATTAAATAAGTTTATACTTAGCTGTGTGTTTTTCTTTCCTGACCGCAATTCCCAACCATCTTCTGCTTGAATTAGTTCTATGGTAAATAATACCTCCACCATCACTAGTATAACAATAGAAATGAAATATGTGAAAGGTATATTTGCATAAGAGGCTATCCCATAAGGTTACTGGCTTTGTCATTAGAGGGGAAAAAAGTTGTTGGGGAGCCGACAATGAGCTAGGTTGGCAGACTAGGCAGCAAGAGCAGGTGCCAATCAAAACCTGTTCATATATAGTATTGGACTGCTTAAAATGGAATAAAAAGGTTGAGAACAAGTTTTAGTAACAGAACCCAATGTACAGTAGGTAGGTATTTTTGGAAAAATAGGAGTCAGTTAAGCAATATCATAATAAATCCAATAAATTATTGTAGGCTCAAAGTACACAAAAAAAAAAAATGGGCTATTCTCAAAAATAACTAATAAATAAATTGACCATTACCTTCCAGTCCTTTTTCACTTCAATTATCCACATGCACTCTAATTTTGTATTATACATTGTAGCATGATTGACAAACTGAGGCTCAATATCGCTGCGATTCAGGAACCCCTGATCAGGATATGACAATCTATGAATACACGGAAGATCTGGAATCTCTGTCTCTATAAATCAATAAAACAGATTTTATGTCACAAATGAATAGAATGGTGTAAGAAACAAAGATATATACTAATCATAGCATTATTTACTGAATTAGATAGGGCTGAAAATAATTCCCCAAATCTTTATTTTTCATATGCAACGTTTCGGCAACAAAGCCATCATCAGGCATATCTGAACAGGCCCTTATTTTAGTTTTTCAAAACATAGTGAACTATATTAGGATAAAGAACATACTACATTTACCTTATGTCACATAAATATGTTAAAATAAATAATAATATATTATTGTCCGATCTAGACCAGGTAAAATACATCATAGTGGTAACTATAAAAATAAAAATATATATCAGCTTAGGATCAATCAACCCTCTTAGTAGTTTAATATGCAAAAATATTCACTGGGGTTAATATTAAATCACGGATTAGACTCTGACAGATTCTAGGTAACTATTCTGCACGTACTCCAACTTTGATCATGGATTCAGGACTATGTTGGAACACTTTTTCCATTCTCTGACTGCTGTGTGATTAAGGTTACTCATTTGTCTTGGTTGTCCCTTTAATAGTGTTATAGATAATACAAATAGCTAGTGATTTTCTAACTGTATGGATTGTGTATGGGAGGAGTAATGTCAGTTAATTTAAGTGGTATATATCTCATATAATTAACAACCACACAAATTAAAAAAATCAATCTTCATTAATTAAAATATATAGATAACTTGATCACTATTCTTAAGAGAGATAAACATAAGGAAATTATAGAATTATTCATTTGTCATAATAATAGAATAAAATTGATAGTTGAAAGAGCAGTTAATAATAAACATAGATTTCTAGAAATACAAATATTCACGAAAATGAGTAAATTACTAGATAGACCAAAAAAGAAAAATGCACTAATCGATTACTGAACTTTTTCTCCAATCACCCAAAATTTAAAATTATCAACATGGCAAAAAAAATTATTTGCAGAGCCATTAAACTAACAGATTAGAAACATATCAGTACCTCGGAGGTATATCCGAGAAGGAAACTATGTTAAATTTCCTTAACTTTACAGGAGAGCAGTTTAAACAGATGTTTAAAAATGAAGTTAGTGTAGGACATAGTTATCTATACCTCCCAGTAAAGAAAAAAAGTTAAATGCAAATGTGTAATAATTCTAAATTCATAAAAAATTGATATCCTATGCCTCCGAGGTTCAGATATAAAACAACAAAAATAGAAATATATAATATATTAAAAGAAAACTTATAAATAAGTTATGGCATAGTCAAATAAATAATATATTGCAAGTGAAAATTATAAAAAGGAGTAACAATACACAAGGTATGCAAATGGAAAATAAAACATAAGGAGTAAATAAAAAAACTGAAACAACAAAAAGTCATAAAACAATTTTTTTTAAAAGTAGTGGAAATACAGAAAATAATATGAATCAAGAATGCAACAAAAAATATTGAACATTCCAGGTCTTTTCATAGAATGGCATATCTCCATGTTTTTATGGATAATATTACAAAGATTTTTGAGGCCCAGGATCACCCAAATATTAAAGTGGGATTATATAATTACAATAAATTGGCTATATGGACAAACTAAGTATTATATATAAAGTGAGTGTGAAAATGTTTTACATAGGTGAACATAAAAAAAATTGAAAACAAGAATTTCACAGGACATCTCGTATTACTAAAAATAATAAAGTAACAGTTAACTATAAAACAGGCACTAGAAACTTAAGCACTCATTATGCTGACATCATAAATAAAATAAAAACAGTTTGATTTAAGTTTTAACAGCAATGCCCAATTAAATATTTATATAATGGATGAAAATTGGTTACAACAAAAAAATAACAGTCAACATATTTAAAATATTTAAATATTTAAAAATAATTAGATCAGACATTAAATAATGAGCAAAGTTCTTAAATATGGCAAACTCCAATATAGGAAACTAATATTATCTTAGTACCATTAAAATCAAAATTATGTTTGCATTCCAAGCTATGTGTGGATAGGTCAGTTGTATTATTATATTTTGGAATCACAATTACCTTTGTGTTGGCTAATTCTCTTTCTCAAATTTTGTTTAGATTGCCCATTATAGCAAATATGAATATTATTATTACAATTTAAGCATTTTTACAGTCTATGCAATCAACTTCATAAATGATATTAGTTTTATCCTCTTTTTATAATCTTGTCTTTATTATTGGTGTATGTGGATTGTAATTTATTAATTGATCTTTTACAAATTTCAATTCTGCTAAATCATATTTTTATTTTTTTTAGGCTTTAGTTAATACATCAATTAATCCACTGATTTCAGTTAATGAATAATATTTTAAAATATTATTTTGATAAATTCTATTCTCAGCCACACTTATTATTCTATTATCTACTGATGCATCATTATTATTATTGTGTTCTTTATTCAGATGGTGAGTTATTATTTTATCATTAAGTTGTTTATGAAATATCTTGGCGGTCGTGCAATGATTAAATCTTTATTCTAAAGTCTAATCTTTATATTAAAGCTTTATTTCATAGCTTACCAATTAGTTTCACAGAATACCAATTTTCTAACAATATATTATATATAGTTTCCTTAATTTTTATTAAATACCGTCTAGTAGTCATAGTATTGCTTTGTCTATCATATGTTTTAGCAGTATCCACAATTTGATTTATATCATGATTACTATAATAACTCAACAATTGGTTGCTAGTGATCTTATTTTTTTAGTCCATTCAGTGCATAATATTCCTTTTAAATCTCTGTGAATGTTAATGGCCGAAAATCTAATTTTATTGTTATAATCAATTTCCTCGAGTGAATATGAGGTTGGAAGCTGTGTTTAATATTTTTTATGAAATCTTCAATATCCTTTTTATTAATAATGACTGATGTCATCAATATATTGTATAATTAACAGGAGCTTTTTAATACATTTTTTAATAGTTATATCCAATATGTTGTTCATTATTATTCCAGTCAGATCTCTCTGAACACTCATAGATCCTCCCATGAATCCCAAGAAATTATTCTCAAAACGTAATTTAACACCTTCAATGTATAATCTTAAATTTTTAATTGGTGTATATGGCTCAATCAATTTCCATTTTTTTTCTATTATTTTAAATTGCATTATATTTATGTGATATAAGGTAAATGTAATATATTCTTTATCCTTTCATAGTTTACTATGTTTTTGAAAAACTAAAATAAGGGCCTTTTCAGACGTGACTGATAATGGCTTTGAATCTGAAACATAGCATATGAAAAATAAAATCTTGGTGAAATAATTCCAGCCTTATATGGTTCAGTTATATCATTTTTCACCTTAAGTCATAAACATATTAGCATTATTTACTATTACCGGCTTTATGACTATAACTGAAACATAAAATAAATTAGGATAAAATCTGAGAAACATTAACGTTTCAAATTTAATTTAAATTTTAAAATTATACATATTTTTAATAAATTAAAATAGAAAACAAATAGAAACTTTCATTTAGACCTCTAGGCAATTCTTTAGCGCCATACCTTATCAGTAGTGAATTTAAAAGTTCTAAGAATCAAAATGAATCTATATGAAAATTATCTATAATAAATATTGGATAAAATTTTATTCAATGAAAATTATCTATAATAAATATTGGATAAAATTGTATTCAATCAAAATACAGCACTTATAGCAGCCACAGTTATAGAACTATGTAGTAGACCAGTATCTTAAAAGACCAGGAAATTAGAATTTATGCAAAATCTGAAAATCACAGGGTAAGACTCAGGGTAATTAGCATTACTTACTACTACCGACTTTATGGCTATAACTGAAACATAAAATAAATTAGGATAAAATCTAAGAAACATTAATGTTTCAAATTTAATTTAAATTTAAAAATTATACACATTTTTAATAAATTAAAATAGAAAACAAATAGAAACTTTCATTTAGACCTCTAGGCAATTCTTTAGCGCCATACCTTATCAGTAGTGAATTTAAAAGTTCTAAGAGTCAAAGTGAATCTATATGAAAATTATCTATAGTAAATATTGGATAAAATTGTATTCAATCAAAATAAAGCACTTATAGCAGCCACAGTTATAGAACTATGTACCAGTATCTTAAAAGACCAGGAAATTAGAATTTATGCAAAATCTGAAAATCATAGGTTAAGACTCAGGGTAATTAGCATTACTTACTACTACCGACTTTATGGCTATAACTGAAACATAAAATAAATTAGGATAAAATCTAAGAAACATTAATGTTTCAAATTTAATTTAAATTTTAAAATTATACTTATTTTTAACCCTTTGGCTGCGTAATACTCGTGCGGTGGGAGGATACGCTAGTGCGGGATAGTCTAGCGCCTACAGTACCCAGTGTGCTGAATACTTTTTGCGTTTAGAGTTTATCATTTTTTTTTCATTCTAGGTTTTCTAATAATGTTTTCCATCCTCCTTTTAGATTTAGATGGTGGACCAGTACTGGCGGAGTTAATTTTTCTTTTTATTTAAAAACAAATTTAAATGTTTTTATTTTTTTTTAATGTTTTTAATTTTTTAAATTGTATTATTTTTAATAATTAAAAATGTCTAATTGTGTGATATATCTAAAAAAACGGCGCTGGACAAAGTGCCGTATTGCACTCCTGGCAATATATTTTTATTTGCCGCCTTATATTCTTCAGAATAAATTTTTTTCGACATATTTACGTACTTAACTATTCACTAGCAAAGCATAAAATATACTAAAGATATATGCAGGGTGAATATCAGAGAAACCGTACTTGGGCGTAAAAAAAGGGACGGAGCTGGTGGTAT
Source organism: Rhaphigaster nebulosa (assembly GCA_948150685.1). NCBI lineage: Eukaryota > Metazoa > Arthropoda > Insecta > Hemiptera > Pentatomidae > Rhaphigaster > Rhaphigaster nebulosa. Next base: position 3,342,550 of record OX411307.1, read on the forward strand.
AAAGATTGGCTGAGGAGAAGGAAGCTGAAAATGACAAAAATGAATTCCTATGCCCTCTATCGGCTTTGAAGGGCATTGCTACTTCTTTAAATAGTCTACAGATGATGATAGTCGAAGAACTAATATAGAATCTAGTAGCAATCAGACGCTAAACAAGCCGGACTACTATATGAGCTCGTAGCACATGGGGCAATGCAACCGCCGGACTACTATATGAGTTCGTAGCAGCGAAAGGGTTAAATTAAAACAGAAAACAAATAGGAACTTTCATTTAGACCTCTAGGCAATTCTTTAGCTCCATAACTAATCAGTAGAGAATTTAAAAGTTCTAAGAATCAAAGAGAATCTATATGAAAATTATCTATAATAAATATTGGATAAAATTGTATTCAATCAAAATGCAGCACTTATAGCAGCCACAGGATAGACCTATGTAGTTGACCAGTATCTTAAAAGACCAGCTAATAAGAATTCATGCGAAATCTGAAAATCACCGGGTAAGACTGTTTTTTAAAAAGAATCAGTTAGCTGATGGTGAGAGATATAATAAATTGCTAACTGAATTGAAAAAACCAACACACAGTTCAGTAACTTCAAACCTAATGAGAACTATATGGATAAATAGTCATATAAGAAGCTACACTGGGTGTCACTATCGAAGTCTTGACCAATAAACAAGCAGAAATCAATCACTGTCTAAGGTCTGTGAGCCAAATATCAACCAGATATCACACTCTGACACAAATTACCCCATAATGACTTCTATAGACCAACTCTGACTCCCCTGGATATATATATATATATATATATATATATATATATATATATATATATATATATATATATATATATATATAGAGAGAGAGAGAGAGAGCGAGAGAGAGAGAGAGAGAGAGAGAGAATCAAAATCTTGAACTCAAAATAAAAAATCTCAAGAGCCGGATTCGCAGGCAAGTTAGAAGCAGCATCAATCCCATCAAAGGAGAAGTGGCAAAGATAACGAATCCTGGTATCTGGAACAACATATGCATAAATAGTTCAACTTTAAGCCTCTATGCAGCCAATGGGACACTAATCCAGTCTTTTGGTGAAACAAAAAAAAAAGATACTCAACATAAGACTTCAAGCCCCATCAGTCTGAAATTTTATTTTGGCGGATGTCAATTATCTGATAATAGTGCTGACTTCCTGCATAATTATAATACTGTTCTGCATCAAAATCCTCCCTTCAACTGAAGTGATTTTTTTTAAGTTGTTAGGTATGCTAAACACGAATCCAAATGCAGAAAATCTCTATCATGCACCATTTTATGTCAAATTTGTTTTTTGGATCAAAAAATGAAGTGTTTTTCAACATTTTGAGCATTTTTTTATTGTTGAAAACTTCAATGAAAAATGAAAAATCTATTTGATTTTGAAGTTGTTAAAATGTATTATAGCAGGAAAAAATTGCGAGAGCTCAAGTGTTAGGCTTCAAGAATTAGTTTCGCCTTCAGTCAGAAGTATTATGCAGGGGCCCAGTTTATATTTGCCTCTACGTTCAATGACGGTGTCGTCCCATTAGCCAGCAGTAGAGTTAGCAGGCAGATTTGTCGAAGAGAGGAGAAAAGAAAGGAATATTGTTTCTCTCCTGGAGGGCTTCTCCAGGTACCAGAAGCAAAGATTAAAGAGGGGATTTTCATGGGGCCACAAATCCACGCTCTTTTTAAGGACCTGGAATTTAAAGGAAAATTAAGTGAAACTGAAAAAAAGAGCTTGGTCTGCATTTGAAAACATGTGTGAACAATTTTTGGGCAACAAAAGAGCTACAAATAACAAAGACATTGCTGAATAATTGCTTTTATCATATAAGGCCATGGGTTGCAACATGTCATTAAAAATTCATTTTTTGCACTCCCATTTGAATTTCTTCCCTCCCAACTTGGGAGTAGTTTCAGATGAACACAGAGAACAGTTTCATCAATAAATTGCCCAAATAGAGAAAAGGTATAGTGGTAAATGCAATGAGAAGATGCTTGCTGACTACTGTTGGACGCTGCAATAGGGGACAGCTGATGAAGACTATAAAAGGAAAAAAATATACACATTGACTAGGCATAAAGTTATATTATATTCAGCATTAATTATTTTATACATTATTATTATTCACAAGAAAATTAAATAAATAAATGAAATAAGAAAAAAAAACAACATGCTATTTCAGTTTTTTCAAAAACAACCTCCAGTATCTCAAAAATGGTGCCTGATAGAATTTTTTGGGCTTCAAATTCGAACTCAGCACACATGAAAATATGAAAATCATGAAAAATTTCACAAAGGAGTGGAAAAAAAAATTAATTTGCAGAACAGTGTAATTAGAGCTCAGATTTTGTGCAGTAAAAAAATTGTTAAACAGGCAATAAAAACCACAAAATGTGCAATAAAAATTAAAATCCAGCCATTCACTTCTTTTAGGCAGAAATAAAATTACATCTACATATTTTGTTTTCTTACATATTTTGTTTTTTTACATTGTTTTCTTACTGTGTTTCATCATAAAAGTAGGTACGGTGGAACATTGTGATATGATGTTTTGCAAGTTCACGAGCACTTATTTGGAAATTTATTGCTACTTTTTGCACAACTTCACGTGATTCACGCACTGTGACAAAACGTTTACTGCCTGGGTGCTTTATTACCTGGTCGAGTGGGACAATCCCAACATTCTTCTCATATATCAATTTTTTATCCTTGTCGAAAAAATTGAACAATTTGTCTTAGCAGGTAGAACCAAGGAGATTATAATAGAATGGAAAAAACATGACAGACCTCTGCCCATTGGCTTGGGTGAGGCCAAAGTGTTGGGCTAACTGCTGTGGAGGTAGCCTATCTCCAGCCCCTACTGGTTGATAATTTGAGAGCAGGACTAAAAATAAGTGATAGAAATACCTAATAGTAATCATACTTCACTAACTGAATTGATAATCAACTGTTAAATCATATTTAAATAGACCAAGCTAGTATATCAAAACGACAAAAGTTGGGAAATGTTCACTTCCCAACTGTACATTTTTCTGCTTTATTTGCATTAAATAGAGTTAATACTAATGTAATGTGCTGTATATTATTAATATATTTTTTAAATACAATGCTTTGTTCTTTATCACAGTCGTCTTATTAATTACCTATTTTATTATGCATACGACTTAATTATTAAATATGATTAATTTAACCAATAATTAATTATAATTTAATTAACAACAGTTTACTATTCAGACTATTCAGACAATGAAATATGAAATCGGTATTTTTACCATGCCAGAGCAGTTAAGTTTAGTAATATTTCACCAATATAATAATTTGGACACCCTGGAATGTAAATTGATCCATAACTACTGGTTTAGTAACTGCTATCTCTGTTCTAGGTCCTGCACGCATATACTTGGTCTTCTGTTGATTGATACTCATTCCCATAGCTGCCGCTGCTTCGGTCAAATTTAAAAATTAATTCTTGAGAGACTCAAATGATCGCACAACTAGGTATAGATCAGCTGCAAAACCTAGTATTTGAACCAGCCTGTTAAAAATGATGTCATTGGTCTGGGTTCCCAAATCGCGAATCACCTTTTCCAGAGCCAGGTTAAACAGTAGGCAAGCAAGTCCATCACCCAGCCTAACCCCTCTTGTGGTAATAAAACTCCGGAGAAAAGTCTGACTGTATCCGAAAAGTACGCCTATTGTCGCCCAGGGTCATCTTAATCAGGCGGACAAGTTTCACAGGGATTCCTAGTTCACACAGTGCTGCATATAGCTTAGGTCTTTTACGGCTATCTTAGGCACTCGGATAGGGGGGTTGTGGAGAAATAGAGGGGAAGTGGCAGGGAAGGGGGAAGGCTTTAGTAGTTGTGGACGAGTTGATTAATGGTATTGAGGGGAAAGAAATTATTTAAAAGGATCTGCTTTATATGGCGTATGTTCGTTTTATGGAAATTGAGATCGGAGAGTGAAAGAAATCGTTTTTGGCTACATTAGATTATTCACACCATGATGGGAGAAATCAGACCACTGTGTGAGGTAACAATGTGGGGTAAAATATTTTTTTTCGTTTTTCGCACCTCAAGAAACCCTAAATATGAATTTTCATAGCAATAGAAAAATATTTTTTTTTTTTGCTCAAATTTTTTGCCTTACATGGATTTTCAATTTTTGTCTTTAATCACAATTGTGACAATAAACAGGTGATGGGTTGTCATCTTGTACTCTTGGGAATTCTTCAATATCATCTAGAGGCTGAACATCTGATCGACTGTGGACCTTCCTCCTCTGAAACCTGCCTGACATTAACCGATTTCTCTCTCAGTAATCAGGATGAGCTTATAGTAAATGATATTCGAAAGGATTTTGTTCATATAAGCATTCATAACTCCTTAGGATTTTATCCAAATTCAAAATTATTACAACCGTTGGAAAGCTGAATTTCTGATCTCTAACCCATACCAGTATTTCCGTAGAGCTTGTTCCATTGCGTGTAATTTATAGAACCCTAAACCGCTTCCACGTTTCATATGGATCAGTGGAGTCGTGTTGAAGTTGTCACAATTGTGATTAAAGACAAAAATTGAAAACCCATGTAAGGCAAAAAATTTGAGCAAAAAAAAAAATATTTTTCTATTGCTATGAAAATTCATATTTAGGGTTTCTTGAGGTGCGAAAAACGAAAAAAAATATTTTACCCCACATTGTTACCTCACACAGTGGTCTGAGTTCTCCCATCATGGTGTGAATAATCTAATGTAGCCAAAAACGATGTCTTTCACTCTCCGATCTCAATTTCCATAAAACGAACATACGCCATATAAAGCAGATCCTTTTAAATAATTTCTTTCCCCTCAATACCATTAATCAACTCGTCCACAACTACTAAAGCCTTCCCCCTTCCCTGCCACTTCCCCTCTATTTCTCCACAACCCCCCTATCCGAGTGCCTAAGATAGCCGTAAAAGACCTAAGCTATATGCAGCACTGTGTGAACTAGGAATCCCTGTGAAACTTGTCCGCCTGATTAAGATGACCCTGGATGACAATAGGCGTACTTTTTGAATACAGTCAGACTTTTCTCCGGAGTTTTATTACCACAAGAGGGGTTAGGCTGGGTGATGGACTTGCTTGCCTACTGTTTAACCTGGCTCTGGAAAAGGTGATTCGCGATTCGGGAACCCAGACCAATGACACCATTTTTAACAGGCTGGTTCAAATACTAGGTTTTGCAGCTGATCTACACCTAAGTGTGCGATCATTTGAGTCTCTCAAGAATTAATTTTTAAATTTGACCGAAGCAGCGGCAGCTATGGGAATGAGTATCAATCAACAGAAGACCAAGTATATGCGTGCAGGACCTAGAACAGAGATAGCAGTTACTAAAACAGTAGTTATGGAACAATTTACATTCCAGGGTGCCCAAATTATTATATTGGCGAAATATTACTAAACTTAAAAAATAGAATAAAACAACATAGGACCAATGCTAATAATCCAAATAATGTCAAAGCAATAGCTAAACATAATATACAGAATAACCATAAATACAATTTTAACAAAATTGAAATTCTAAATAAGACTAGCAACAATAAAATTAAAAAAATATATAGTGTCAATTTAAATAACCAAAAATATTAACAATACAGTAAACTTCAAAACAGTTATGCAAAAAACTGGACATCATCATGTTGATATAATAAATAACATTAATATTTAAATATTTTAAAAAAGTTAAATATAAGTATAGAAAAATAAACAATAATAATATATGGGAGAAATAGTAAAATTGCCCCTAAGCTGCGATCTCTTGAAAAAAAAAGTTATTAAAATTCAATATATTTAACCTTAAAATCCTCAATTTTTGGAATTTAAGCGTAAAACTTGGTGTGACTTTATTTTGGTAAATATAATGGAACCTGCTATTCTTACGAAGAAGATCATTATAAACTACTTTTAAGTCACACACACACATACACTATAAAAATAATGATTTTGTCAGTGTGGTCAATTTTGTTTAGATAAGATTACAAATTAAAATGCAAAATATAACCTGTTTTTCTTTATTAACCATTAAACATTAACATTATTTTGATAAAATAAATAAACCATAAACAATTTTAAAGAAACTTTTAAAAAAACACCACAAACGTAATATAATGATGAGAAAACAAGCATATCACCAGCAATTAATGTTTTGCTTTCATAAACTTTATTTATTATAAAACCCAAAATATACAATTTTATAATATTTCAACTAGCATGGGGAGGGCACAGTCAATGGGTCACCGATTTTAACCTAATTTTTTGTGGTGATTCTATATCCAAAAATATTGGATACGTGTGTTGGCATTCATTCCAATGGGCCCTAGGAGCCACAAAAAAAAATAAAACACACTGAAATTGCTTTATTTTTTATCTCGAGTTTGGATAATGATATCGACGTGGTTTTTCTACAAAAACATTAGTTTTTCAGTGTAAGGGAAAATTAAAAGGGAAAATACAAACTTTAAAAAATGACTGCTTTTTGGACAAATAAATTGAAAAAAATGTTTAAATTATCGGATAAACTAGCCTTATAAATTTTTTAACACCAAAAATTATGGCAGATTTTGATTTTGATTCAGCACATCACAAAACCTTTATGTTGAAAATATCAGCGAAAACAAAAAATCCTTTTTTTTTTCAGTTTCGAGGGGGTTCAAAATTTGTAAGCCACGAAATTACGTTTCGATTTGAAGCTCTGTATTTTGTCTTCGGTTTATCCAATTTTGATTTTTTTGGACTTGTTGGAAAGAAGGAAGTTTCTTTTTTTCGTAAATATAAACAGCTTTATATTATAAAAAAATTTGAAGGGCAGACAGATCCCATGGCGAAATGTTCAGTAAAAAAAAATTTTTTTTAGATTCACCCAAAAATTTGAATATACAGGTTTTTCAGAGTGCTAAAACCAAATCTGGCACCAGCTTTCAATAAAAAAATTCTGTTAATATATTTCACTTCGTAGAGAAACAGTGTTTTCATTACATATAGTTCATTAGATCCTTGAAATTGCTATAAAATTTAATTATTTCATTAAAAAAAATGGATAACTCTAAAACTTACTATTTCTTGATCACAAATAATGTGTTTGTAGTACTTTTAACACAATAAACCCGACCTTAAATTTTCAAATTAAATTCCAATTTACTATGACATCCGTATACAGTTAGGATTATTTCATTTTAAACAAAAAATGATCACTCTAATATTTAGGTACTATTACTGAATCACAAATAATGATTTTATATTATAATATGTACATAGTTAAGAATCAGGGATCTCATAATAAATTGAAATTTAAGGACGGGTTTAAAGTGTTATAAGTAAAGACCAGATTTGTATGCAAATGGATACTTTTCCTGATACTTTTTCAACCAAAATGATCGAATATCTTTACAAATCAATACATTTGGCGTAGATATACTAAATTTTATTGTGCATATGTTTGCATATTTGATGGGTTACTGCATATTTTTGCATATTTGGTCAAACAATTTTTTTTTAAATTATTTGTCTCCCAAATAAAATAGAAAATAAATAATTAAACTATTTTCTGATAAATGTTCAATGCAGGATGAACGGTTTGTTTTTTTTATTATTATTGAATGTATCAATTATAAGATGGATGAAACCCATCAACGATGAATAAAAATAATCTACGATTGTAAATCATAATAAAGACAAATCTCACAGACAACTTCAAGTTTGTATCGTTGTGCTCACAACCGCATTGAACGTGTATTTAAAATAATTTACAGTATATTATTGGCATTTCAAAACAAACAAAAATTAAAAAATACAATATATATATAGTTAGGCATTCGTAGAAAATTATGTTTAGCATCGTAATGTTGATAAGGTTTCTAGAATTCTTACTTCTGAGTACTTTCTATAACAAAGAAAAAAACATCATCTTGTCCTTCTCCTTTGGAATTTTATATTCTATTCTGTCAGTCAGTGTGTTGCTTCTGTTGTGCGTCTTAGTTTAAATTAACTACGTTTTAATTTTCTTACATAAACCAAAATGCGCTAATCAGTAGCATCATTTACTTCCATGTTAAACAGTTGGAACTCTTTGAATTCAACCGGCTAAGTTTTATTTCCTCAAAAAACATTTTTTGTAATTTGTGCAATAAAAATGTGCCATGTGAAAGAAATTTTCAAATCGACCAGTATGAAAAGACAGGTACTTGTATGAACTATTCTTGGAATTTCATACTCTAATTTGAGTTCTGAATATAACAATAGGTTATTGTATACTGTATGATTGTACGTGAATGCTTCGTGGAATTTTCCTGCATTGGAGACCTCAGCACCTTTTGCCGAACTTGTTCTAATCTAGACATTTCAATGAAATACATAAGTACTTTATTTTGCATTGGTTACATCAGGTATTCCCTCATTTAATCTTATAAAATCTCCATTTGTGAAAAAGGGTGAAGCGAAAAAATGTATTTCACAATTATAGTAATTTTTAAGAATTCTGTGTTAAAATTTGTTTTTCAATTTACCTATGTTTTTTCTTATTTATAATATATTATAATTTATTTTAATTGTTAAATGATAAATCGTTAAAGCAGTAATAGTTAAACAGTAATGATAAAGCAGTAATAAAAGCCTTTTTTATCTTAAGATAATTTATAAAAGCCTTTTATTTTCTGCACGTTTCTGAGATTTATTGTACATATTCCTTCAAGTTTCACTCCATATTATTGCATCTTTTATAGCAAATTTGAGGATTTTTACTGCATATTATATGGCATATTTTAACCTTTTGCGCTGCATATAAATCCGGTATTTAGTTATAAGTAATACAAAAACATTATTTGTGATCCAGAAATAGTAAATTTTAATCATGTTATATAATATCAAAGAAAATTGCCAAGGGAAGATGTTTTTCACAAATAAATAAATCATAAGTAAATTTTAGTGTTACCCAATATTAAATTTTTTTTAAACGGGTCTGTTCTTGAAATTTAATATGAAAATTTAAGGACGGGTTTAAAGTGTTATAAGTACGGCAAAAACATTAATTGTGATCCAGAAATAGTAAATATTAGAGTTATCCAATTTTTTTAATGAAATAATTAAACTTTATAGCGATTTCAAGGATCTATTGAATTAAAAGTAATGAAAACACTATTCCTCTGAGTGAAGTATATTAACAGAATCTTTTTATTCAAAACTGATGCCAGTTTATTCAAAATCTATGCAGTTTGCTTTAACTATGGCCTTTCTACGCGTTTTAGAACTAAAGTTATCCGCAAAAAACCTCAATTTTGTTTTCATTTTATAATCATATTTTTTTACACAGACTTTCTAGATAATTAAATAGCTATTTATATTTACGGAAAAAAGAAAATTCCCTCTTTCCAATGAGTCCAAGAAAATCGAAATCGGATTAACTGAAGACGAGATACAGAGCTTCAAATCGAAACGTAATTTCGTGGCTAGCAAAACCCCCTCGAAACTGAAAAAAAAAATTATATTTTCTTTTCGATGATCTTTTCAACACAAAGGTTTTTCGGTGCGCTGAATCAAAATCTGTCATAACTTTTGGTGTAAAAATATCTATAAGGCTAGTTTACACGATAATTAATTTTTTATTTTTTTTATTTAACCAAAAAGTAATCATTTTTTTAAGTTTATATTTTTCGTTTAATGTGCACTGAAAAAAAAAAAATATTTTGGTGGAATAACCACGTCAATATCATTTTCACAACTCGAGATAAAAAATAAAGCAGTTTCAGCATGTTCTATTTTTTTTTCTCGGCTCCTAGGGCCCATTGGAACGAACACCAACACATTTGTCCAATATTTTTAGATTTACAATCACCACCAAAAATTAGGTTGAAATCAGTGACCCATTGACTGTGCAAGTAAGATAATATAGGAACTGTAAAAAAAAAAAAAAAAAAAAAAAAAAAAAAAAAAAAAAAAAAAAAAAAAAAAAAAAAAAAAAAAAAAAAAAAAAAAAAAAAAAACACTAAAAGATAGTCCAAATACCTTTAACAGTGCTGCTTCCATTACCTGATTCTGGTTTTGGTACCTCTTCCCAGATAGCCCTGAAGCCAGAGTATTCAATATTTTCATCTGACCTGAACCTCAACCATAATGAGCGAGAAGTTGATGGGATTGCTGGTGGGTAAGACTCGCCTAACAAAAGAGAAATCAATTTGTTACATCATAGCCCATATAGCTAACATTAACAGTAACATATGAAAAAATAAAGCAGATATTATTATATTTCCTTTAATCAGTTTCTAAAATCAGCTATAACAGTAAATTCAGAAGAAAGTGTTGGAAGTTTAAAAATCGTCTTACCACAGAAATAAATTGAATAAATAAAATCAAATTTTCTATGACTAAACAGTTCACAAACTTAAATATTCCATTAGCTGTTTCCACTATTAGAAGATTAGCTGAATAATTAGTTGGACAGGTAATTACTATTAACTAGTTCTATATTGATAAAATTACTAGGAAAATATTCTAAAGTGATAGGAAACCGTATGAATGACAAAAAATACCAATTCAATTTTATATTTAACACAGTTGTTTTTTTTTATTCAAGAAGTATTATAAATTTATTTAGAACACCATGATTTTCTGGAGACATTTTTTTTTAATGAATGGAGAATCATAAAAGTCTTGCTCATAAACAACTTTGCAGGTGAATTTTACTGTTTTATTGAGAGCATCGATTCTCCTATTGCGAACGGTCTCAGCTGGACTTGTGTTAGTTAGAGTGATGTGGTTTTGGTTGTGATTATAAACGGTGTAGTTCTGGTATAACTCATCTCTTCATTTAGCACATTACAAAAATTAAAAAAAAATGCTAAATTTTTCCAAGCCTGCTATGATTCTATTATGAAAAGCTGGAGGCTTTCAATTCTAAAGCTATCACATCTGCACCAAGTATGTTAAGACGGTGATAACTTGCGCCATTCTTATCTAGTAAATGGTGCACTGTAGAAACTGCAAGATTATTTGCAGCAAATACAAAGAAGGCTTCCACTTTATAGAGTAAAAGGATGATCGAAAGGTAAAAAACACATTTTATATGAATAAACCAGTTCACAAACTTAAATATTTCAGCTGAAGTTCATCGATATCTTTGATCATATTCTAATAATGAGGAGACCAAATTAGAGAAGAGAATTCAGGAATATATCTTACTAAAATTATCTTCAGAAGTTCAATAATATTAATCTTGTGAAATTATTGTATATGAAGTATTGGATTTATTTTATCTTCCTGTATTCCTTTTCTCTTTCCTTTAACATTTTTGTGTAATCCTTATTAACATACCTGTTTTTTAAGATAGTTAATAATCACATTCTTAAACCCCCTTCCATCATCTTATGTCTTACGATTACATTACTGTAATGTTTATAAATTTTAATTATATTATGAAATTTTTATAAAATTTATAATAAAAATAATATTAAAATTAAATTTTCATTAAAATTTTTATCTCTGAGGGTCCAAATCATTCAGGCTTTCTGTGATGTATATGGATATTGAATGAAAGATTATTACTTTTAAGTTGTTATTATTATCAATAAAATATATCAAAATAATACCAAAACTATACAATTACATTGATAGGTTACATTAAATAATACAAAGTTGCCAATGCTGCATCCTGCTCATAGGATCATCACGTTCTAATGTTGGTACATTAGAACTGTAATATAGCATAGCCATAATGCATGTCTTGTACGGGAAAAGCAAGCCCATATTGAACAAATAAACAACAAAATTTGTATATTCATGAAACTTTGGTCATAATATCGTCTTGGTAGCAGGAATTGAGATCTGCAGAGTCCGTCCGAATTTCGGTGGGACAAATCCCTCTGGAGGGGTTAAAAAGTGGGGTGGGATATTCACAAAATAATTTGAACAAATTAAGTCGTGAAATGTATTGTTTCTTATAGTTTTTTGTTTCTGAATCGAATGAGACCCCTCCTTTGACAATACTTTCAATAGTAAAGGAGTTATTACTAATTTTAGGTAAAAAACATAGAAAAATTACATTTTACGGCTGAACTATATACAGGTCTCGTCATAACAAAAAGTTCATATTGACCCATAGTCCGATTCCATACAGAGAAGCAGGAAATTTATGTTTTGTATTTTTTAAGTATGTCACATATTATTTTTAATAGGAAGCGATCACTCAAAAACTATTCAAGGTAATTAAATTCTAATTGCACTATCGTAAAGTAGATAAAATTCTCTTTAAGAAATGTAGTTTGGCGTAACTAAATCCAACAGTAAGGGGACTTATGGGGGACCATTCTTTTTCGGAGAAACCTAATTCCACACCACACCTTTTGTCAAGTCAGGAGCCAATACCTCAAATTCATTCATATAAAATCAAAGCTTCGAAAAAAAAAGAAGCTTTTCTGAAAGTATCTGTGGTCTAGCAGGAGGCTATATGAAAAAAATTCACAAATTAATTGTAATTTTAAAAATAAAATAAAATGTTTCGACATGGGTCTCACCGAAAGTCTCCTTACAATAAATTTTGTTAAGTTAAACAATATTACTTAAAAAGAATTTTGTAAATTTTACAATGGTGCAATTGGAACTTAATAACCTTCAATAGTTTTTGAGTGATTGCTTCCTATTCAATAAAAACGAGACACTTAAAAAAATAAAAAAATTTAATTTTCTGTTTTTCTGTGTGGAATCGGACCATGAGTTAATATGAACTTTTTTGTTGCTCTTGAGGTCTATTAACACCTCTTTAAACATTTTCTGTGACTTACGGGACATCCTGTATATAGTTCACCCACAAAATGTGATTTTTTTATCTAAAATCAGAAATAATTTCTTAAATATTGACTTTATCATAATGGGAGTGGTCTCATTCGATTCAGAAACAAAAAAAAATATATCTTATTTGATTAAATTTGTGCAAGTTATTTTGCGAATGTCCCTCCTCCAATTCGAACCTCCTGGGAGGGTTGTCCCATGGAAATTTGCCAGAATCTGCAGATTTCGATTCTTGCTACCTTTTTTTTTTTTTAATTCCCCCTGCCTGACCATTTCTGGCTTAAGGGGCTTCAGCAGCAGTGGGATGCTAAGCATGGGATATATGTATGCCACTACCGCCAATAAAACTCAGCTTTATTATTTTTTTTTTTAATCTATTTATTTATTATTCTCATATATAATTTGAGGATATGTTTAATTATGGAAACCATAACTGGGTATTCTAGGGTGCAGTGTGGTACGCGGCTGCACACCGTTTATTGATGGGGTTGCATCTTTGTGTCCTTACTTCCTGATTTATGTGGTCAGGGCTGGCTTTGGTTTGCCACTCTTAACCTTCTCTCTGCACTGCCCAGAGCCACCACTAGACTTCAGCTTCTTCCTGCGGTTCCTCCTCAGGCTGTTTCAGCGGCGGCAGCCTCCTATTCTTCGGATGGGCGGCTCCTTCCAAGGATGAAATGTGAACAACCCCTCTCCACTTTCCTATATATTCCACAAAAAAGAGGTAGTTCCCCAATTCTACCAACCTCGGGAAATTAGCCTCGTCAATGGTGTACAGTCCGGTTTTCCTGAATAGTCAGCCTCAATGTCCATCCATGGCGGCACAGGATACTACTGCGTGCTCAGCTGTATCAGGCATACCACAGGTGGGGCACCTGGGATCGATATTCTTGCCATGCTTCCACAGCTTCTCCCGGAACCCCCCATGGCCTATCCAAATCTGTGAAGACCAGTAATCGGGATGGATCCACTTCGCCGCTAGTCTGGATTAGATGGTAGGAAAAACTTGCTACCTAAAAAGTTGCACCCTTTTCACAAGTGACCCACCGTCTGTTCCACTCATCCAATGAGTCCTCCCTCAACATCTTCTTCCACCACCCAGGCTCCTCACCTATCCTCTGCCACAGTCCCTCCGGAAGTGCATCAAGCCCTTGCTTCTTAACATCGAATTTGATGTTGTCCTCTAGCAGGATGAGATCCAAGAGCATCTCTCTAGCCAATACCTGCACCGCTTCGTGCGACACGGTTCTGTATGCCTTGGTGACCATCAGCAGTGCCAGTCCCTGGATGGTCGCCAGTTTCTTCTTCTGCAATAACGACTCCAGGCAGGGTGTGCATACCTCAGGATGCCCAGCACGACTCCCTTATAGATGATTCTAGTAGGCGGGTATCTCAGGTCACAGAATGCACCCCCTATTCTCGATAGCCCATTCAGGGAGCAGGTCTCGGAGATATCCGAGATGTGGGGTGACGTCGAACCTCTTTTTGAATTTCATCCCAAGGTATGCTACCTCGTAAACGTGATGGACACGCTTTGATAGACGTGGTGGACGTGTTCAGACTCTTAGGTGAGCCCTATCTGTCCAGCTTCTCAGCAACATTGCCTGGGTCTTGGCAGCGGCCATGCTTAGCTTTCACCTCTCACACCATTCCGCGATATTAGCAAAGGCATATGCAGGCATTTCTTTAGGGAGGGTCAGTCCTAGCAAAATATAGCTGACATACCTGAAATATAGGTAATTTACGAAATTACCTTTGCCTTTATTCAAGATAATTTTTTAGTATCAGATACAAATTTGAGTGAGCTGCGGCTATTTAGAATAGAATTTCACTTATTATAATTTCACCAGTTTCAATAAATTTTTTTAAAATCAGACACAAATGTTGGCTTTTTGGAGCAGAATTCGGCTGCTTATCATTTCGATCTTTTCAAGAAAATTGATGAAAAATGGATGAAAATTGACGAGTACTGAAGATTTCTAGAACACAATATTTAACCATAATGTCTCCCGTTTATGAAAATTAGAGTGTTTTGAGGATTTCTTGTGCAAAATTCAGCTCGCTATATTTTTCATTATCGGAAACGATTGTCAAGATTTTGAACCTTTCAGGAGCAGAGTATAGCTCGTTATAATATATCTCTTTTCAAGAATTTTTTAAAAAATATGACTTAAATTAGGATATTTTGGTGCCATCTGGATTAGAATTCAGCTCATTTTAATTTCACGATGTTATGCTATGCTTTTCATTATTGTGACCTCAGCACATGTTCGCCAATGATGTAGAAGTTCCTGTGACAGCTGTTTGGTTCACTTAAAGCATTATATTCCTCAGTTGACATCTACATGATGGTATAGAAGGATCAATCCCTCATTATATTCCTATTCGTTAAAATTGTTGATTTCTCAATGATGTAATTGGTCTGTTTTAGTTGAAGCTAAGGTTTCCATATACCTTGAAATTTTCAAAAGGCATCGCAAGATCCTTAAACTCTACTTATATGAATCAACTGAAAACCATTACATTGATCAATTTTAAAAATTAAGTTCGAGGTTTGAGTTAAAAATAGTTTCCCCTATACCTTTTTTTTCTTCAATTTTATTTTCTTCTTTCTTCTCTCTCTCAGAATTTAATAATTTTTCTATTGATTTTTAGGGGGGAGGGCAAGGTCGCCTCCTGCTCCTCTTCTGCGTGTGCCCATGAGTTATATTATAAATAAAATTTATTTGGATCAATGAGAAGGATGTAATTGTTTATGCTAAGATGGCAAATCATCTTAGTTTGGTTCCCTGGTTGTTAATTTTAGTCTGAGATGCGATTCAGTATCCAAAAGGCTGTTCCTTTTTATCAAAAAAATTATTTATTTTTAATACAAAAAACAAAAAATGAGCAGTTGAAATATTTGCTTATCAAAAACAAACTTAGAGATTTTTAGTTGTAACTTGTTACTCACCACAAAACCTGCCAATGAGAGGATCATACCCATGAGCTCCATCCCTAACTTCCAAGTAATCAAATTTACATCCTTCAGAAGGTTCCAAAGAAAATTTGTCTCGGAAGTCTAACTTCAATGTGTGGCCTTGTGGAGCTGTAAGAAAAAATAAAATATAGACAACTTAATATAGTACAATGTAATAATAAAAAAATAAAAAATATTTATAGGATCTGAAAATTTAATGAAATTCAAATTTCATATTTATTAACTAAATAATATTTGAATAGTTCAAATTGCTAGTGATCATTTATGAGACAAGTTATTGTACAAAAACTTATTTAATTAAAAAAAATGTAATTTTTTATGTACCATATTTAAATTTTATGATTAAAGGGAGGAGGGGATTTGTCTATACAAAGTGTTTTAGAAGAAAAATCAGTTATGAAAATTAAATTAATGGACAGACAAAACTCGATATAATTGAGGCTAAATCATCTTCAGGTGTTCCTGCCTATAGGTTTCATTAATATTTATTTTTCCATAAACAATTGTAGATTTTTATTTTATTTGTATATATTTTAGTTTTATGTCATATATAAGCATATTTTGTTGAATTACAGCAAAAATTTCATTAGGTTACTCACATATTTTTTTTTTATTACTAGTCCTAATTGATTAAATTTTACCAAGGTAATGCAATAAAATTTATAATATGTTTATTTAATGTATCCGGATAACTTAATCACAAAGAACTGTTTAGTTAAGTTTATGTTAAAGATAGAAAATATTGTTGTTAAATTAAAACAAATAACTGAATCATTATATTAAAGTAAGGGATTAAATTTTTTTCCATTTAAATTTAGTTAAAAAAAGCTAAATAAGAAATCAAGGTTAATAATAAAAATGAAATTATAGTTAGAAAACAACAAACCTATAAATAACAGTTAAAAATGAAGAGAGAGCTAATTATTGCAGTTAAGCATCCTGCTAATTTAGTAGAGAGAAATGCTTTATTTACAGCAATGCTGTCCAAATACCTTGGGTTGCTACATAAACAGAATACTTATCAATCAATTGCTAGACATAATATACATAACATTTTTTTTTCCACAAATTAGCAGCAGAAAATACGAGAATACTATACAGTACAGCTAACAGTTCACCCTAATAATTTAATAGCTAAATAAAATAGCACTAAAAAAAAAAGCACACTATAACAACCCCACAGCCTAAGTTCAGCTACAATGCATTATGTCACCTTCCTAAGTAGCCACACCGGAGGGGATGCAGATAAGAGGCACAAAGATGGCAGTCCCACCAGGAGATAACAGCACTAGTCTGGGTTGATAATAATAATTCATTACCCAACATTTAATCTATCATGAAACTACCAAGTTACTAAATCAGTTTAAAAAGAAAACTGATTCACTTTACCTATTATCTGTCCAATATATACAAAGGGTGATAAGCTGGTCTGTTATAGAGCCACATCATTGCTATCATGTGCTCATAAAATAACTTTGAAAAAGTTACTGAGTTTATTTATCTTGAACCATGTATGATCGGGATAAGGCTGTAGCTGTAGAGATATGTAGAATACTTTTTGCTAGCAGTGTTAATTTGGATTTAGACGTCATTTAACGAACCATATTTGGTCTAAACATAATAAAATCAATCTTTGCAAAACAATAATTCACCCAATACTTCTTTACAGCTCAGAAACATGGTCAATATACAAAACCAGTGAGCAGGTCTTATGATTTTTGAGAGAAATATTCTCCATAAGATTTCTGGAGCTGTTAGAATTAATAAGGAATTGGAGATTATGAACAAACCAAGAACCCAATGATATTTACAAGGAATCAGATGCTGTCCAGATTGCAAAGATCAGCAGACTAAGGTTGGCTTATTGCTCAAATTGGTGATGATCTATCAAAGAAAGTATCGATAGAAGAGCTATTTGACCCTATTGCTCATAGCCTCCTCAATCTACAGAAATTTATATTATATCTATAATTTGTGCTAATCAATTATGTCACATGTCACAGTTATAAAATTACGTTATAGTTTATATAGTATTTGTTCAGTTGAATAAAGCCTATTTATCAGGTCTTTGATGCTTTAATATATGCTTTAATGAAAGCTTTCTGCAATTTATTCAACTTTATTTCGATCTAGCGAGTGAATGAAAGTTGGTATGGAGAATAACTTCAAACCCATATTTATTTCAATCGACCCCAATAAACTTCAAGCTTTTCATCAATAGAATCACTGGAAAACGATATTTAAGAATTTAGTAGCGGGATAAGTTTAAACTTTTAATAAATTCAATTTCCTTTAAACTCTATGAAACTATGTCTGAATATTCTTCATACAAAGAAACCAAAGGTACTCTTTTTAAACTATATACTAAACCTACTAATGAAGGATACGCCCGGCATCAGCTAGCATCCAAAAAACAAAAGAGCAGGAAAACTATTAACTAATGCTTACGGTGCTTAAAAGGATTAAGTATAGACTGTGATTTCAAGGCAGTTACAGCTGAAAATAACTGAGATAATTACATAAAGGAATCTTTCATACAGGGTCTCAGTTTCATAAGAATCAAACAAAGCCTCCAAGAAAATCTGATTTTAACTCTGGATGTTGGTTGGTTGGTATTTTTTGTTTAGAGACGTAAAACCTACCGGTCATCAACGCCTATGGTTTCGAGTGAAATCTTATTTTATATGAGTAAACATGGTATGGTATGGACTAGTTTGTTAAATTATATATCTTTTAATAAATTATTTTCTTTCAGAAAATTTAGGACTGTTTGAATTGTTGTATCATTTTCTCCTAAAGCTGTTGCTATATCTGATGGAATACCTTTCTGTGACATTTTTGCGGTAAAGTAAGGGCAGTGTTGAAATATATGGTCTATTGTCAGTAAATTGTTGCATTTGGGGCATGTTGGATTCTGGCTTTTAGTAATGAGATGTCCATGGGTCATTCTCGTGTGACCTATCCATAGTCGGGTTAAAGCTACTTCTTCTCTTTGAATTTTACGGTTTGAGGATTCCATGGCTGCACAGTTTGTTTTATTGTCTTCAATTTGCTAGGAGGGCTTTCGTCCCACATTGATTACCATCCTTGTTTTATTTTTTCCTTTAGAGGTTGAGCTATTTCTGTTGTATTCACTATGGTCCGTCCTTGCCCAGAGAGAGCAAGGGCTACTTTAGCTGCGTTATCTGCCATTTCGTTTCCTGTGATTCCTATGTGACTAGGTGCCCGTATCAGGTGAATATTTTTATCAAGCAGTTTGATCATAGTGATGTATTCATGGATTTTAATGATGTTGTTTTCGGAAAACATGTTATTTAGTCCTTTTAATGCACTGAGGGAGTCAGAGATAATTGTGATGTTAATTGTGGGAGCAGACATGGCTATGTGTAGTACTGAAGCAATGGCATTAAGTTCAGCAGATTATTCGCTACATAAGGGGAATACCTTATATTTATACGTATCGTGAGCAGTCACCACGGCATAGCCTGTTGAAATATCATTTTTTGATCCGTTTGTATACATTATTGTATTATCCAGTACGTTAGCTAGAGTTTGTATGTAATAATGCTTTGTATTCGATTGGCAAAGTGGTTTCTTTAGCATGTTTTGATAATTTTCCTTGAATAATTGGTTGTTTAAAGGTCCAAGGTGGTGAGTTTGCGTTGTATGGGCTCAGAGTTATTGTTTTTATTTGACAGATAGTGCCTGACATTCTTTCAGCAAGTGGGATGGTACTATTTGGTGTTTGCTGGAATTTCCTGGAAAATTTTGCTTTAAAGATATATCTGTGAGAAGGATGCGAGGTATTTGTGTATAATTTATTGCTATTAATTTTATAGGTTGTATTTTGGGCAGGAATCAAATGCTCTTTCAAGCATGTCATAAAAAGCCTCCTTATCTTCTTCCTCAGCATCCTCGATGGGTAAATGAACACTAAATATGCTTAGATTCTGAAACTTTCCTTGAATTCTGATAAAACAGATTCTGAGGCTGAAGCCTTTAAATACAATCACAAGTCGTCTGAGCTGTCTTCTAACAACACACCAAAGGTGATTATTGCTACAGCTGTAATGCACAGGGTGGTGCTTATTTTCTAAAATCCCTCGAGGTCCATCTGATTTCTTGGATGACAGTTAAGTCCAACTTGAGTCTGTCAACCTGTTCTAGAAGCAAATGAAGTGCTCCGGGTCTAAAAAGTGATAAAACATTCCAAAAACCTAGATTTATGCCATGGCGTTTGCCGTGTTTTATCCGTTTATGACTGTCTATATCCGAAGCAATTGTGTGGGGCTTCACGATTATTTATTTTCGGATAGTGGGGCTATCAACCCTCTCTAAGTACCCGTAGAGAGGGTTGATTGCTATAGATTAATGTTAATAGCTAATAAAATTAATAGCTGGAGATTTGCCCACAATTGGAAGACACAGCTTGCATGAGGAGACCAACGATAATGGTCAAAAGTTGATCAACTTTGCAGTATCGTAGAATCTGGTAGTGGCAAGCACTCGGTTTCCACATAAGGGACATAAAGGAACGTGGACTACTCCAGATGGTCGGCATGTAAACCAAATCGACCATCTTCTAGTCAGCGGTAGACACATGAGCAGTATATCGGATGTAAGGGTCTTCAGAAGAGTTAATATGGATTCAGACCACTTCTTAAGCATTGCACACATCAAAGAACAAATAAGCTGCCCAAAGCATGCAGCAATACCAGTTATCAGGCAGTTTAATCTAAAGAAGCTCAAAGAGCAAGAAATTCAGTGTCAGTACTCCGAAAAGTTGGATCAGAGACTTTCTCAGCGGCCTACCAGCGAAGATATCGAAGAGGAGTGGGCAAGATGCTCTTCAAACATTGCACAAGTAGCAGAAGTAAATGTAAAATAATGTCTCCTTGGATCGATGAAGAGTGAAAAGCCCTCACTGATGCAAAGAATGAAGCCTATAAAACCATGATCAATAGGCGGACACGTAGAACTGTTCAGGAGTACCGGAGAAAACGTCGGGAAGAGAAGCGAGGTCATCGAAAGAAGAAACAACGAATAAATGCTGGCCTAGAAGAACTGGAGAAGTTTCGATTCGAAAACGAATTTTTTATTAGAAAATTTTTCCAGAGAGTCAGCGCTACTAGAAAACCATTTAAGCAGATTCTGACTATGTTTACAAATGCAGAAGGAACCTTATTGACAGATGGTAAAGCTTGCATGGAGGAATGGAGGAAATATTTTGAGACCTTACTGAATGGAGGGGAAGAGAGAGAGGAGATGATAATCCTCCAGAACATCAGCTTTATGAAGGCGAATTAGAACCAGCTGAAGAGGAAGAAGTTGTTGATGCAATTAGTCGGTTGAAGGATCATAAAACTCCTGTCACTGACTCACTCCCCGCAGAACTTTTTAAGCAGGAATCTATGGCGCTAGTAAAGTGTGTGCACAACTTACTAATGAGCATTTGGACCAGTGAAGAATTTTTCTCCTGAGGAGTGGAGAAAAACAACGTTGATCTGTTGATCTAATCCATACACAAAAAGGGAGATATGTTTAAATGCCCCAACTATAGAGGAATATCCTTGCTTCCCAGTGCATTTAAAATCCTCTCAAATATCTTATTTTGCCGGCTTCTCCCAATTGTTGAACGTGAGATTGGTCATTATAAACATGGATTCAGGCAAGGCAGATCTACTATAGACCAAATTTTCAGCCTCCGAACTATACTCGAGAGAGGAAGGGAGTATAACGTGCCTAAACATCATCTGTTTGTTGACTTTAAGTCGGCATACGATAGCATTCACCGAACAGAGCTTTATAAAGCATTACATGAGCTGAACGTTCCACCCAAGCTCATACGACTTATAAGGCTGACAATGGCAAGTGTTGAGTGTGTGGTCCAAGTACAAGATCGGAGATCATTAGAATTCTCATCCAGGAAAGGAGTTAGGCAGGGTGATGCCCTAGCATGCCTACTTTTTAACATGGCGCTAGAGAAAGCAATAAGGGGCTCTCAGATATAAATTACAGACACGGTATAAAACAAATCGGTACAGATATTAGCATACTCAGACGACATAGATATTGTAGAGAGATCCAGACAAGCGGAAGTTGAAGCCTTCCTTTTTCTAGAAGCTGCTGTGAGACGCATGGGACTCTTTATCAATGAAGCTAAAACCAAGTACATGGTTTCGGATCAGGCTCCGAGATTGGTAGGTTCCAGTGTTGCCTTTGGACCTTACAGGTTTGAGCAGGTCGCAGAATTTGTCTACCTCGGATCTATGGTAACTTGCAAAAATGAAACTGCAGTTGAGATCAGGAGAATATTAGCTGCCAACCGCTGCTATTTTGGACTCCAAAAGCACCTTCCAAGCAATTTGGTGACAAGACGAACTAAAGTTATCATTTATAAGACTCTTATCCGACCAGTACTTTGTTATGGCTCAAAGACCTGGGCCCTATTTCATAATAAAGCTAATAGTATTAGTTCAAAAATACAAGTGTACAAACTACAAAGTACAAGCACTAATACTTTTTGCTTCATAATAGGGACGAATATTAGTGATTTCTACAAGTGAAATAGTACAAGTTAGCATGTGGGAAGGTTCTTTCTTAGAAGGTTTATAAAGTAAACAACCCTCAAGATCAACAATCTTTTCAGCTCTCAATACAATTTCTGTTTTAAAAAAAAATAAATAAAAGAATAAAAAGCCAATCCAACACTATTGGACTAATATTAAATCATTGAGAGCCTATGTGCATACGCACTCAAACCAATAACGCACTTGCCTACCTCAACTTTTTAAATCTCTTATATTTGATTTCTCATATTTTTGTGGATTAAGTGAATTGATTTTTATTTAATTTAATTATTTGTATTCATATTTTAACGAAGTAAAAGTATCATTCGACAAGAATAATCGGTACTTGAATACTGTCTTTCATTCTGTAATACTTTCGTAGCTATAATCCCATTGCTTGTATTTATCACTATCACGTTAAACGATTAATTATTACTTTCTTATTCCGAATCAGTGCAGTCATGTTAACTTCCTCACTATTTTGTTAACAACAATACATCGCAAGGAACCGGATTTCAGTTTTTACGGAATTCCGATTTACGTAGATACTGACAAAGTTTTGTACCGTCTTAATGTCCACAATCGTTTTTAGTTTATTTTACAAATATAGTTAAATTGTTTACATATTCATAAAAAATTAAATAAATAATTACTGATCTACCTTCCCCCCACTAACCAAAATCTTATGAGGAATTAATTGTTACAAACCTATAACTTAAAACACTATTGGATAAGTTTTGAAGCCTATAGAACGTATTGGTAGGACTTTTAGACATGAATTTGGGTGTTTCTGAGCCACTGAGCACAGAACGTAAAATCGAAATCATCAAGAAGCACAGGGTCTGATAATTAACTCAGAGCTCAGAAATTTCTTTAACTTAAACAAATATCTAAAACAAATGATAGACACATTTCAGAACATTTCAGAAAAAGGATCACGATTTCATTTCTCTTTTTCGACCCAAATAATCCTTGTAATAAAATGCTGTAAAAATAACTTTATTATTTTTTAAAAAAAACAATATTATCTAATGAGCTAGCAATGGGTTCAATTCTGTGAAAATTGAAGTTCATATTGATTGTGAAAATTGTAGTTATTCAATGTGTAACTGAGTTTTTAAAGGTGTCTATAATTCCATGAGCGGTCGTGTACATTGGAGAAACCTCTGAAGATATTGCAATTAGAACTACACACTGTAATACTATTTGTAAAAACATTAATACCGCAGCATCAGAACATCACCATAAAATTAAATTAAATAATTAGTTGTTTTTATAACAATAAATAAATTACAAAACAAATTAATAATTTTAAAGCCATTTGTTTAATGGGTTGAAATAACAATCAACTAAGGAATTATTTCACACTACTAGAACAAAAAGAAACTGAGAAAATGTTTTTAAAAAATTCAAGATACTGAATTTTTATGCAACACAAGGTTCTCTCTCAAGCCTTCCGTCTATAATAATATTAGTCTTGTAGTCTGTACTTGTTATAATTCCGTTTCATAATGAAAAAGTACAAACTACAAGCATTAAAATCGAAAGTACAAGCAAAATATTGGATAGTACAAGAGATTCTGTTTCATAAACAGTGGCTAATAGTACAAATCTTTGTTATATACTAGCGTTTACTTATATTATTTATACAAGTCTCAGTTCTCTTGTAATATTAATACAAGTCTCATTTCTCTCGTAATTCAGAAAAAAATCCAGATTTGTGACGCCAACATAACAGTTTCTGGAGCGATTTCTAGTGCCATTCTTTTTAACTGCTTTTTAGCACTTCCTTTGAAATTAGATTCTTTCCCTTGTTACGGTCCGCTGCTTAAAGATGTTTAACAGCTACCAAATTGAATTCTATTTGAATTTCAATAATTAATAAAGATAGAATTAATGAAGGTTATCTAATAAGGGAAACTAAATGCCTCGAAACTAAGTTTGGATTTTATTTAAATGGTGCTACTCATTGTTACTTTTCCTTACCTATATATGAAGTATATAGTAAGTGGAAGTATTGCGATCGTGAAAATTTTCGAATTTGATTTTTCGACGGAAATACACGTTTTAAGGTCCCCTGAGTCCAAATGACCAAGTCTCACAAAATGGTCTGTGTGTATGTGATCAGTCTAGCTCAAAAATGAAAAATTGTACGATACTGAAATTACGTATTTAAGGTTGGCAAATGCATGTGATCTTACAGCAACATTTTTGTCAAAATCGACTAACCGGAAGTGCCACTTCATATAACCGATTTTACACTTATTTACAATTTTCTCGGAAACGGCTCTAACGATTTTGATGAAACTTGCCTAAATTATTCTTCATAAAGACCTTTAACTTTTCATATATGGAGTACATCACCGAGGAAATGCAGGAAAAAAAGTTATGATGAAAAGAATATTTTATTTACGCATAACTTCAAAAGAGTGCAATTTATGCTATATTATCAATAGAATTGTATGAAAGGTAATTAAATCATCTAAAAAACAGAAAAAGAATCATAAAAATCGGACCGGTATTAGCAAAAATACAGCAGATTGGATTAACAGGAAGTGGTAATTATATCTTGGATTTTACAATTTTATCGTAAACGGCTCAAACGATTTTGATGAAACTTGCCTAATGTCTTCTCCTTAAAGGCCTTTAACTTTTCATTTATGTAGTATATCACCGAGGAAATGCAGTGAAAAAAGTTATGATGAAAAGAATATTTTATTTGCGCTTAACTTAAAAAGTATGCAATTTATAGTAAATTATGTATAGAATTGTATGAAAGGTTATTAAATTATCTAAAAAACAAAAAAAAGAATCATCAAAATCGGACCAGTATTAGCAAAGATACAGCGTATTTTATGATGAGCACAAGACCCTAGATAAATAACCGAGCGCATCTGAAAGGAGACGGATGCGACCGAACCTTCTCCCACCAACCTTCTCCATATATTGTTATAAACAATATACTCTGTAATAAAGTAATTTTGGAATACAAAAGCAAAAATTAACTTAATAATTTCTACTTTTATTTTATTTAATGGATAGAAAATATTTCCATGAAAACTAAACCGAAACTTTTAAAATATATTTGCAACTTGACGAAGTTAAAATATATAGGTAGTGTACAGAATTGTTGTACTAAAATTGTTTAAAAAACTGTTTTATTGTACTGAAGTGGGAGAAGATGTGAAGAAATGAATGCTGCAGTGTTTAATTCAAGCATTGTTTATATGAACTTTTTAAAATTATATTAAAAAGATAATTATTATAGGACGGTAAGGGAAAGTTGTGTGATGCGCACACACCACATTTTTTTTAATAATTTTAATAAATTTTTTAATAAGAAATTCAATACATTTTTAATAGGTATAATTTACATTAAAATATCAATTAATAATTAACATATTAATTAATAATTAAATATTGATTAATAATAATATATGAATTAGTAATTAATAAAAATGTTCTGATAAAAAAATGAAATTAGTAGCCACCTCTTTTAAGAATTTACTAGAACGTTATTTTTTATATTGTCTTAAATAGTATTTATTTGTTTTTAAGAAAAAAAGTTTTTTTTTTTAATATACTTTAATATCTACCTTTCCAGATAAGGTAACCAACAAGATAAATATTGTGAATATAGTATAATTTTAGGTAGTTTAAAATAAATAATTATGAAAATTCAAAAAAGCAAGGATAAAATAAAAAAATATTGAAACATAAGTAAGTCATGTTTTACACACATGTTTTACTACCTTAATTGCAATTTAAATATTTATACTGATATATCAATTTTGTTGTAATGGAAATCAGACATACCCATTAATACAAAAAATCCTTAAACTTACTACCCATGGACAATAATGAACCACAATGTTGATATATCGCTCTCTTAATACAAAAAAATGTACTTCAACACTTAGGTATATGTATATATACACACACACACCCAGAGTTACACATAGCTATACATTATAGTTATACATAGAGTATACCTATATATAATTATAATGGGAATACATTATAGTTATACATAGAGTATACCTATATATAATTATAATGGGAATACATTATAGTTATACATAGAGTATACCTATATATAATTATAATGGGATTATATAGCACACTGAGGATATGAATGGGTGCAAGTTGATATGTATATATATATATATATATATATATATATATATATATATATATATATATATATATCTTGTGTGCTTGGGTGTGTGTATACATCTGAGCCAGTAAGAATTAAAGTAAATATGGTTGAATACCTTATTTTATCTGGTGCCTTTACTACTCCGGTATAGGTAGGTAAGTCTTAATTCGCATAATACTGTCATCGAATTTTTTTGGACCAACTGTGACTTTTCTCAGAATGACAAAAACTAGTTCTCTACAAAGTTTCAAAGCATTTGATTGAAATAACTTTTCGTATAAAATAATGTGAGGTCCTTTACGAATGTAAAATTAACAGCAACTGATTCATTTACCATCGTCAATCTTCTGATGTTAGGCCACCAAACATCCCTTCTGTATCACCATTCTTTATTATTCGGCACAATGCCGATAGATTTGGCATATTCGCCAACTTACTTCTACACCCGCATTTTGACTGTTTTGGTGAGCTTATCATTGAACACAACAAATAATATCTTTTTATTTTCTAATATGCGTGAAAGAACATACAAGCGCATATTTCTATTTCCTTCTCTCTTACTCATTTTAGAATCTAATGGACTACTGTTGAAGGTATAAGAATATATTAACACAGGCGTACCGAACTCATTTTATTCAATAATAACAAAATAATCAACAATAATCGTTATCATAATTTTTATTAGAAATGTTTTGGCAAGAACTTAACAACAGAAGATTTATAATCTTCTAAGTTACTTTTTATCAGAAGGTTCTTTTGTGTAGAACTGTTATGTTAGTATTTTAATTATAAAAGTTCTTGTAAAACAGTTAAACTGAAACCTTTTGAAAAAGTTCAATAACTGTTTCATGCCCTGATTATAGGATGCTTTCATTATGAAACACTTTAATCAAAGTAGTAATGGAAGATCTTAGATTCACTATTGATAAATGAATTGTTAATTAATAATAATAAAGTTAGTTAAATTCTGTAACACATTGTCAATGCCAATTTTAAACATAGAAATCAAACAAGCGTACTGGTAAATAAATTTAATACTATTAAAATTAAAAAAATATTAATAAGACATAAAAGAAAATAATTTGTAGGAAGTATGTAATAGACATCTAAATAATTCAGAATAATTTTAATTAGTTTGTAGATAAGATTAAACATGATATGGTAGTACTTATACATGCCTATAATATGAAATTATATGCATGCATATGATAGCTAAAATCAATTTTTGAAATAAATGTGTATGATGATGATGGCTTAATGTTGAAGTAAAGCACTTAAGTCTCTCATAAACACTATAATGAATCATCATAAAACGGAATAATAAGTAGAACATGGGAGTAGGTAAAAATTAACATGCTACTAACTCTTATGTCAGAACAAGTGTTGTGGAAATGCAAATAACCAATAGATTATTTGATTGGATAAATTGAGCAATGGAAAACTAAAATCAAATTATAAGTTATGCAGATTATTACGTTATATAGGTGATCAATTATTAAAGTTATTATACCATTAAAAATAAAATATTCCAAATTGGTCATTTACATTACATTGATTATATATATATATATATATATATATATATATATATATATATATATATATATATATAGTTATATCAATTATTTATAATTACACATACACACACATACACACACACACACACACACACACACACACACACACACACACATAATTGATTAACTAAATATAGATATAGATATTTATAACATTTTAGGTAAGTTTATATATAGTGTTTTGCGCTATCAATAGTGGACATTGTTGTTATCTTGGAAAGTGGTTCCATTGATAACTAAGAAATTTGGTATCACTGGAAGAAAATTTCAGTTTTGAGGGTGTAATCATAGATGAAAACATCATTCAAATAATAAAGTGAAATATAGATACTCAAAAAACCAAGACTGAAAAAAATTATTAAAAAAGTAATACTAAATATGATAAAATACCATACATAGTGGCAAATAGCATAATAGAAAATATAAAATTAAATAATGTAAAGGGACATAATAATAATTATAATGCAGTGTTAGAACTATATAAAAACTGATATAAGAAAAAAGAATAGTTAATCTGACAGAAAAAGAGATTCCTAAAAATATATTAAATTTGCTATCACTGGGAGATAATTTCAGTTTTGAGGGTTTAAGCATAGATATAGTCATGATTCAATTAATAAACGGAAATATAGATACAAGTGAAAGACATATAAATAAAAACAAACGGAATACATAAAATTTAAATAAACAAATTAATATAGATTTGAAACAATTTATGAATTTTATGAAAAAGGATATCATAAACATTTTAAATTATATATGACAAATTAGGGGTTTGAAAACAAATTTGGGATGTTGGAAACATCAATTTTTTTATTGTAACATGGTAATATCGATATTAAAATTTGAGTATTGAAAACTGATATTTTTTCCAAAAAAAAATTAAATAAACATTCGATATATTTGAAAACTATCGTTACGATATATATATATCGAAATTTAAATCTTTATTTTTGAGGCCAAAAAGCACTGCCACAAAAGAAGCCGTTCATTACGTTGTACGTTCGTTACGTGTTTACGTTGAGTAATTGTTTTTTCAGTTATAGATAGACTCACCGGCCTTACTGGGAAAACCCTGATCCTTAAACCGTTTACCTAAAAACATTCTGTCTATCTCTCGTTCATTGCCAGTACAATGCGAGAAGAAACCAGTAAAAACTTTTCTGTTTGATATAATCCATTTAAACCTTGGTGAGTACCAACATGTATTTGATTTCTTGTCTTAATTAAATTCATAATTCATAAATCTTTTATAATACTGATTTATATAATTTAATATGTATAATAATACCAACTATATTTTGAATTGCTTATTTTTGAATTTTTTGTGTGTTTTTAGAACTGAGGATGAATGTATAACATTCGAAACTATTTTTCAATAAAACAAATTTATAGAAGTGGCAAATAATTAATCAATCCCTAATTAGCAAGTTAGTTTACCTTCTTTTATTATGGTATATGATTGAGGCATGGTATTTCCCATTAGATACTTTATTTTGTCCCATACTATTCTGCAAGGGGTGGAGCTCTTGATTGATTCAACAAGCCTTTCCCAAGATTTTGCTTTATTGCCATTAATTGTTTTCCTCTATATTGCTCATTGTTTTTTATATTCTTGAAAGTTTTGGGGGTTCAAGTTTTTAGCGAATTTTTTATATGCTTTTCTTCAATTTTTAACAGCAGTTCTACATTCATCATTGTACCAGACTATTGGTATTCTTTTAGGTGAGCAAGTTGTAGATGTGGTATGAGCTGCTGAGGTAAGTTGGTTCGCCTGTATTTAGTGCTACTGGTATGTTCTGTATGTAACTGGTATGTTCTGTCGATGAATTCTTCAATTATTTTTCCTCTGGTATTGGTATGTGGTGAGCCCCACTGTAGGCTGTACCCATTCAGATCTCCAATAAAGAGGATTGGTGGTGGAAGCTGAATAAAAAGGTTTCTAAGTTCGTCTAAGGTGATATTTTGGTCTGGAGGGATGTAGATGTTACATAAGGAAAATGTAGTATCTATATGTATTTGGATGGCTAATGCTTGTAATGGATTGCCTATTTCAATTTTTTCTGAGTAAAATGATTTTTTTACGGCTATTATAACTCCTCCGTGATTTACTATTGGACCGTCCTTACGATAGATATTATAAATCATTAAGTGAGAATTTATCAATAGGTTTCAGGCGGGTTTCTTGTAAACAGATACAAGTCGGGTTTTCTTCATAGAGTATTAATTTCATAATCAGTTGACATCCGCATGATGGTATAGAAGGATCAATCTAATTAGGGATTGATAAATTATTAATTTCATGTCATTATAGTGAATTCTTGTCCCGTTACTATTCAACTAGATGAGACATATTGATTAATTAGATAATAATGTGCTCGGGCCTGCATCGTTAGACTAACAGCCTGGGTAATAATTGTTTGAATGGTGATTGTGAGAAAACAAATAAATGTATAAATAAAAGAAAAGTTAAGAGAAAAATAACAACGATATATAGAAAATGAGAGAAAGTTTGATAAAAAATAATAACAACGATATAAAGAAATAAGGAGAAAGTTTGATAAAAAATAATTACCAATAAGTGGATAAATAAGATACTTAAATGTCCCATGCATATATATATATGTATATATGTGGTAAAGGAAGCTTTGTATTTACGTATGGAAGGGAGTAATTTAAGAATATATAACGTAAATCATTTGTAAATAATGTTTGATAATACTTTAGATGTAGAAGTGAACAGAGTAAAGTGATAAGTAGTATGTTATTGGAAGTAGTATTAAGGTGCAGTAATACGCGGCTGAGTAAACAAACATAGCAATTGTTAGTGTAGATCAAGTTGTAAAACTGTCTACGTATAGGTCGATTGGAAAGGAAAAGTTAGTGTAGATCAAGTTGTAAAACTGTCTACGTATAGGTCGATTGGAAAGGAAAAACATAATGGAGTTAAATATGTTGTTTATTTTTATTTTTTATGTTCTATGGAGTATTGTCATTTTATATTAAATGTGATTTTAGGTGTCGCATTTTCTTTGCTCTTTATATTTTCCTTTTTACTATTTTTTTTGTATGATACTTTTATGTATCCCAGTTCGTCGACTGACTGTCCCGCATTGTCATCAGATATCACGTCATCAGAACATTCAGCCTCTGGGGTACCCTAGTTAGGCGGAGTGGAGATGGGTGGGGGTAGGGCCTCCGGAAGCTCAGCGGACGAGGGCTGGGTGGGGGGAGCTCTATCTAATACCCGTGCTTGGCTCCTCATGATCCTAGGAGGTTGTGGGGCACATGTAGGGGAGAGGGAGGGAGAAGGTGTCGGGAGGGGGAAGTTTTGGTTTTAATATTAGTTGATTTTAAAACTGTTTGGGTTTCGACCTCTATTGGTTTTTTTTTTCTCCAAAAGTAAAAAACGTATCTACTTGAATGCCTACTTCTTTTTTTCGGTATTTTTAATTTTTCGTCTTGCTATTTCAGGGAAAGATTTATTGAAATAATTGGGGTTTCTTTCTCTATAAATTTGTGTGCCTTCACAATTTATATATTTAGGATGCAAATTGCATCTTACATTTTCACCATGTTTAGTATTTCCGGCTGAACGCATACAGTTTCTTTTTTACACCGTAAAGGGTTCAGGATATACAGTTAGACTCTTATGGTTTCATAGCCTATTGGAATAGTTTCAGGTGGTTTCGGTGTCGGGAACATAATTATGTATGTATTTATAAGGGACAATCCCTGCTTTATTCCATCAATTTCGAGATATTGAAAGTCGAAACATCGTATAACGCCCTTACTGTAAGTTAATGTGTTATGGAAACTGACCTGGATTGGAAATTGACCTCCAAAATCCTTACATAGCATTAGGGTTTCTGATTGTTTCCTGTTTAATGTTTGTATCAGTAACGAATCGTCCCTTATTTTTTTCGTATTTTTAACGGAGGGGTTTTTAGTCATGTCCAAGCCCGTTTTCTACTACTATGGCTAAGGGGGTTTAGATGGTTCCTCATTTCTTAGAGGCTTAAATTTAATGATAATAAAATAAAATGAATTAAAAACAAAAATAAAATAAGGTGGATAAACGAAAAATAAACAGACAATAATGATAAAATATAAGTAAAAAATAAGAAAGTAAGAAAAAAAACCTTATCAGTAAGCTGATCCTATTTGGAGTAATTAGAGCTGCGACCGATCAAGCCGGATGCTAAACAGAGACTGAACTTTGGATGTTGCCTACAATCAAGTTGCTATTTTAGAAGCAGCTGGAAATCTAGCTAATTCCTATAACGCTCTGGATTATAACTCCTTAAATGCTCTAACAAGTCCGGAACACATTCTTACCCTGCATGCTCGAGAAGATGATGCTTCAGTGCAGGTAAATAATATTTTTTCATCCACCACTAATTCTATATAAAATATTGAACCGTCTATATCATCCTCAGAAAATCGGCTGGCAGCTCTTTCAATTGGAAAATGTGAGTACAGCGGCTATCACCTTAAACATCCTTGGACTAAGTATGCTGCCCGAAACACGATAGGCAACTCTTGTCACAAAAAGGGTCATTTTTCAAAGTTATATAAGTCTACTAAATCCCGTGGTTCCCAGAATTCAGCATAGTCCATAACTGTTTTGGCACCGATCTTAGCTGCCTCTCCAAAATGCCTATCTAATCTAAAGCCACTGTAGTGATTCTGATAAATGTTACATTTGTTCACACTTTGATTGACACCGGAAGTTCTGAATTCTGATTCATTCATCTCCCAATAGACAGTCCAATCCAACAAACTTAAGTGGTATCACACACGAAAACAGATCACCTTAGCATCTAACGAGTTTCGTCAACCATCGGCCATTAGTATTTAGATTCAGAGCTTAAAGGCCACAAATACTCAGGGGTCAAACTTCTTTAAATGCTAATCCTTTACCAAGCATAAAGTGTTTTGTTGGTCGAATAGCACAATATAACATTTTTATTGCTATAGACTTAAAGAGTGCATATCACCAAATTCCCATGCCAGATAAAGACAAGCCATATAAAGCTTTCCCACCAAATGGAAGACTACACCAATTTCGGCATATACACTTTGGAGTCACCAATGGGGTAGCTTGTTTTCAAAGGAAAATAGATAAAATAATAGAAACTGAGAAACTGCAAGATACATTTGCATACCTAGATGATGACACTATATGCGTGAAAAATCAGACAGAATATGACTGCAATCTCAACCAATTTCTAGAATTCACCAAGAAATATAATCCCACCCTCAACCAAGATAAATATAAGTTCTCTCTTAGTCAAATACTGATACTTGGATACATTGTTGAAAAACCATCAATGCGCCCTGATCTGGATTGACTAAAGAATTTAATGTTTTTGTTTCAATTGATAAAGCTTGTTTTCGAAGAGCTCTGGGTATGTTCCCTTAATATGCCAAGTGAATCACAAAATTGTCCGAAAAAGTGCACTCACTGAATGCTAAAAGCTTCCCTTTAAATAATAATATTTACTTTCAAAAAATGAAGAAATTTCTTTTACTGCGGAGACTGATGCTTCAAATCATCCCATCGCCTTCCTATCTCAGGCAGGAAGGCAAGTGTCTTTCTTTTCAAAAACCTTATCAAAAAGTGAAAAGCAGTATCCTGCAATCGAAAAGGAAGCATTCGCTATCATTGAAGCACAACTAAAATGGAGTCATTTTAAATTGATCAAAAATCAGTTTCTTCAATATTTAATCACCAACATGGTGGAAAAATAAAGAATAATAAAATACTAAGATGGAGACTGGAGCAGGTACCATACTTGTATGACATAGTATACAGAACAGGAAACACTAATATAGTAGCTGATCCACTTTCTAGGATTTCAGCATTATCAACCAGAGAAAGGAATCGACTAAACAAATTGCACTGTGAAATTGGTCACCCAGGAGTTGTTCACATTTACCTTGTTAGAAGTAAAAACCCTCCTTCCTCTCAGGTATCAGTGGCTGTCTGTCATGTTTGTGCCAAATTCAAACCTAGTTTCTTTCAAAAAAACCTTATCAGACTTAATCAAGACTATAGCGCCTTTCAAAAGACTAAACATGGACTTCAAGGGGCCTATTCCTCCATCAACCAAGAACAAGTCCTTCTGGTTGTTGTCGATGAATATTCAAGATTCCCTTTTGCGATTCCATGTTCTTATATACACCCGCTAAACAAAATCTTGGTACTATTTTCTCTTTATTTGGGTTGCTGGCATTCATCCACACTCACCAAGGATCTAGTTTTATGTCTGCCTATCTTAAAACCTACTTGATCTCCAAAGGTATTACTATGGGCTGGTCTTCGCCTTATAATCCACAACAAAATTCACAGCTGGATCGATACACTGGCATTATCTGGAGAACTATCTCATTGATTCAAAGATCAAAAACTCTAAAGCAGGGATTGATAAATTATTTGCTACTTCTATAAATTTGTTTTATTGAAAAGTCTAAAGGTAGAACAGTGGGAGAGTGGTCTACCAGAAGCACTCCCTCATGAAAGGATATTTCATCATCCCTGAAGAAGTTGCTGCTGTATATCCAGACCAAAATACCTCATGTATCCAGGCCCAGTTTTCGTGAGTAAACATAACACAGCCACAAAATACAAACCATTGGCAGATAAAAGAGCAGTCATTGTGGTGTATTGGCTCTATATTACAGCCATTAGACCCATGTGTTGAATTAATATTATTTTTTTAGTAAGCCAAGTTCTTAATTATTAAAGATAATAAGAATGCTTAATAATGTTACTTTAAAATACGATAAAAAAAAAAAAAAACGGAAGT
The DNA here is from genome assembly GCA_948150685.1 of Rhaphigaster nebulosa. Taxonomy (NCBI): domain Eukaryota; kingdom Metazoa; phylum Arthropoda; class Insecta; order Hemiptera; family Pentatomidae; genus Rhaphigaster; species Rhaphigaster nebulosa. The sequence goes on from OX411307.1 coordinate 3,377,486, forward strand.
TCTGAAAAACAAAAACTTTGTACTTTTGTCTATTGTAATAAAAATGTTAAATGTTATGAGTCTCTGTTATTGATGATCCTAGACCTAAATAAGTTCAAATAAACTAACAGAGTTACGAGCACAGAAATGTGAGGAATTGAGAAAAAAAAGGAAGAACAATTACAAGTAACATTTAAGAACATTTCGAGGAGAAGACTTCGGAAATTGGGCTTTCCAAATTAAAAGTATCTTTAAAAAGGAGAATGCAGCATCTGAATCGAAGGCCCAGGCAATTCTTATTGCAGTGGTGAGTAACTCACATTAGAATATCTTAAACCCCATAATACGGCCTATGGAATATTAAAAAATTTAGAGGACAATTTTAAAAGTGAAGGTGTTATAAGCAGATTATTTCTAAAGAGAATTTTGAATGAAACCAAGTATACCGGACATGGACCATTAGCTAAACATATAAAGTTAGAGAATTATTTCTCCCAGTTGAAAGATGCCAATAGCGAAATATCTGTAGATGACAAAATAAATTACCTAATGATGTCTATGCCAAGAACATATGATGGAATAGTCACTGCTCTAGAAACCCAAAAGGACCTTAATTGGGACCAAGTTAAAAATAATCTCTTAGGTGAGGAGGAGAAGAAGAAATTCCAAAAAGAAAGAGACCCCGCTGAATTGTGACTGTGGTAGACCTGGTCATAAAAGCTTCCAATTCACAATTCACAACAAAAGAAAAAAAATTCACGAAGCAAAGGTTCTGACCGATGGATAGGATTCCAGCCGGAAAGAGGAAGAGGTATTTCCCAATCAGAGGGAGGAAGAAGTTTTTCTGTGACTAGAGGACGAGGTGGACGAAAACAAGGGCGAAGTGGAACCAGCCATGGATGAGGATCGAACTTCTGGGCTGAGGACGACCACAGCGATGACCAAAGAGTAGCTTTCCTTGCGAACAACATCAGCAACCCAATGAGTGAAAAGTGGGGAGATTTAGAATGGTACATTGATTCAGATTGTTCTGATCATTATGTAAACAGCACTGTGTTCATTAATGTTTATACTAAATTATCGTCACCTAGGAAAATATGTGCTGCCAAAAAAAGGGTTAGTCTTGAAGCCATAGAGATTGGCACAATTTATACTAATATTAAGGTTAATAATAACATTGTCCCATGTAGTATTAATATTCTTTATTATGTACCAGAGGTTAGAAAAAATCTTTTATTAGTTTCTAAATTAGAAGGGAACAGTTTGAAAATTATTTTTTCTAATAATAGAGTAAGAGCTTTTTTAAGAAACGAGATAGCTTCTGAGGGAAATAAGGAAGGATCTTTTTCTATTGTAGAAATGAATGTAGAAAAATGTAGAGCTTATTTTGGTACTTCACTAAAGTCTAAATGAAAGTAATATACAGTAGTGGCACAGAAGGTTAGGGTATCTAGGTATCAACAGTATTGAAAATTTGGTAAAAAAGGGTATAGTTGATGGTTTGGGCGATTTAGTCAATGCTAAATGCCAGTTGACATCTGCATGATGGTATAGAAGGATCAATCTAATTAAGGATTGATAAATTATTTGCCACTTCTATAAATTTGTTTTATTGAAAACTAGTTTCGAATTTATTTTAAAGGATGAATGTATAACATTCGAAACTAGTTTTCAGTAAAACAAATTTATAGAAGTGGCAAATAATTTATCAATCCTTAATGCTAATTGTTTTAATTGTGAAAGCTGTATTATTGGTAAAATTTCCTGACAGCCGTTTAATGGTACTAGAGTTAAAACCAGTAAGCCACTCGAATTAGTACATTCTGATGTTTATGGTCCTATTATACCTGAATCTTGGGATGGAAATAAATATTTTGTAACTTTTATAGGTGATTTTACTCATTTTGTTGTGGGGTATCTGATGAAAAATAAATATGAGGTGTATGATAAATTTGTTGAATACTATAAATATGTAACAAAACATTTGAATTGCACTTTGCTGAAAATAAGGTCAGATCATGGAGGATGATAGATTAGTTGGGAGTTGAAAAATTTTTGCAAAAAAAGTGGTATAAAAATTGATTATATAGTTCCGTTTAATCCTGAAAGAATGGTGTGGCAGAAAGGATGAATCGGAGATTAGTGAATAAAGCCCAGACTGTTTTAATCGAATCAAATTTATCTAAAGAAATGTGGGGTGAAGCTATTTATTATTCAGCTTATACTACCAATAGGAGCCCAACAGTATCTCTTGACAAAGCAACGCCTAGTGAAATGTGGTAAGGGAAGAAACCTAATTTGTGTAACCTGAGGATATTTGGTAGTGTAGCATACAAACATGTTCCAAAATAGTGTAGGAAGAAGTTAGAACCCAAGAGTGAGAAATTAATAATGATAGGATATGCTCCTGGTGGTGGATGGAGATTATGGAATCCGAGAACTAGGAAATAGTTTTAGGACACAGTGTTATATTTGATGAAAATGTACCTGAATGTGAAAACATGGTAAGAGTGGCGTCAACAGTGATTTTAGAAGAAACACCGGCAGAAGATCAGCCTCTGAGTACTCAAGAAAATGAAATATCAGGAGACCAAATGGAGGAAGATAAATGTCAAGAAGAATCGGGAAGAAGTAAAAGAATGAGGAAGAAGCCAGCTTGGTAAGAAGATTATGAGTTAGAAATAAACAGTGAAGATGAAGCTATGTTCGCTCTACTAACTGAAAAGACTGAACTACCAACAACCTATGAGGAGCTAAGATGGACAGACGACAGAGAGGCGTGGATGAATGACGTGAAAGAGGAACTATCTGTGCTGGAAGAGAGTCAGACCTGGGAGGTAGTTCAGAATCCATCAAATTAATAGACACCCAGTGGGTTTTTATAATCAAAACTTTACCAGATAAGACAACAGTGCATAAGGCAAGGTTAGTAGTCAAAGGATTCCAGCAGAAGCATAAATTTTAAGATATTTATTCGCCTGTCTTAAAAATGCAGACTCTAAGGACCTTGTTGTCAGTAGTGTTGCATAGGAAATATGAAATTAACCAAATGGATGTTAAGGGAACATTTTTATATGGTAGAATAGACAAAGATGTTTATTTAAAACCGTCTAGTGGAACTTTAGTTCCAGAAGGTTATATTTTAAAACTAAAAAGGTCATTTATGTATTGAAAAAATCACTAAAGTACTGGTACGAACGGTTTACTGAAGTGATGGAAAAGGGAGGATTTTTGAGAAGTGAAAGTGATTACTGTAAAGATAGTATGTATGTAATTTTGTATGTGGACAATTTGTTAATTGTGAGCAATAATAAAAGTGATATAGACTCATTAAAATCATTTTTACGTTCAAATTTCAGAATGAAGGATTTAGGAAATAACAATTTGAGATATCTTGGTATTAGCATTAGTTAAGAAGGTGAAAAGTTACTTATTGATCAAGAAAATTATTTGAGAGGGGTTTTAATAAAATATAATATGTATGAATGTAAACCAGTTGATACACCAATGGATTCTAAATTGACAAATTTACAAATTGACAAAAATTATGTGGTAGATATGACATTAGAGCATAACCCTTATAGGTTCTTTGATGTATGCAACCATAGGTACGCGACCAGATTTAGCATTCTCTGTTTATTATTTGAGTAGGTTCCAATCAAAGCCTTCTCACGACATGTGGTTAGGACTAAGCGCATTTTAGGATACATAAAAGGGACATTCAATAACAAATTAGTATTTAATGCAAATTCTGATAATCCACTTGTAGGTTTTGTAGATGCATATTGGGCATCGTCTTAGGACTTCCACTAGTGTTTATTTAATTAATGTTTATGGTAATATTGTAGTGTGGAGATCCAAAAAACAAAATGTTATAGCCTTAAGCACTGCTGAGGCAGAGTATGTTGCATTGAGTGAAGCAACTATTGAAGCATGTTGGGTGTTAAAACTATTTAAAGAGTTAGGCATTGATTGTAATAATGGTTTGTTTTACGAAGATAATTAAAGTACAATAAAAGCTATAAGAAGCCCTGATCAAAAAAGGCTTAGGCACATGTATGTTAAGTACAATTTTATCAAAAGTAAGGTTAACGACGGTACCATCACAGTAAAGTATATTAATATTAAAGATCACGAAGCCGACATGTTAACTAAATTTGTAAGTCGTAATGTTTTACAATATCTGTTAAGTGAAATTGGTCTGTTAGGAATTAAATAGATTATTTAAGTTAGTTTTGTTAGTATTAGATTTTGAATCTTTTTATGTAAAAGAACATGAATTAAGGAGGAGTGTTGAATTAATATTATTTTTGTAATAATCCAAGTTCTTAATTATTAAAGATAATAAGAATGTTTAATAATGTTACCAAAACTTTGTACTTTTGTCTGTTGTAATAAAAATGTTAAATTTTATGAGCCTGTCTTATTGATAATCCTGGACCAAAATAAGTTCAAATAAAATAACACCATGGACCTCTATGGAGCCATGTTGTAGTGGCATAAAGCAAAGTTAGGTAGATCAAGAATATGACTGGAGAAACTAAAGAGATTTGCCTACTTAATAATAACAGCTACTAGAAGTATCATACTACTCCAACAGCTGCAATGAAAATAATACTATCTAACACCAGTGAATATGGAGGTAGAAGCACAAGCCATGAATATAATTTATTAGCTTGTGGAACAAGATAAAAAATCTAAAGTTCTGACACAGCAAGGACACTGGAAAGTATATCAGCGGATCGAAGAAGACAGGGTACTTACTATGTACTCAGACGTTCAAATTAGGAAGTTCATAGACATGGAATACAGCATCAAAATTCATAAAACAAAGCAGTAAATGTTAAATAATGGTGTTAAGTGCTATACCGACATCATTCTGACAGCTCATGGCACGGGTCTGGAACAGGCTTCTGAAGAAAGAATAAACCATTAGATGACATATCCGTCTCCCTAGACAAATACACTCGGTATTTCAGATACTGAAGTACTAGCCATAAAAAGTGCATTATCACCAAGATAAAGAAATTACTACGCCAATAATCATATCTTCTAATGGTCTGTTTGTAAAAAGGAACCAAGAGGGTACCAGAATTTCTTGTTTATTCCTCAAGAGGATGAGACACCTAATGTCTTGACCCCCAGAATTGGAAACTACCCCAAAAAAGGATTCTACTAGATACTTACAAACTGTAAGGAAGTTTTTGAACAAATAAATTAAACCATAGCCTCTGCATTCCCTTGATTTTTTTTTCCAGTAAAGAAATAATAAATAAGAAGGTTTTTTGAAGTAGATGTTACTCCAGATTTCTGAGAAGAATAAATAAAAAAACAATAATAACTAACAAATATTAAATGAAAATAATAGTTAAAAAATAGCACATTGCTAAATAGCAACCTATTCTACTGTCAAATAATTACAGGTGGACTAATCAATGTAATCTACATTACAGAATAGCAGATAATTCCCCAGGAGAAAAAAATTGGTCTTATATAAATTTTAACAAAATTAAAATTGTGATCATTTTTAGCAATACCAATAATCTAAATTAGAGTAAGTTTATGAAGATGGGCACAATGATCATGTGGTCACAATATAACACCATCAAACATAAAAAACTAACTAGATGGTTGTTATAGTGTAGTAGGCACTTATTAGCTTAAGGCACTTGTTCTACTACTAGCTAAATAAATCTGGTCCAGACTGAAATGTCTTAACAGCCATAATGTATCACTTATAGCTTAGAAACAGGCAACTAATGATACTCTGATATATTTATACAGCCAAATCTCTATATATTGAAGTTAAAGGTTCTTTGAACAAACTTTGATACAGAACAAAATAAGTAATATTTCATCATTAATATACATCTGTATGTAGTACGTAATAAAAATATTTTCAGTTAAATTTGTAGGGTTGAAGAAATTTTTAAGAGGAAAAAATAAATGATAGAAAATGCGTAATCGTCTCATAAAATCCAAACTCTGAACTAGTAAGAGCTGCCCTTTGCTAAACATTAATATATCACAAATCAGCCATGAGAGTCCGCTGAAATGAAATATAATGACTTGTAAAGATATTCCAACCTGTTCATTAAGTTGGATCTTTCAACTTCAACTGTACAGCTGTATCAGTGTTTATCTTCTACTATGCCTTTTTCTTTTTTTTAATTTTTGTGGTAAGCGGAACCTGAGGGAATTCCAACTGGATCATGTATCCCAAGGAAGTTTTAAGGAAATTCAGAATGTCAAAGTCAGAAAAGGAGTCAACATAACATCGGACCACTATCTTTCCCAAATCAAAATGCATTTCATCCCTGGAAAAAATCTACGTAATCATGGAAATAAAATCCCAAAAATTGATTGTGGGATGTTGGAAAAGAAGAAGAAAGAATACAGTGAAAAATTGCAAGTACCAAACAACTGGGAGGAAGTGACAAGAAATCTTACAGATGGAAATCGCACCTCTGCAACATCGTAGTAAACATCCTTGGTGGAATAAGGAGTATGAAGATGAAATAAGAGAGAGATTTGAGACATGGAAACTGTGGAACCAGAACAAGACGCCAAAAGATTTGGAAAAGTTAAAACGTAATAAGAAAGAAGACACATAAAATTTTGAGGAAAGTAAGAAGAATAAATCATTGAGATCAAATTGTAGAAATGGAAGAAAATTTCAAGAAGAATAACACCAGTTTATTCTACAAATCCTTCAAAAACAAAATAAATAGTTACATAGCAGCCAGCCTCAATTTCAAGAGAAAGGATGGAACTTGGGCTCTTAATAGCCAAGACAACTGTGAGATCCTTGCCAATTATTTTGAAGAACTCCTCAACTGCGGAACACCTCAGGAAAAAATAAAAATGGAGACACCAATAAATCCAAATTCTGAACCACCGGATGAAGCAGAAGTAAGAGAGGCAATAAATTCATTGAAAAACAACAAAGCATCTGGGGAAGATGGAATAATAGCTGAACTCTGGAAGGTGGCCAATGATGCTTTTATCACTAAAACAACAAAACTGTTTCAAGAAATTTGGAAAGAGGAAAAGATACCAGAGGACTGGCTAGTGGCACTCATGCACCCATTGCATAAAAAAGAACCCAAAACAGATGTAAACAACTATCGAGGTATATCACTCCTACCTGTTACTTACAAAATCTTCTCTAAAATACTACTACATAGGCTTGAACCTCAACTTGATTCAAAACTGGAAGAATACCAAGGAGGCTTCAGGAGAGGGCGCTGTTGTCCAGAACAAATATTGAGCTTGAAAATGATATTCAAGTATTACACCACACGAGCTAAAGACATCTTCATATCTTTTGTTGACTTCAAGAAGGCCTATGACTCAGTAGACAGAGAATCACTATTCGAGGTACTGAAAGAATATGGAGTTGATCAAAAAACATTAAACCTGATCAAACTAACACTCACAAACACTGTATCAAAAGTAAAATTTCAGGGAGTGATCAGCAAACCATTTCATGTGAAGACAGGACTAAGACAAGGTGGTGGCCTTTCACCAATGCTGTTTAATGTGGTTTTGGATAAGATAATGAAGACATTCTAGCAAGATAATGACGCTGGTGCTATAATTGGATCAAAGAACAAAAACGTCAATCCCAAATGCCTGGTCTTTGCAGACGACCTGGCTCTCGTAGTTGAGACTGAACAGGAAGCTGTAACACAAATCAATGAACTCAAGGAAATAGCAGAGAAAGCTGGACTCAAGATCTTCTTCCAGAAAACAGAAATAATGACAACCAAGAAAACAGTGAAGACCAAATATGGGCAGATTAAAGTCACAAAATAGTTCAAATACCCAGGAGAGATTATCAGCAACAATGGATCCGATAAACCTACGATAGAAAATATAAGACTGAAACTGGAGAAACTAAATTTCATCACTAAAAACATCTACAACAAAAATAACTTTTCCATCAATGCAAAAATAAAGCACTATAATGCTGTGGTAAAGCCAGTGATACTGTGTGGAATGGAAGCTGCAACCTTAACAAGCCTGGAAAAGCTTCTGAAAATCGAAAGAAGGATATTACGAAGAATCTATGGTCCAAGAATAGTAAATAGAAACTACAGATTGAGATCGAACAAGGAAATTTATGAGCATGTAGAAGATTTCGAAAAAACTATAAGGAAGAGATGACTGAGATTCTACGAAGCCAGAGTGGTTATGCCAAGCAGATGAAGGAAGAATTAAGAAGACTTGGAATCACAGATGAAGACCGCCAAGGTAGAGACGGATACAGAGAATGACTCAAAAGCATTAAAGTTCTAGTTGAAGAGAAAGTGAAACGTGGGAATAGCAATTGGACGGAGGAGAGACGAATACAACAATCGAAGAGAATGAAGCCTTTTTTGAGGAGGAAGAAAAGTGAGAGTGTAGTGAGAGCGAGAACAAAACACTGATATCTGTGTGGTCCTTAGACGGCTGGTTCGCGAAATTAAACAAAAATCTCTGTATGTCAAACGTTAAGGATTTAAATAGTTTTAATTCCTGTACCACAAAAACCCATGAAGGATCTAGGGTTCAGTAATTGTTAAGAAATAACTGTTTCTTGACCAATGGTTGTACTAGGAGGTGATGTGGTCAGGATCATGCTTAACTGCCAGGTTTTCCGCCAACCCATTGCAGGATTAAGTAATCACTTTATTGAGGCTCGGTTGGCCTCAAGGGGGTCCCCCCACCCTAGAGTTGATCCACATCTAATATAACAGAATAAATACTTATCTGCCACAGCCAGACTCGAACCCAGGCCTGGGAGTTGGGAATCCAGTGCCTTGATTCTCCTTTAAACTCATTCTTATTATTCATTTCAATGTCTTGTTCATGTTTAATGTTTTCATTTATCCAATAGCTAATGGGTTTTTATGTTAATAAAAATATATATGATAAATGTAAGAGGTATATCTGTAACCAATTTTTAATCTTTTTATCTTCATAACGTTTTCTCATTATTTTGTTATAGGTGTTTATTTATATTTTATTCAGATAGTTACAATATTTTTCACATTTATACCTTTATCCATAGTTTGTTATCCTTTGTTAAAAAACTTTGTCTGTGCTGATCAATGTTTATATTTTTTATTTCAGGTTATAATTTTTAATTTACTTAAGGATTGACTACAGTAATGTAATATTTTGCTTAAAAATAATCGTTTTTGTAATATTTTATTATATGTATTTCTATATCATAAATTCATCCTTTTTTTTATCCAACTATTATCCAAATATCTTTGTTAAACCTCATATCCAAACTTTCCCAGCACATTTTGATGATCAGTTGACATCCGCATGATGGTATAGAAGGATCGCATTGCAATTCATTTAAATGAAAATAATCATAAATTCATCAAAGACTCAGGAGTTAAATTAATACATCACGTTGAAAACAATCTCAAATTAAATATATATGAAGCACTTGAAATAATAAAATCCTTCAAATCCAATCCAGATTTTTGCTTAAATGACCAAATAAATATCTCCAACAGTCCAATCTTAAATTTATTCCCACCTATAACAGAAAAAACAATTACTCACTGGCATTACTGGGAAAACCCTGACCCTTAAACCGTTTACCTAAAAACATCCTGCTTATTTCTCGTTCATTGTTAGTACAATGCGAGAAGGAACCAGTACAAACTTTACTGTTTGATATAATCCATTTAAACCTTGGTGAGTACCAACATAAATTTGATTTCTTGTCTTAATTAAATTCATAATTCATAAATGTTTTATAATACTGATTTATATAATTTAATATGTATAATAATACAAACTATATTTTGAATTGCTTATTTTTGAATTTTTTGTGTGTTTTTAGAACTGAGGATGAATGTATAACATTCGAAACTAGTTTTCAATAAAACAAATTTATAGAAGTGGCAAATAAGTTATCAATCCCTAATTACATTTTGATGAATTCAACCACCACTTTCTCCATGATTTCTGTCATAATATAGCTGTATCAGAAACCTGGCTTAAATCAAATATTCCAACTGCATCTGTTATTACCTTTCCCAATTGCAACATCATTTGTCAAGATCAGACAAAAAAAAATACCGAATGCATCAACCTGTAAATTCAAAACTGACTAAGGGTTAGAGAAGGGTCAAATCTTCTTACCCAGACACTCTACACCTATAATACCTACTCACAGAAATTTCCTTCCACTCATTTTTTTCTTCTTTATATCACAGTCTCTTTACATTCCTTTATCGCCTCACACCTTTTAGGGGTACTTTCTGATGCTTCTCTACTCCCTGGATTAAACAGTAAAATAGTTAACTGATGAGAAGAGGAGGCATTAGCAGAAATTTCAGGTTTACCGGATTTCAGTGACTATTCATTTTTCAAGCTCCTACGAAACCTCTTTCCCAGAGCATAATGCTCTCCTTAATTAATCCTTTCCAATTAGGCTTCCTTCCTCCATCCGCATTCCACTTAATCCGCAATGCTAAAAGTTACGCAATAATCTCTAGACCAAAAGAAAATCATGATCCTTATTTTCTTTGATTTCTCAAAAACTTTTGATTCTGTCGATCACAAAATTTACTTTAAACTGCATAACCTCTTTTTTTCTAATAGTATTTTAAGCTGGTTCCACTCTTTCTTGTACTTTCCACTCCAAAACAGTCATTATTCTATATAAACTCTCTTTCCCTTACTGCTCTGGGATCTTCACTCTTAACAACTCCATTTTATATTCACATTAATGGCTTACTTAACTTAATATCATTTATACCTTATATTGTTTGTACTTAAATAAAAAACTTGACCTATCCTAACACTCTACTGAAATGCTCAAGGTATCTCATAAATAAACTTCAGGGATCACCAGTTGACATCTGCATGATGGTATAGAAGGATCAATTTAATTAGGGATTGATAAATTTATCAATCCTTAATTCAGGGACGACATTCATTGCACTAACTGCCGAGTATTAGAGAATAAGTTGTGTATAAACACTAAGGCCCTCCTCATTGTTTCAAAATCCTCCCTTAATGTCCTTTCCTACTACCAAATACCTTGCCTTAGTAACCTCCATATTCACTTCAACAACTTTACCAACAACTGTATGCTTATGGTGTGCTTGAAATGAGACTGAAAAGATTAACGAATCACTTCATAAGATTTATCTATATTATATGGCCCCAGACACAACCACACCTCTTGCTGATATTCTAAGGAAGGATGGCTTTATCATAGTCTCAGATAAAAATGCCTCCTTGGAGCCTTCTTATTCCAATAAAATTGTTTTATTTAAAGGTATGTAGCAATAAACTACAAATTTTGAATTTATAAACTTTAAATAAATTTATTATTTATGTTCAATTTTAATATTTCTTCTTGTTTTTTTCCTGATAGCAAACAGAACAACGATCTGTTTAGTAAGCTAGTCAAGAACTGTGTGTGTCTAATTGGGGGAAGTGCATTGTAAAATGAAACATTTAACTGTGTAGGAATCCTACCCGATGCCGCTTCTACTCTATTCTTCGGTCTATGTGGGAATGTCAAGAATCATTTCTCAGAATTAATATTCACTGAGCCAGGTGGAAATCAAACCCATACCTGGGCATTCCAACTGGGCACGTCAGGATCCTCACCACTAACTATTCAGCTATCATTGCCTCAATTGAGATGGGCAAGGAATTCCAAACGGAGTTAACACAAATGATTATAGATTTTTTTTAAAGAAGCATTCCTATGTGAGGAGCTTACAAATCAGTAGATTGAGATTTTGAACTGAAGAGGTAAATAGAGGAACACAGAATGACAAAATCAAGAATAATGGAAAGTTTTTTTTTTAAAGGATTGGAATTACAATGCCTCTTTAGAGCCTTCTTATTCCAATCCTTTACCAAAAAAACTTTCCATTATTCTTGATTTTGTCATTCTGTGTTCCTCTATTTACCTCTTTAGATCAAAATCTCAATCTAGTGATTTGTAATCTCCTCACATAGGAATGCTTCTTTAAAAAAAATCTATGATCATTTGTGTTAACTCCGTTTGGAATTCCTTGCCCATCTCCATTGAGGCAATGATAGCTGAGTAGGTAGTGGTGAGGATCCTGACGTGCCCAGTTGGAATATCCAGGTGTGGGTTCGATCTCCAAGACATAACACTGTGGCCAAGATAATACATCAGAAGCTAACAGTCGCGAGTGGGCTTGTGTCTGATTCAGTACCGGCATATAAATATGTACCAGATAGTGTGGTCGAGAAAACACAACACAGGTTCTACCGGGATCGACCGATCAGCACGGACCACACTATTGACTGTAATAGGCCTGATATTGTCCTTGTTGACAAGACTGCCAAGAGATGCCTTAATGTAGATATAGCTGTACCTTTAGCACACAACATCTGCAGTACAATATGCACTAAGAGAGAGAAATATGCAACATTGGCAGAGGAAATGCGAAAGCTGTGGAGTCTGGAGCAGGTGAAGATTGTGCCAATAGTTCTTTCGGCAGAGGTTATTGTTCCAAAAGAACTGCACGCGTCCCTGGCCGCATTAACTCACCCGCCAAAAACTTATTTGGAGATGTTGAGATGAAGGCCATATTGCTGCACACAGCTATCGTTAGATCAGTACATAGGGCTTGCACCTATGTGCCATCCTATACCTAAAGGCCCACCTCAAAGGTGGAGAAAAAAAAAAAAATAAATAAATAATAAATTTGTTTAAAGTTTACAAATTCAAAAAATTAGTTTTATTATTACAGGCCTTTAAAAAAAATATTTTATTATTTTTAGATAGAATTTCTTCTTTGTTTATGATGATACAGTCTAATTTTAAAATAAAGCTGTCTGATTGATCTTATTGGTAAAACATAATGATTTTCTTCTTCCAAAAAATAGTCAGTAATATTAAAAAAGTTCTTTCCTGTGCATTGGTTGGTTAAACATGTTAAAAAATTCGGTGGAGTCTGATATCAGAATTCTTTTTTGTGCTATGTCTGAACATTTTTTCACAAATTTATGAAATAGCCTTGTCATAATCTAGGTTCTCTGAAATAAAAATGCGACTTTACTTATTATGTTTGTGAGTACTTTTATTGTATTTGTGAGTACTTTTATGTTCTTTAAATGGCTACCCCAGCAAAATTACTAATAAACAAATACATTGAATTTGACTGTAATCATGTACTCTTGTTATAATTTTTTCTTGAGAGAATTTTTGATTTTGTTCTAAATATTTAAAATATATTTTAGTTTGATATAAAAATACCTCGGTGTGAAAAAGTGTCCAAGAAACGAAATGATGTTTTTAGTCTGAGTTATTGGAAAAGTAGTTGTTTTTGATACCCCTATGCATTATAAATAAAAATTGGAAAATATAATTATCACTCCCCTGTGATAACTAGCATCAATTTACAAGGTGTGAAGTATGTTCGAAAATTATTTTTGAGCAGTTACACTTATCAGAAATTTATGTTGCTAGGCTTAAAATGTTCAGAGTATTATTTACATATTATATTAAAACATTTTAACAAAATATAGAATTAATATCTTAATAAATATATAAGTGTAATGGGAGGAGAAACTATCGCCTTTTTTTTTTTTGGTGCTACAGCCAAACACGATGCAGCAAGGCATGGTAGATGAATGAATAGAATAAAACATGCCTAACACACAAAAATTATGTCTAAGTACAACTGAGAACTGGTAATGTCCATTATTGATGGGAGTCAGGTGCCAAAGGAAGAGTATGTTGGAGCAGGGATGAGTCGAAGGTGCTAGGCCAAAATATCTACCTCGATTTGTAGTTTCTACTATATTCAATGTTCTATGCATTTACACTCTGGTTACACTAATGGGGCGGTCATCACTAGGAAGCTGCCAGAGGTTGGTGAAAAAGTCCAAAATGCCTACTTGCCAGACTATTTCCCCTCCACCAGTACCAGAACCATCTAGATCCAACACGGCCAATTATGGCCACTTTTAATTACGCATTCATGTTATTCTTAGGACAATTGGTCCCAGAGTAAAATTTATTTTTATTTTATTTTTCATTTCATTCAGGGTCCACATTGAAAAAATAAGAAAAACCTAACTGAATATTTAATACAAATTAAGAACAACCACACATATCATTTTTATAATGAATATTACCTGAACAAGCTGTCAGTTTTCCATAACTTATTATTGCCTAGCAAAATGGTGCAAAGTTTTTTTATTTCTTGTTTAATGTAAATATATACATTTTTGATTTTCAAAACGAGAAAACTTTTATTTGGTATGCAGAAATTTCATTAGATAAATAATTATTAATGTACATACATTGAATTTTAATTTTGAAAATGATAACATTTTTGTTGGTACATAGAAATTTCATTTGATAAACTAAATTTGTTTAATAAAAAAATGCCAGCAGATTACTGGAAAAAAAAATGATAAATAGAATTGATTTTATATAAATGGAAGTTCAATGGTAATTATTTTTTAATTGAATACATTATTGGTTTTTGACCAATAATTTGAAGCAGTTAGACACCAAAGACAAATAAAATATTTAATTAAATATTAATATATCCTTAAATGTTATGAAGTTTTACAACCAGGATATCTTGTTGCCAAAGAGTTATTGGGATTATAAATTATTTTGACAGTTAAATTAAAAGTATTTCCTAAACGGTATATGGCAAATAATTCAATCCCAGCTATCAAAGATAGCAGAAAGACCCATAACAGATAGTCCATCCGATTACCTAAATTGGCACTATGTTTATTTATGTATGTATGTATGTATGTATGTATGTATATGTATATGTATATATATATATATATATATATATATATATATATATATATATATACACATATACATATACATATATATACTACATATAATATAGTAATTTTTTAATTTAAATTATGCTTGAATATTAACATTTTGAATTCTATTTTAATGCTTTAATCAATTTTAAAATTAATCTATTTATTTTCTGAGGGTCCTTCATGTTCACGTACGGTTCTATGAATTATATGGAAATTGAATGAAAGATAATTAATTTTAATTTTTTTTATATTGCAAATTATTTAATATTAAAACAAAAATAAAATTATACATTGACTAATAAATTAATTTATGCATCTATTGTTGTTGATGCTGCATACTGTTGGAAGAATCCTGATGTTTTGTAGTTTTCTCAATATCATCTATTCTAGCATAGCATGATTATGCATTCTTTACAGTGATTTAAAATCGGCTTCTCTTAATTCACCTCCTATGGACATCCAAGCAGAGCATGTCTAAGAGATGTTAACTTGATAGAGTCTGGTGTGCTAAAAGAAATATCGACTCGTCGGTGTCTTATGGGCAAAAATTTTTTCTTCCCTCTCTTCCTTCCAAGTCGGTTTTAATCATGCAATATGTAATATCTCATGAAAATAAGTAATAACAGAGGTTAATGTTTCATTAATTTGTGATGACTTCTCTATATTTTAATGCCTTGTTAAAATGAATTACTTCTTATTTATATTTGTTCTTCTTATACAATAATATTTTTTCTTTACCCTCCCTAAGGCAAGTTTTCTTCAACTTCTTGTTCCTTTGTAATATATCAACACTAAAATGCATTTAAGAGTCTGTTCTGTCCGTGAGCTCAAGAGCCCTATCTAGGCTTTATCATTGAGAATCAGCAAATCCTGATGCAGATGTTAGAACTTATAATTAGTACTCATCTTGAACCTAGGTGTGGCTTTTAAATGAAGGAACTAATTTTTACATATATCTGAAGAGTTTTGTTATGGTTCAACTCAATTTCTGACAAATTTAAGAACATTTCATTTTTTCTTTAAATAAATTGTGCAGAGTTTCCTGTGTGATTATATACTTATTTTCAGTAAGACTATTGTGGCTGGGATTACATGGGCACACATTTCTTTTCTAGATGTCAATAAAACTAGTTTTAAAAAGAATTTTCTAAGATTAGGAGAGTGCTGTAAAAAATAAGTTCAGAGCAGAAGAGTTCTACATCTGCCCTAAACAAAGTTAGTAATGCAATATAATAATCATTGAATTTATAAAGAGCTCTAATAATGATTGAACTCAAGCATTAAATCCTCTGATATCATAATATATCATTTATCCACTGATTGTAGCTGGGAAAAAGGTAATTTTGAGGTAAATATTTCTGTCAAACAGTATTAATGTAAGTTTCATTCAGGTACCGATCCCGAAAATTCTTTGAACGTCCTTAATTTCCGTAGGTCTTATCCAATATATAGACTGGATGTGTGTGTGTGTGCATATATATAATGTGTGTGCATACCTGTGTATATAAACATATATAAATGTTGAGGGTGCAGTTTTATGAATTTCAGTACCACATTGATTTATGGACATATATCTGGCAAGTAAACAAAATCTTGTACTTTGACGTACCCTAGTTCGCTCTAGTAGCTTTAGTTAATCTCTACTTCTTTTTTGGTCCAATAAAAATAATTCTTTGGCATATGTTAACGAAATCAATCTTTTGTCATTACAGTACTGAGATATATAGGTATATAAACAAAAGAAATTTATGTATTTCAAAGGTTTATTCTTAATAATTTTAAGTTGTAAAAGCTACTGGAATCGTGATTTCTTTGCGCCTACTACCATTTTATTCTCCTCCAATCATGTCTGAAGGCTGTCTATTAACATGTTCATGTCTCCCTCCTGATCCTTGTTGTCGCAAGAGGAGACCACCATTGCCAAATGTTAGGCAATAAGTATGACCCAGTTACCTGCCAAAATGAAAGAAACAACTTCACAAATATAATATTATATTTTTGGATGTCTTAAAATGGAAATTTAGAAGAAAAAAAACTAATTATCTATTACACATTTCTTCTGCTATTACTTCCAACTGTTAACAATGTCATTTTACTCTTATAAGAATTATTTTATTTTTTCTTGCATAAATTACTGTCCTATCACTTTCATGTTTTTTTTTCATGATTTGATATTTGAATTTATTAGGCATGTCTTCCCAGATTAAGACCAGTAATCTGAAAAATTTAGACTTTTGGATTATAAATTTATGATATGCTACAGTTGGCTAAATTACTAAAACTGGATGACAATAACTATATGACAATGATACCAGGTTATCTTTATTTTTTTTACAATGCTTTAAAGTAGACAATATGAATCTTGACATGCCTACCCCTTTTTCAGTGATGAAGAAACAGTCAATCAACACAATGTTTTCTCCCTTACAATCCTTAGGATAACAGAAACGCCTTAAAATAAAGTGACATCAAGATAGTAAGATCTTACTATGATTCAAAAATACAAATGGCTTAAAAACTGAGTGTGACATTTTATTTTTACATAAATATTTTTAAAAAATCAATTCATATGTACCTTGACGATACTGCTTGTAAGAGAAAGATTGAATGGTTACATAAAATTCATTCCAGAAAGATTTTTAGCCTGTGTTTTAAAATTGTAAAAAAGGAAACAAAAGTGTAAAAAACAAACATTTATTCAGAAACTTGTTCAAATCTTAAAAGAACAAAATGACATCTTTGGCTTACTATAAAATACATTGTTATAGCTGAAACTTGATCAATTTACATATTAATGAAAACCATCCTTCTTGTTTTAATTTGTACAAAAAGAACAGAATTATTTTTCTGAAGAAAATGAATGAAAACTGAAGAAATTTTTCTCCATTGAAAGCAAGGCAAGTCTTTCCAAAATCATAGTGCTTCTAAAGGGTCATTGTGACTTTCTGTTAATAATCTGGTCTGTCTAAACGAAACACACATTGTCGATTCAACAGTTAAGGCGCATAACCCTACATACCTGAATCAGCACTTTCCCCTTTCAACAATATTGTATATATAGACCCTACTAGAGGTGTAATTCATTAGTTCAATCATTAGAGTTATTATTATCTAGTTAATCATAGTAACAGTGTTGTTTTAGTAATTGTTTGTTTATATCAATAAAGTTTATTTAAAGTTATTTGTGAGATTGTTCTTTATCTGGCACCCGAACAGGAATCTTATCAACCTTATCTTATCAGGTCAGTAAAGGTGATGAAATTTTCCTGAAGATCAAGAAAAATCAAAGAAATACCCTAACAGATTTTGGATCGATTCAGTGAAGACAGCTATGAATGGACTGAATGAGACTGAGGAAGGACCGAAGAAATAATCTTTTGGCAACAGTTCTTGGAGTAAACCACCTGGAGCTTGTGTTTCAACACTTTAATAGGATCAAGAAAACCACTTTTGATAGGACTTGACAGAATTTAGTTAAGTTTTTATTTCATGTATGCCTAAGGATAAGAAAATAGGGTTAGATTAGATATAAGTGAAATAACAGACCAACAAAGCAATTTATTAATTAACAATAATATATGAAATAGTTCAACATCCAATGTGAACATTATATATTCTATGGTTAAAGAGGATTACGGTCATATCTCCACCTGATGATTAAATATTTTTTGTAAAATCGGTAAAAGCTTTTTGTGACACGGTTTGACGTGAAAACAATACTTTAAGAGTTCAAATCATGCCCGACATCTATCCAAAGTAACAAATAGGTTAGTAGGTAATACTAGACTTGCCTATTAACAAATACTTTTATAAACGTATCCGCAATCTTAGACTATTTATAGAACATTTTATATGATTTAACATAAGAAGGGCCATATTCTGGGCTGCAGGAACTATTCTATTATAAGAGGAATTATGCTCCTTTAATGTACATATAAGGTGTTTTCCAAAATACTTTTCACCTAACTCCTCCCATTTGCTGACAGAATAATTGGAAAATATCAAACTGGTTTTTGGAAAGGCAAATCAACTACGGACCAGATCTTCAGCCTCAGGATATTTTTGGAAAAATGTCTGAATACAGAATGACGACACATAATTTGTTCATAAACTTTAAGTCTGCCTGCGACATCGCTGGACTGGGACATGTTGCCCGAATGAATAATGAGGATACACAAAAACGTCTCCTGGACAGAAAACTATACCGAACCAGAGGACAGCCTAGCCTCAGATGGGAGGACTTTGTGACTCAGGATGCTAAGATCCTACTGAGAGTCAGAGACTGGAGAACAGCAACACAAAGCTGAACCACAGGGCGAAAGCTTAGTGAGGAGGGCAGGGACCCAACATCGGGCTGAAGTTCCATGGAAGAAGAAGAAGAAGTACTGCAGATAAACAGAGCAGTAAATAGCGTAGGACATAAATGTAGATAAAAAAATATGTCATGGATGAAAACTGGCTTATGAAGATTCCTAAGAGGACTTATATGGTGATGATGGCTTGTTTTGAAGAGAATAAAATAATCTCATTAAATAATTTTTTTTTTGTATGAATAAATAATCCGTTTTAAGAACTTAAACTAATAATAGGCTCTACTTCAAATTTATTATTTTTTCTATATGATTGTATGTGAATTTCATACCATTATATATGACTGTACTAGAAATGATTGTTTTATATCAGGAACATTGGTACAATAATTTATTGGGGGACGTGGAGGCAAAATCAAAAATTTTCTAACAATTTTGACCGAATTTTCCAACAATAATTTTGTATTCAAAAATAACATTGTTTTGATAAAATCCCACTTTTAAAAGGTATAGATAGTGGTTTTAAATTTTAGTAACACTTTGAGTAAACAGTTTTACTACAATTTTCGCAGTTTGAAGTTGGTTTTCAAATTCCTTACATTTTTAGTTTTCAATTTTTTTGGGGGGGAATACTCACAAACGGTAGACGATATGAAAAAAAAAATAAGGACTAAAATTTGTTCTTCAGCTCATGCACAACAAAATATGCACTTATGCATTTTTTGCGTAGGAGGAGTCTGGAAGGAGTTATTCTTAATGTAATGAGAAGCCACATGTGGCAGCCATCTTGGATTCATGATGTCCTAAAACCAACCAGCACAATTTAAAGATAAACACCCGGTACTACACTACATAAGCATAACGGGATTCCACATAGTCGCACCTTCCCTTCCCAAAAAATCCTATGGAATACAGTTTGCTCCTCCCCTGTAAAGTAGAAGTTGGGTGACTGCTTCAATCTCTTACTTTTAACTGATACTTCTTGTTCCATGTATCAACTATCAATTAACCAAGATGCTTTCAGTTTCTTGTAATGGTGAAGCATCGAAACGTCATGCATCATGATTCAGATTTTTTAAAAACTTGTATTTTATATCGACTTCATGGCATTCTCCCAGTATATCAAAGAAATAAATATTTAAAGACTATATTTCGTAATATATATTATAGATGCAAATGGTAATGAGTATTTTATTATATTACAACTGTTTCCACAATAATATTTCTGCAACAGTCATCAGTCTAGTGAACACTAAATAAATAATTTTTTTTTTAAATGCTTGATTAGTCTAATATTAATATATCTAAGTAGCACATTTATTTTAATATAAATAAAAATTAATAATTAACAGACAAAAGCAATTCATATTCAACTAATTAACTTTAAAGATTAATGATAAAATAAATATTTGATTATCTAAACTGTTGTTTTCAGTTGTTTTTTTAATGTATAATGCCATTTATAAGGGCCGTAGGTCCCTCAAAATTGAGAGATTACAAGTAGAGACGTAGAAGTCTAAAAGTTGAAATGTGCTGGTCGCGAAATTGAAGGTTATTCAGTAAACAAGATGAAGCACATAAATTATATTTATTTGACTAAACTATAAATATTCCAAATAAATCAGCCTAAAAATAAATGATAACAAAATATTGCACTAATAATGGAAACAGTGTAAAGAAAAAATTAATGAATTTACGATAATGTATCACTTTTATAACTGACAATAGTTGCCACTTAAAAGGTTAAATAAATAAACAATAGACTATTTTCCAATGGTAAAAATAAGGAATTAGTAATATATAAAACTAATTCTTATTCAATGAAAAGGGAATACCTCCTAGAGGTAGATTTTTGGGCTCCTGAGGACGAAATGGATGCTTGCACTAGTGTAGTATTACAAAATATTTTTACTCATTCTTATCAGTAAGCAAAACTTGTATTGTACAAACCTATTTTGATTTAATTTAAACAATAATATACGTTGGCATAGAAAATATTATAATATACGAACATATCAGAAACCTCCAGTTGGAGTGGGTTTCTTAAAAGTAGAACGCTCGATGGAGCCCCCTCCCCTAAACAAAATCCTGGCAACGCCACTGACAGTGGTGAAAAAGAAAACAGAAGCGAGAGAAGGAGAAGAGGTCTCCCTGGGCAGATTTAGTCTCCAATCCAAGTCAATAGAGCAAAATCAATTTGAATATATAAAAATTTAGCTCGATCAAAATTAAAACCAGTGGAGATTTGACAAAAAGCCATAAGATCAAACTTGTATATCTTTTAGTCTTTGATAGGCCTACCACGTTTGAAGACCGTCAGTCTCCACTGTGTTTAAATAGTTTGGTGAAAAAACAATCTGATCTATAAATAAAAAAACTAGCTCTATCTAAGGTGAAACCGATATAGAGATACGACAAAAATTGATAGAATCAAAATTGTAGATCTCACAAAATTAATAGCTGTTGGTGCAATCCGTTTGTTAATAGATATTACCGTTTAGTCATAATAGACCTTCAAATATAAGTCTTTTAAGTTGCGTCCGCCATTTTGATTTTTTTTGGGAAGGGGGTTAAACATAAAAAAATTTACTTTTTGGAATTTTCTCCTTGGTCACAGGTTAAAGCTACAAGTTTGCCAATTTTCAAGTTTATAACTCATCTAGTAAGTTGGTTAGAATTTGTACAAATGAGTGAGTGAGGAAGACAATCTGAATAGCTGCCTGTGAGTCAGTTGTACAAGAGGTTGTACAGTATTTAGATTATAAATATATAAAGGTACTCTCTAAATACAAAATTTGATGCTCTACAAGTTTTATTCGAAAGATGTTTAATTTAGAATAGCTATTTCCATGGTACAGGTGTTTAAAAGTCAGTATATTGAATTTTTTTTGCTAAGTTGGTAGAAAATGTTCTGTTTTTTTTTACCGTCGGTTTACCATTTTCCTGAACCAAATTTATAATGTTAGATACTCATCCAACGTAGAATTTGATGTTCTTTAATCTTTGAAATACAAAAGTTTTCACTAGGAAGCACCGTTTTGGAGTTATAAATCAATAACTGAAAATACTTCGAAAATTTCCTTGTTTCATTGGCCACCATTTTGTTTCGTGGCAGCAGAAGTCTATTTTTTAGTTCTTCTTCAAGAGCACAATTGTATGAAATAAGTGAGCCTTTGGGTAAAACAAGTCACGTTTTTCTGTATGGACTCCCGGTAATTAGCACTGAGGAACAACCAATAGGGCTGGCCCAAGGTGATTACTGGCTGGGACTGAAAGTATCTGATGCTTTCAATGTGTCACATTTTAGCATACATGTTACCAGCCGGTATCAGTGACAAAGTATCAGATCGATACATTCCAACTAGGGATGGGATAGCGAAAGCAAAATATCGATGTCGATATCCGTTAACAATATCGATATCACGATATTATCGACATAAAATATCGATATTTCAAAATATCTATATTATAAAATATCATTAATATTTGAAAAAAAAAATCTAGACGAATTGGAAGGGGATTAGGAGATGATCTGTTACATAATATTTAAATCCTACTGCAAATGAACTTAATACAAACAATATCTCAATTATGGCGTCACAAAAATATCGATATTCAAAAATATCGTTAATTTTTTGTATTAAATTAAAAAAGTTTCTAAGCGAATCGGAAGGTAATAAGGAGATAACCTGTTTCTTAATATTTAAATCTTGCTATAAATAAACTTGTGGAGGCACAGAAATACCAACATTTCAAAATATCTTTAATTTTTGTGTTAAATTAAAAAAAAAATCTGAATGATTTGGAAGATTAGAAGATAACCAGTTTCTTAATATTTAAATTATGTTGTGAACGAACTTAATAAGAACAATATCTTAATTGAATCGATACAGAAATATCGATATTCCAAAATATAGTTAATTTTTTTATTAAAATTTAGAAATCTTCATAATGAGTAGGAAGGAGATAGCTTGTATCTTAATATTTAATTCATGATGCCAGTCAACTTAATAAAAACAATATCTTAATAATATCGGCACAGAAATATCGGTATTGTAAAAACAATAACTGGATAATATCGGCACAGAAATATCGATATTATAAAAACAATATCTTAATGATATCGCCACAGAAATAACAATATCCTAAAATATTATTAATTTATTAATTAAATTAAAAAAATATTCTAAACGAATTGAAGAAATTAACAGGAGAATAATGGCGGTGACAGAGTCTACCACGCAAAACTGAAACTTGTCAAGTTTCAACTGTTCTTTTAAGCTACGAAATTATAATTATGGACCAATGGAGCGGAAACTTAGTATTTGTCCCAAGACGATTGTCGTAAAGTGAGTATTCGAAAGTAACTGTATCAAAGCAAGTAGGCTAAGAGGGGCAGGACATGTCAAGAATGAGAGAAGGTGACATGATACAAAGAAGAATGTTACGAGCTGCACATCAGTGGGAAAATAAGAAGGGGAAGACCAAGAAGCTGATGGAAGTGGAGGATGGATCCAAACAACGGTTCGGCGAACCAAGTTCCCATTTGTGTAGAGCTGACGGATAACGGTTCGTAAGTTTTTCCTTTGTTCGTATAGAGTGTAGAGGCCACGAATCGAACTTCGGTTCGCCGAACCGATGTTCCCTTGTTTGTAGGCCGCTTTAGAGTCAAAATAAAGTATTTTAAATAACGCATTAGTGTCATAAATAACAAAAAGAATTAGAGAACGAATAATAAAAAAATATATACAGGGTGTCCCACCTCGTGATGTCAATACTTTAGGGGGTTATTCTAGAAGTCATTTGTAGTTAAATGGCGCAGAAATGAAATTTCTATCTTAACCCATCGAAGAGATATCCTATTTTTTGTGTATTTTTAAAAATACACGATTTTTTAGTTAAAAACTGTAATTATTTAATTTCTGGTTGATGTATCGTAAAAAACGAGGATATTTTCAAAAACTACATTAAATTTCCTATAAGGAACACCCCTCTTTAAAATTTTATTTATTCACACAAGCGGTATACAGTAATTAATAGTAGTTAAAAATTTAAAAATTAGTATTTTCTGATTGTGTTTACACTTTTCTAGCACAGCCAATTTTAGGCGCAGAGGTTTGCCTCTGGGTCAAAAGTTGCATAAATTCATAAACTTTAAAATGATACCCCATTCACCCAGAAAAATAAAGGTTTTGTGTAAAAAACTTTAATTTCCAATTCCAAAACCATAATTACGCTAAATTTATCGGCGGCCTATAACAAAGAGTGAACACACTGAGAACATAATACAAAGAAGGAGGGGATTTTTTTGCTTTTCTTTTTTTTTTTATTATAACAATCTAATGTTTGGAGAACCTATTTAGTCACTCACATATTGAAATTTCCATATTTGTGACGCGCCACGAGAAAAGGGAGCTTAGGATGAAGACCCAAATTTTTCACTAGAGCATAAAAACTTTTTTCTAGTAAATGTATTTCTGAACATCTAAACTACATGTTAAATACTATTTTTGACGTTGGTCACTCTCAAGCATTGTGTAAGCGCGCTGTTTTGTGAAATTCCGCTTTAGACCGGACGGTTTTTCAATGGGAGCTTGCTTTTTTCTAAAATTATAATTTGTAAAAATTAAACTTCAAATCGTTATAATTCTGCTATTTTTGCCCCTAGGGAGCTACAGAAGGGCTCATTTGATTCGTCTCTTCTAAAAATTAGTGGAAAGAAATAGATTTTCATTTGTTCACCCTAAGCTCCCTTTTCTCATGGCGCGTCACAATAATTATTACAAAGGTAAATAAGGATTATTTTTTTTATGAGCGAACACTCCTAGAACATAATAAAAATAAGCAGATTTTTAAAAAATTGTTTTATGAAAAATATTAAATTTAAGACAATCATAAATTTAGTTCTTACAAATTATTATAAGCAATATGTATCTAGATACATAATGTCTTTATACACTTTACAATAAAAATGTCTGAAATGTAGGTACCTAATAATACTAATTCTAATTACTACTCTTTTAAAAGAAACAATAAAATAAAAAATATTATTTACAATAAAAAAATACAAAACACGAAAAGTAAAAAAAGTTGTTTATGAAAAGTAAACAGTACTCCTAGGGAAACTGTTAATAATAATACATAATATGTATAAGAATATTATTCTTAAAATAAAAAAAAAAATCAATATTGAAATATTCAAATTAATTTATTGGCCCATTAAATGCTCAAAATGCCCCCCTGCCTGCTGTCTACACATATGAGCCCGTAATCTAACCGAATCAACGGCTTTGCGCCTCTCTCCTCATGATATTGCTCTGCGCTTCAATCCTGGCAAGGAGTTCCTCCCTTGATCCCCACAGGCTCGGAGTAAACTTTGCTCTTCAACGTTCCCCATACGTGGAAGTCGAGAGGAGTAAGATCGGGGGATCGAGCAGGCCATGGAACAGGTCCATATCGACCAATCCAACGGTTTGGGAAGTGGTTATCCAACCAAGCCGTCACTTCTCTCCCACTGTGGGCCGGGCATCCATCCATTTGGAACCGTGTGCGATTGATGTCAGGCAGGGGATCTTCAGGCTGATTAAAAAGAGGATACAACTGGATTTCCAGAAGTTCCCTAAATAATTCCGCATTCATTCGTCTGGGCAATATTATCGGGCCAATTAGACGATTATCTACCACTCCCATCCATACATTTATGTTGAACTGGTATTGGAAGGAGGATGGCCTAACAGCATGGGGATTATCCTCCGCCCAGACATGAGTATTGCGGGCATTAAAAAGCTCCCCACGCGTAAATGTTGCTTCATCAGACCACAAAACACGTCCAGCGAACCAGCGGTCTTCCTGGCACTGGTCTGCAAACCATTCGCAAAATTGTCTCCTGGCCGCCATGTCTCTATCCAGCAATTCTTGAACCGGGCTGAGGTGGAAGGGATGTCTTCCGTCACCGACTAAAATTCGGTGCACTGAGCTGTGGGGGATCCCAAGTTGTGCTTCTGCTTCACGAACACTAGAAGAGGGGTTTTCATAAAAAAAATTCAGCACCTCTTCCTCATGTTCAGCATCCTGGACATACCGTGCCCCGACAGGCTGTTTCGGCAGCGATCCGGTCTCCCTCAGGGTACGAAAAGTAGAAGAAAACGTTCTGCGATCCGGCAACCGTCTGTCTGGGAAACGACGACCGTATTCACGAACAGCTTCCGAGGCATTTCCATCGGCAAAGCCATATACAAACACAATATTAGCGTATTCTTCAGTTGTGAAAAAATTAGGCATGTTGCTGGAAGCAAGTGCACCTCACCACTTGTAAAGTGATAATGAATGGCCATTTGATACTGGGAGCGAGTCTCGAGCTAGACAAGCACGGACAGGATTGGTTGACTAAAGGTATGAGCTTACCTTTGATCTATCTTTAGACATCAAAGTATTAGAAACATTATTATTATTATTATTCAATAAAAGTTCTTTTGGGTTGGACCATGCCACATTATTGTAAACCTAGATTTTGCTCATCTTGCTGTGAGCCTCTTCAAGGTTAATATCGTAATGAAAAAATAAATAAAATAATTCTAATTTACCTATGTAAGTATGGAAATTTCAATATGTGGGTGACTAAATAGGTTTTCCACTCATTTTATTGTTAAAAGAAAAAGAAAAAAAAGAAAAGCAAAAAAAATCTCCTTCTTTGTATTATGTTCTCAGTGTGTTCACTCTTTGTTATAGGCCGCCGATAAATTTAGCGTAATTATGGTTTTGGAATTGGAAATTAAAGTTTTTTACACAAAACCTTTATTTTTCTGGGTGAATGGGGTATCATTTTAAAGCTTATGAATTTATGCAACTTTTGACCCAGAGGCAAACCTCTGCGCCTAAAATTGGCTGTGCTAGAAAAGTGTAAACACAATCAGAAAATACTAATTTTTAAATTTTTAACTACTATTAATTACTGTATACCGCTTGTGTGAATAAATAAAATTTTAAAGAGGGGTGTTCCTTATAGGAAATTTAATGTAGTTTTAGAAAATATCCTCGTTTTTTACGATACATCAACCAGAAATTAAATAATTACAGTTTTTAACTAAAAAATCGTGTATTTTTAAAAATACACAAAAAATAGGATATCTCTTCGATGGGTTAAGATAGAAATTTCATTTCTGCGCCATTTAACTACAAATGACTTCTAGAATAACCCCCTAAAGTATTGACATCACGAGGTGGGACACCCTGTATACGGTTATATACTCAGTGACGTCAATTTTATTAAATTTACACTATTTCCTGTAAATTAAATAGAAATATAAGTTTTGAATAAAATATTTCTTGCTAATGAATTTTGATTCTTATATTTCAGTTAAATTATTATTAAAATTATTTTTTAAAGTAAAAAATATCCATAATTTTACTCACACAATAAGTGCTAAATTTTACAACTAATAAAAAATCACTAATTAAAAACCAGCTTCTTGGGATTGTTTAAATTAAAACAAAAATAAATCTCGAAGCCCAACTTTAAACACTTCAGACAAATCAACATTTAGGAACGTTAATTAATACAGTATTATATTTTAATGTAAAATAAAATAGAAATAATTTCTACTTTTGAGCTACAATCATTCAATTAGGTCACCAAATATCAATTCTTATCTATTTCAAGAATCAGAATCCATTTAACCCCAAAACCTTTTTTTAAGTTTTAAGAAAATAAAATTAAACTAGAATTTTGTTTTATAAGAAACAATTTTTATTTAACAGTTTTACAAAAATAATTATCCAGTAATCTAACAAAAGTTCTTTCATAATAGTTATCCTTTACTTTTAAAAATAAAAAATATGCAGTAACTGTATGGTGAATTAAAAATAAATAATAACAATTTCGGATTATGATAATTACTATTACATTACACTATATTATAATACACTAACACTTCATTACAATTGTTACGATATTATACATTATAATAATAGGTATTAATAATACAAAAAATAGTTATGGCTCCCTGGATATTTCAGAGGCAACTGTGAATCAAAAGACGGAAAACTGGTCCCAACACAGGCTCGCGGTTGGGTCTGGATTAGAGGCCCAGTACCAACCGTTGACTCC
This sequence comes from Rhaphigaster nebulosa, assembly GCA_948150685.1. NCBI lineage: Eukaryota > Metazoa > Arthropoda > Insecta > Hemiptera > Pentatomidae > Rhaphigaster > Rhaphigaster nebulosa. The sequence continues at coordinate 3,405,689 of OX411307.1, forward strand.
AACGTTGGCCTACTGTGTGCGCCTTAAGATTATATTACAGTTGGGAAATGTTTTTATGCCGTATTTTGTTTGCAAAGCAAATAATAATACAGTTGATATAATACAGTTGATATAACATAATTTATTTTAATACAGGGACTTGATTGTTTTTTTTTAATTGTTTAATAATAATAATAATAATAAATTCTTTATTTATTCCGGGACATGTCCCTTTAGAATAATATTACATGTAAAATCAATAGAGCTTTAGAGCCTTAGAGTAGAACAAAAAAGAATATGAAATTGAGTAAATAATAGCATAAATAAACAAATGAAAAAAAGATGAAATTATAATAAATAATAATGACATAACTTTTAAACCTTTAAGGAAAAATAAACTTGCAATATTAATACATTAAAAATAAATACAGACAAAAAGAATAAATTTATATTAATAATAAAAGTAAAAATAATGCATTAATATATAATTGGATGCAAATTTAAGTGCAAATTTTGGAACTGCATGGACATGAAGTGACTGAATAGACGGGATTTAAAGGTGGGAAGAGTAATGGAGCAACGGATGGAAGAAGGAATGGAATTCCATAGGGATGAGGATCGGATAAGAAAAGTTCTATCAAAACCTGCGAATCGGTAGGCCGTTATAAATAAATCATAAGACCGAGAACGGATATGGCGGGAATGAACAGAGGATTTGAATTGAAGGAGGTCGAAGATGTACGATGGACGGCGGGATTGGATGACTTGGTAGAGGAAGGATGCCAGGAAGTACTTACGAAGGTAGGAAGGGCACAGCCACTTCAACTCTTCTTAGAATCGGGAGACAGAGGCGTCCCTCGGGATCTCAAAGATAAATCGTACAAAGCAGTTTACAAATCGTTTTATTTTTGCCTTAAGGTCCCCAGAGACGCCCCCGTACAACAGTAGGGGGAATATTAAGAAGGTAACTAGGAGTTTTGGGGTTTCAAATGGGAATATGTTACGAAGGTAATGTAGTCGCTTTAAGGTGGAAAAGGTACGACGGGAAATTTCAGAGACATGGTTTTTCCAGGATTGTGCACTGCAGGATGCAGGATAGTGAACTGCAGTGTGAGAGGAGGACGCGGCGGTTTGCCTATTATCCAGGTGGAGCGAGGAGTCAGGTGCCTTGTGGATACTGGGAGCTCCGGCACAATCCTGAGTCGGAAGGCGGTGGAGAAGTTGGCGGTGCGAAAAGGGACACTCCAGGTACAGGTATGTTCATGTAAATTGACTACTCTGGGTGGCCCTTGTATAGTAGAGGGGGAGGTGATGGTGGAACTGGGGGCATGGTTTAAAACAGGGACCAAATTAAGAGTTCACGTGGTGGAGAATATGTTGCGCGGTTATGAAGGGATAATCGGGTGTGACATTTTAAATCGATTAGGAACTCGTGTGCGAAATAAGGATGGTAAATGATCCATTAAGATAGGGGATAAGACGTACAAGTGTTACGGGAGGGTGAGAGACACGATGGTTAATGTAGGCGCGGTGAACTGGGTGGAGGATTGGAGGTTACGAATCCGGCGGGACTTTAACGACATTTTTCACAAGGAGGGCGAGCGGTTAGGCACTACGGGAGAAACCGTTCACGAAATACCGTTAAAGGAAGAGCGTGTGACGTATGTGAAAGAAAGGCGATACCCGCAGGCGTTGAGGCAGCACATAAGGGAAGAGATAAGAAGTCTTAAAGAACAAGGAATCATTGTGGATAGCACATCACCGTACAATAGTCCACTTTGGGCGGTGAGGAAAAAGAGCGCGCCTGGGGAAGAGAAGTATAGGGCTGTGATCGATTATAGGAGGTTGGATGAAAACACGGTAGACGAGAAGTACCCCATCCCGCGATTCGAAGACATCATAGATAGGTTGAGCGGGGCAACGGTGTTCAGCACCCTAGACTTAAAGGCGGGATACCATCAGATCAAGATGCACCCGAGAGATCAGTCCAAGACGGCGTTCACATTCGAAAGAGGACATTATCAGTTTACTAGGATGCCGTTCGGACTCAAAAACGCGCCCATTACCTTTCAGAAATTAATGGAAGAGTTCCTCCGAGGAGTGGATGAAGATGTGTGTCAAGTCTATATGGACGATCTTTTGGTGTTTAGCAAGACCGAGAAGCAGCATATAGAGGATCTCAAGAGTGTGTTCAATAGGATACGGGAATTCGGTCTGAAGCTCTCCGTTGAAAAGTCACTGCTAGGAAAAGGAGAGATTACCTTCTTGGGACACACCATTACGAAGGAGGGAGTTAAACCTGATAAGAGCAAGGTGGACGCAATTTCCAGGATGGCGGTACCGAGAGACGTAAAGGGGATACGTCGTCTGTTAGGCTCGTTGAATTATTACCGACGTTTTGTACCGGAAATGGCGGAATATCTGGTCCCTATCAACAACCTATTGAAAAAAGGACAGAAAATTTTTGTTACACCAGAGATGGAGAATAACATCCGCAAATGTATGGCGCGACTGCAAGAGGAACCAGTACTTGCCTTCCCGGACTTTGAGAAGCCCTTCATGCTCACGACAGATGCCAGCGAGTATGCATTGGGAGCGGTTTTGTCACAGGATGGGGAAAAACGAGATCGTCCTGTTGCTTATGCTAGTCGGCGTCTCACGGAAGCCGAGACCAGATATAGTGCACTAGAGCGTAAACTTTTAGGAATAGTGTGGGCAATAGACCATTTCCGACCCTACGTATTTGGCAGAAAGTTCACGGTGCATACAGACCACAGACCCCTGCAGTGGGTGGGCAAGATGAAGGAATCATCCGCTCGAATCACTAGGTGGAAGGAGTTTTTGGGACAGTACAACCTGGAAATCAAGTACAAACCCGGGAAAGAGAATGTGGTAGCCGATTGGCTGTCCCGGGCCATAATGGTAAACGCGGTGGACGAGGCGGGAGAAGAATCGTCACGGGACATTAGACAGTTCCTACAGGAATGGACTCCGGAGGGAGAAGGGGAACAGAGTACCGGCAGTAGCGAGCAGATGGATGAAAACCAGGTCGAAGAAACATCAGTGGGAGACAGGCCGATTGAGATGACGCAACTTGAGGAGATTATTAATTACAAGCGACGCCAGATCATTTGGAAAACCAGGACCTCGGGACTTCTCAAAATGGAGTTCTCCAAATATGGCAATTGTGACATCATCACCATCTGGTCACAACCCGGAGTCAACGATGAGAATATTTGTCGGGTACTGAAGGATGCTTCCAAGCCGGGAAGAACATCCCACTTATATATAGGAAATGCCACCGTGGGGAAAAAGTGCAGCGGTTATGGCGGTTAGAAAGATTGGGTGTGGACCGCAACTTCATTCGATGTACCCTGATGGTAGAGACGATCCGAGAGAGCGAACGTCAGAACGAAATCACCGTAGCATATCACCAGGGCAAAACTAATCATAGGGGAATCGCCGAAACTTTGCAAGCACTTAAGCGGCGGTACTTCTGATGGAACATGAAGAGGACTGTCAGGGAGGTCGTGGGGGCATGCGACGTTTGTTTATCTACTAAATACGATAGGCATCCTCCCAAAGGAGTACAAGAGGAGACGCCCACTGCAGAATCACCTTTGTCGGACCTGCAAATCGATACTTTCTCCTGGAGGGGCTATAAGTGGGTCACGTTAATAGATTGTTTTAGTAAGGTAGCAGCGGCCCATCTCATAAATGAGAAATCGGCGGATGCAATCCTAGGGGTCCTTCGTGCATGGTTTAAGGTCTACGGGGTACCCGATAAGATCGCCTCTGATGGTGGAATGGAGTTTAACAACGCCAAGATCAGGGCAGAAGCAAAGGAACTGGGCATTGTCTGGAGAATTAACACCCCGGGACACCCTAAGAGTAGAGGAGTCATCGAAAGATTACATAGTACTGTTAGCGACCATCTCCGTATTTATCAGTTGGATAAAGGGTTAGAGCCGGATGAGGCGATGGAAAAGGCGATCGCGGCGTATGAGTCCATTCACTCAGTTACTGGATTTTCTCCCTTTGAAGTGATTTTCGGGCTCCGACAACGGCGGAGGGACATTAGAGCTACAACCGTTGAGGGCGAATTAGGCGAATTAAGAGATCAGGTGGTTACGAATCGGATATCGATCGCGAAGTTACGGGAGAAAGTGAAGGATAAGTTAGAACGGGAGAAGCGGAGCCAGGTGGCGAAAGAAAATCTCAGGGTCAAAGAGGCCATGGGGAGGATCAAAATTGGGACCGTCGTGTATAGACAACGGAGTTCCAACCGGGGGAAAGAATTGATTCGCTACGAAGGGCCATTTCGAGTGGTAGCAATTAGGGAACATAACCTTGTAACCATTGAACACATTAAAGATTCCAGGAAACGTAGAAATGTTCATATTGAACAACTTAAGCTTCCACTCGAGTAGTGTGACCATTCGTAACGGCCTGGAGTGTCCTGGCCGTCATACAGAAGCCATATACAGAAGAAAATATAATTTTGTTTTATTATTTTTGTTATTATGAGTGTATATATAATGTGGACCGATGTTCTATTATATGAAGTATCTATTTTTTTTCTCTCTTTTTTTTCTTTTCTTTTTGTGTATAGTGCGTATTAGTCCTATTTTTGTTTAAAACATAAGTGTTGCAGTGAATCAAAAATCGAAAGTGAAAAAGAGAATTTTGGTTGTAAGTTCATTTTATTTTTGTAAGTACATTTTTTTTGGTTTGTTGTAATTATTGTTCAGCATTATGTACGTTGGCTGTTGTTGGCCTTCCGGCCTTTGGCATCCCTCTTCTCCAAGTTTCCGAAGTTTTTCGAAACTGGTGGGGGGAGTCCTGGGGACCAACAATATTTACATTAATCCTTAAGACCTTCTATGTAAACAAACCAAAGATATATATGTAGGATTACTAGAGCAATAAAGGCAGTTATCTTTCTGAGTTCATTGCGTTTATTATTAAAACCTTTTCTTTTTTTTTAACTTTTTCGCTCGATAAACTCTAAGTTATATATATATATATATTATATACTTTATTTTGTATATTTTATGCTAATAAATACACATTTTGATTCATTCATTTCATATTTCATAAAAAATTGAAATATACATAACATAATAAATAAATCTCCTTTAGATTTCTAATTTTCTTTAGATATTTTAGCTGCTAAATTCACTTTCTTCCGCTGATCAAATGCATTCTTCTAAATTTAAACCAGTTGATTCATCTTCTTCTGAACATTGTAATTTTTACTGTGCAGTTCAATTCGTGGCCTCTACACTCTATACGAACAAAGGAAAAACTTACGGACCGTTACCCGTCAGCTCTACACACATGGGAACCTTGGTTCGCCGAACCGTAGTTGGCGAACCGATGTTCCCATGTGTGTAGGCCACTTAAGTCTCAAATGTTTTTTTTTTTAAAGCACCATTCATCCTAAGAATAATTTAAAAATGCAACTAAATAAGGATTAACGAGACTGAAGTCCTGGCAGCAACCGGTGCCGTGCCCAGAATGGAGGGGTCATTTTCATGAAATACATTTAGACTATACTATCATTACCAAAAATATTAAATAATATTATTTTATTTTATTAAAGAAGGATTTCATTGTACTGCCACCTGTCACGAGACGAAATTAAATACATAAACACCTGTTGAATGAACAGCCAAGCCAAAAATATTACGAGTAAAATAAAGAAGCCTACGTACGATCATCATACAAGATACGTACTAGGAGAGGGAGGACGCAATGAACGTCCATCGACCAATCCTTTGATGTTTGCCGCCAGGAGACGGGAACGCGGCCAAGGTCGGCTCTGATTTTTCTCCAGTATACACACACTAAAATAATCTCGGTCAATAGAGCTGTTGGCTGTCGATTGTTGGACAAGAATTGCATAGTGTGGACGCGTTTGGGGTTGGGCCCGTTGGCGTTGGTCGTTGGCTCTGATTTCCATCACGTCCAGATTAGCCTTGGCCTTGGCCGAAATTTGCCTAGTGTGTGCGTGCCTTTAAACATCTCTTTAGGCCCCAGTAAAAGTTAATTTATAGAATACATACTATAATGTTTGTTATGGATCATAGGAGCCGACACGGGCGGGAGGAGGGGTGGGCAAGGCATTTTTTTCATAGTCGCTCAATGTTACATAGTCGTTTTCTGAAAAATAACATATTTTACAATTTTACATGTTTACATCCCGGTTTCCCGGTCCAGTATGATTTGAATTTGTTATATAATGCTATTGATGACTGTGCTACTCCTTTATGTCCCTCTCCCATCCCATGTTTTCATGTCACACAAACCTTCGCCCTCCTCCTCAAATATTTCCTAAATGCGCTGGCATTTTGAATAAATATGTATTGATTAAATGTAAACAGTTAATTATAGTTTTTTACTTCTTTGTAAAATAAAGATGCTTGTTGATTTTTCGTTATAAATTAAGAAAGGATAACTTTCTATATAATGGTAATGTTAATACATAAGTAAAAATTTTTGAGAAATTTAATCTATTTGCAGTTACATTTAAAAAAAAAACCTGTACCACTACAACCCATGAAGGGTCTTGGGTTCAGTACTTGTTAAGGACCGTACTGTCTCCAGGCCAACGGTTGTGGTGCAAGAAGGTGATTTGGCCGAGATCACGCTCAACCGCCAGGTTTTTCCCCCAATTAAGGGTACCCATTTTATAGAGGCTGGGTGGAACCCAGGAGGGTCTCCTGATCCCACAGGGTCGATCCACGGTTGATAACAGAATAAATAATTATCTGCCACAGCCGGTCTCGAACCCGGACCGGGAGCATTGTAACTTAGTGCCTTACCACTGAGCTACTCCGCTCCCTAGTTACCTCCCTACTTACCTTAGCTCCCTAGTTACATTTAACCCTAATTAATTAAAAGACTGCAGCAAAATAATAATTACGTAAAATTAATTATGCAGGCTAGAAGAATTGAAAATAAGAAAGTAGTGGGATCATTATTATGATATAAGTTGCAAATTACCTTTTCCTATCATAATTAATATTTTTAAATCAGATAATATTTTAAATAATTTAACTGAAAATCAAATCAAATCGATAAGTAGATAACTGAAAGGTGAGCAAAAAATCTACAATGCACTAAATTGTCTATATATTGCGATGACATAAAACCTTAATATTAAAACAACATTAAACATACTAAACTAAGGGATAATAAAATCATTACTAAAAGTGAGTTATTTTATAACTTTTACAATAGCTAACATGGGTGCGGCTCATTAAAATTAAAATAAATAAAACTAGATCTACCTGTAATGACCCTGATGCAATCAGTATTGTTCGGATAGAGACCAGGATAGTTTGGAGAAGAAAGCTCCAGTTTTTCCTGTTTTCCAATACTAAACTGGTAGCACTTCTCATCGACTGCTTCTACAAAAAAAATAATAAATTTGTTTTAGAATCTCTTAACCTTCGATAATAATTCTCTAGAACCATTCATAGCCTCCTGTAGCTGATATAACCACTCCAGGACGCTACACCAGTGTTGCCACATTCCCCTGTCACTGATAAATTAAATAAAATACCTTATATGATTAATGGGACCAAATATCATGGAGTAAAAATTTTACATCATAAATAGCCTCTAACCACAGGTGTGCGCACGGAGGGAAAGAGCGTACCACAAGAGCCTGCTAATAAGTCAGTGTTATATCTATTATAGCCCAAATGTTCTCTTTAATTTTAGCACAAAAATTGTCCGTTTCCAGAGGAGTAAAGAATATCCTCAGACCTCCCGTCCGACTGGGGAGTATTGCAGGACCTCCCCGTACTATGGTTTTGGGCACCCTCTAATAAGGGATGCTGCGCACACCCATGCCTTTAACCAAACACTTTTACAGAGATAGAAGGTCACTTCACTTAATATCTTAAATACTGAATAGCCCAAGGATTAGTTAACAAGTTTTACTTGCCATTTGTCCACCTCAACTTACCGATTATTGTTTTCAGTGTTTATGTACGAGTATGCTATTTTTCGAAGCAAAAGTACATATCACTCGTTTGCAAGATGCAGTTTTGAAGATTTAACTAAGGTAAAAATTAGGGATTGATAAATTACTTGCCACTTCTATAAATTTGTTTTATTGAAAACTAGTTTTGAATGTTATACATTCATCCTCAGTTCTAAAAAAACAAAAAAAAATTCAAAAATAAGCAATTCAAAATATAGTTGGTATTATTATACATATTAAATTACATAAATCAGTATTATAAAACATTTATGAATTATGAATTTATGGTTTCTTCTCGCATTGTACTGGCACTGAACGAGAGATAGACAGGATGTTTTTAGGTAAACGGTTTAAGGGTCAGGATTTTCCCAGTAAGACCGGTGAGTAATTGTTTTTTCTGTTATAGATGGGAATAAATTTAAGATTGGACTGTTGGAGATATTTATTTGGTCATTTAAGCAAAAATCTGGATTGGATTTGAAGAAATTTATTATTTCAAGTGCTTCATATATATTTAATTTGAGACTGTTTTCAACGTGATGTATTAATTTAACTCCTGAGTCTTTGATGAATTTATGATTATTTTCATTTAAATGAATTGCAAAGTTGGAATTATCTGTCTTATTATTATATGCACGTATATGTTCCTTTAATCTCTGATTTAGCGATCTTCCAGTCGCTAAACTGGAAGATTTACTCACCGGCCTTACTGGGAAAACCCTGACCCTTAAACCGTTTACCTAAAAAACATCCTGTCTATCTCTCGTTCATTGCCAGTACAATGCAAGAAGAAACCAGTACAAACTTTTCTGTTTGATATAATCCATTTAAACCTTGGTGAGTACCAACATGCATTTGATTTCTTGTCATAATTAAATTCATAATTCATAAATCTTTTATAATACTGATTTATATAATTTAATATGTATAATAATACCAACTATATTTTGAATTGCTTATTTTTGAATTTTTTTGTGTGTTTTTAGAACTGAGGATGAATGTATAACATTCGAAACTAGTTTTCAATAAAACAAATTTATAGAAGTGGCAAGTAATTTATCAATCCCTAATTAGATTGATCCTACTATACCATCATGCGGATGGCAACTGAAGGTAAGAATTTATGTCATTCAGTAATGATGACATAGAACTGAATCCAGGAGAGGCTCTGAAAAGAGTTCAACACTTTACATACCTAGGATCCATAAATGAATTGGATGATTCCTGTGATATGGAAATAAAAAGAAGGATTGCTGATGGCAAAAGAATAAATATGCTCTATTCAAAACGATGGAGAAGAAATGTCATCCCTAGAACCAAAAGAAGTATCTATAAAAGTATAATACTCAGCATTATGATACATGGATCAGAAACATGGACCATAAAGGGCAATCTTAGGAAGAAACTTCTGGCCACGGAACTGGACTACTGTCGACGAGTGGTAGGAATATCTGGAATCGATAAGGCCAAAAACGAGACAATAAGAGAAAAGATGGCAGCTGAAAAAAATATTCTGGAAGTGATTGAGAAAAAGTGCCTAAAATGGAATGGACATTTAAAAAGAATACAGAAGGAAGACTGCCAAGAGACATGCACTAGTGGAAAATAGATGGAACAAGAAGGCGAGGTAGACCAAGAAAAACCTGGGGCAATGAAGTGGAGGTATCTTTGACGGGACATGGTCTACGAGAGGAATGGGCCTTGGATAGGATAGCCTGAAAGAGGGCCATACAAGGTCTAGGTTAAGGAAACCCATAGCTATAGTAAAAAAAATAAAATAAATAAGATATGATTTAGCTAAAGATAAAACTTTTTTTGTGGTACAAAATAAAATCTTTTCGAGTTATGACATTTCTGTGAGAAGCACTCTCTGCCGATCAGGTTTGAAGATACGATGCTATTGACAAGTATTAAACTATAAATAAGCAATTAAAAAATAAAATCAAGTAGAGGGGAAATGCGGGAACTGGAACACTTTTATGAGTTAGGAATTGATCCTTCTATACCATCATGCGGATGTCAACTTTTATGAGTAGCCAATCAGAAGCTGGCATTTGGTCACTTGACCATGGCGGGAAATATGAATTTGAACCTCGACCTAACCTTAACTGCCACGTGGCCTTACCTCGACTTAACTTTCATCACACCCTTCTTTAGTCACGCGACCATTAGTTCCCGCCCCTTTTTACCCCCTGAGATACTTAAGTTTTTGTAGATGCTGAGTGTGTGGCCAGCCGCCACTTTGTTTTTCTGCAACTTGAGAGGCTTAGGTCTTCGTCGAAGGGTCAGGTACCCACTTTCTAGTATGCAACCTTCTCAACGGTTATATAGCCTTCACGTATTTTTACAACTTCTTAATGTTTACATAACCTTTACAATATTTAACTCAGCCTACAAGTAAACAGACTTCATCATGTACAAACAAGTTTGATGATGCCTAGATGAAATGTAATCATGGATTTTGAACGGTAAATCTCTAAAACATTAACAAAGATTAGGGTCCTTTAATCCTAAACAGCTTTTGGACCTTGAACTGTTAATCCTTTGAAACCACCGAAGCAAAATACACAAAATGATTAAAGTACAAGCAAAGAACAAACTACTGGCTATATAATTACTATCATAAAATTAAATGGGAATATGGGGAAGTTGAATATGAAACTATTGGAGACATTTTCAACTTTATTGATAGTAAGTATAAATTTCCTCCGGCAAAATGATGAAATAATGGAAAGGTGGAGGGAAAACTTTCGGGATCTGCTGGAAGGCAATGAACAGACACCCCCAAATAAATGAAGAATAGAGAGAGGAAGGTCCTTGGGAGGAGGATGATTATAGTGATGAGGACGAACTGGAAGAAGCGCTGGGGAGTATGAAGCTTAGGAAATTCGCAGGTAAAGACTAAACAACTCCTGAAATACATAATACATGAGGTACAAAGGCAGAGAGATTATGCTGCACCTTTTTAACCTAGTGTGGAAGCAAAAGAAAATACTAAAAGATTGGGAAGTAGCAATCATTGTCCCGATAATTAAAAAGGGAGACAACAGAGACTGTAACAACCACAGAGGTATATCTCTCTTAAACATCCCGAGTAAGATATATTCTAAGATACTAGAAAAGAGGATAAGAAGAAGAGTCGAAGGATTGCTCGAAGAGGAACAATACGGCTTTCGTGTAAATCGAAGCACCCAGGACATTATCTTTGCTATGAGACAGGTATTTGAAAAAGTATTAGAAAAAGAAAAGGAAATGTCGGTGAGCTTTGTTGACTTAACAAAAGTCTTCGATCGAGTGAGGAAGACGAATATCCTAGGGGCCTTAAGAGAAAAAGGAATTGATCAATGTCATATACGGGCGGTTGAAAGTCTACAAGAAAACACGAAACGTGGTAAGATGCAACTGCACTTCTCAGGAAACTGAAACCACGATAGGAATCCGACAGGGTTGTAGTCTCAGGTCACTTTTGTTCCTTTTAGTTATGGACTCAGCTATTCGGAGGGCTAAAGACAAAATAAGGAAATTCCACCTAGGGTATGCTAATCTGAAACCAGTGAGCCTCTCACTACTTGCATTCGCTGATGAAGTAGTTATTTTCTCAGAGGATGACAAGAATCTGCAATACAACGTCAATAGATTAAAAGAAGAATTGCTGAAGTCATAAACCCTACGAAGACAAAAGTAATAAGGGTTAGGAAGAAGCCAAGGAGAATTATGCGTGTCATCAGAGTTGAAAACAAAGTCCTTGAACAGGTTGAAAACTTCAAATACCTAGGTACACACCCTAATGAAAATGACTACATTGATTCGGAGGTGACTGAGCGAATCACAGCAGCGGGTGTGTGGGATGATTGAAGCAGTTAAGAGAGGTTTCTTAAACAGACGAGAGGCGGAAAAGGAAACAAAAGTGGCTGTATTCAGATCAACATTTCTCCCTATCCTGACGTAGGCTTCGGAATCATGGACGCTGACAAAGAAGCATCGATCGAAAATACAAGCGTCAGAAATAATATTTTTCCAAAAGATTGAGGGAAAAACAAGAAGAGATAGAGTCCGAAACATCACCATCAGATCGAACCTTAAGGTTAAGCCGGCCAACGATGAAGAAAATCGACTGAGATGGCTTCACCACCTTCTACGAATGGAACCGAGCAGAAGTGCTAGTGAAGCATATCGAACCAAAGCAGAGGCGAAGCGGGGAAGAAGAATTAAAGAAGGACTTCCAGAGAAGAGGACTTCAATGGAATAATAGAAGGCAACTTGTGGAAGACCGACAGAGCTGGAGAGGGCTCTAGAGACTTCCTCTTTGCACCGCTTAAGCGGTCCATAGAGGAATGAATATGATGATTTTTTTTCGTTAAGGGTCAAGAAAATGATTCTATTACAAAATATGCACAATTGTTCTATAGTCGACTTAGAAGATTTTGACTGTCCAAAAATTGATTCATTCATCATAGATGAGATTGGCAGAAAAATGTACGCAGTGTCGGACAAAGGCTTTAGATGCATCGATAAACAATAATTGGTTTAAAATTTATTCACCTCGAATACAATGAGGTACATGTTTACATTTCAACTAGACATCATCCAACATGTTTACACATGACCCAACCTGTTTACAAGTAGGTAAAATCAAACACTAAAGGTTATATAAACATTAAGAAGGTTGCAAAAACACGCGAAGGTTATGTAACCGTTGGGAAGCTTAGATACTATAAAGTGGACACCTTACCCTTCATCGAATAGGTTAAGGTTATATAACCGTTGGGAAAGTTATATATTATAAAGTGGGTACCTGACTCTTCGATAAAGCCCTAAGCCTCTCAAGTTGCAGAAAAAGAAAATGGTGGCTGGGCACACTCAACTTTTACAAAAACTTAAGCATCTCAAATCACAGAAAACCCCAAAATGGCGGCCGGGTGCACCCAGCCTTTAAGAAACCTTAAGTATCTCAAGTTTTAGAAAAACTTAATTACGGCCGAGTACACTCAGCCTCTACAAAACTTTAAGTATTTCAAACAGAAGAAAAACCAAATGGCGGCACAGGGTGGGAGTGAATAAGAGAGGGATGGTGCACTGTGATTGCATTATTAAAGAAGGCTGGGGTTAAAAAGGGACGGGACCTTATGGCCACGTGACTAAAAAGGGGCGTAGACAAATAGTTAAGATAAGACCACGTGACACATAAGGCTAGGTCGAGGTTTTAATTCTTCTTCTTCTGCTGGTATTCCAACGTGGGATATTGAGAGCTGAGCTCCAAACAGCTCAATCAGTCCAGTCTCCCTCCTGTAGACCTCGGCCGGTCATCTCCTCTCGGACTCCTATCCACGTGGTTCTGGGTAGTCCTTGTCTACGCTTTCCGGGCGGCTGCCAGTCCAGGACTCTGTTCGGCCTATCGCCGTTTCTTTCAGAGACGGTCTCTGCTATACACATTCGCTGCCTAACCACTTCATTTTGGACTCTGTCCAGCCTTGTTATTTGGAGACGCCTTCTCCAAAAATCCATTTCTACAGTCCGAACTTGACTAGGAATTCGACTATAGCCGAGAAGTCGAATCCATATTAATCTACGGATGTGAGCCATGGTCGATGAATAATCGCTTGTATCTCAAAGTTCGGACTGTAGAAATGGATTTTTGGAGAAGTGGATTCGACTATAGCCGAGAAGATAGCCTCTATAAATTTAGAGATACTAAACAGAGGTAGCGAGGCTACTTTTGTCCCTCGAGTCAGAAGCGTGGTTTTAGATATCATGCTCGCTTGAAGTCAGATTAAGACCCTTTGTAAAGACTGGAAGATCAACTCGGATATGATACTATCTGACCATGGGATGATCTCATTTAAGATTAATTCTGAACAACCCCTCCCCCCCCCATCCCTGAAAAGAAACCCCAGAAACACTGAATGGAATCTATTCAGGTAAAGCTTGAAGTCACTCCTTGACTTTTCTAAACCTTTTGATTCCCTGGACCATTCTATCCTTTTTGCCAAATTAAAATCACTATCCTTTTCCAACCGCTCTATCTAAATGATCACCCCGTCACGTTCAGCTCCTCAATCAAAAACTTGGGTATTACTATCGACCAAAACCTTTCCTGGAAACCCCACATTGCCCAAATTTCCCGACGGTCAATAAGTACCCTAAAATTATTCTATCGTTCTCGACATCTTCTCCCACAACCTACCCGCAAATTCCTTGTGTCCTCTATTATCTTTCCCCACTTTGACTACGGATGTGTGGTATACGGGGGCGTCTCGAATGTGCTCGAGGACAGATTGAAGCGGATCATGAACTGCTTTTTAAGATTTGTCTTCGGCACCTCGAGACGGGCCCATGTGTCCCACCTTTACGGCGAGTTAGAGTGGCTCTTCCCCTGCAACCGTAGACAATATTTCCTAGGATCTTTTCTATACCAAACTATCACCACCCACCATCCTTCCTACATCTACAGCCTCCTACAATTCAAATCCTCGGTCCACGCACTGGAAACAAGATCTCGCCTTTCTGACCTCCATACTCCCTCCCACAGAACCAAAACATTCGAACGCTCCTTCCTCGCCCGCTCCTCTACCCTTTGGAATTCCTTTCCTTCTAATATCCGCCATGCTTCTTCTCTATCCTCATTCAGATCCCACCTTTTCCAACACCTTCTTTCTCTCCAAAACGATACTCTTTAATTGCGAAATTTCAGTTTAGGATTAACATCTGGATCAGAAGTGAATAATGGTTTTTAATGTACAAACTTTGCTAATCAATTCATTATTTTAGTATTTTTCATTTTCTGTGTTTTTTTTTTTTACTTTTTTCTTGTTTTTTTTTCTCTTTTTTTTTTGTTTTGCTCAAATTAATTATATTTTTTCGATAAAAAAAACTTATTTATTTGCTTAGTTATTTTACAGAAGATATTGTAAAAATTAATTGGTCTGTATTCTATAGTCTTATGGCCAGATAATGTTACTGTTTTATTGGTTCCTTCATGTTATTCTTAAGGGATCTAGTCCCAGAATAAAGTTCTTTTATCTATCTATCTATCTAAAGGTTGGATAGATGCCCATATCTCCCTATGGGCAGACTTCAAACCAAAGCTCAGATAGACGAAGAAACTATCCTCTTAGAGAGAATAGTACTAGAAGTATATGAGGAGGCCTGCCCCTTAAAGGCAGAACCTAGGAAAAAGATCAGGTGGTGGTCCACTGAGTTGTCTAAGTTACAAAAGGCTACAAGGAAGGCCTATATATAAGAAGGTATATAAATCAAGGCAGAAGGCTGACTGGGATTTGTACCGTGTCGCCTCTAACTTATACAAAAAGGAAATAAGGAAGCATAAACAGGATGACTGGCGTAAGTTCTGTAGCAATATAGAAAGCACGCCAAAAGTCTCTCGTCTTGTTAAGTTGCTTGAGAATGACGCCCAGCAGCCACTGGGAGCCTTAAAGAAACCCAATGGTCTCTGGACCTCCAGTTTGGTGGACATTTTGTCCCACCTAATGGAGACCCACTTACCGGGTTGTAGTATTACTAATTTAGTCACCGATCTTCAAGTATCTACCCTGGCAGTGATACTAATGATATAGAGGAGGATTGGGCTCTAGCGGAGTCCATAGTCAGTGATTGGGCCATTAGGTGGGCTGTCGGGGAGCTCAAGCCGTATAAGACCCCAGGCACTGACGGTATCCTTCCATGAATACTCAAAGAGGGCCTCAATGCTCTGCTCCCCGAAAAGTCCGTGCCTGTGAAGTTGGCATATCATTTGGTGGAGAACTCTCAAAAGTTTGTGAGTTTCCTTTCGAATTTGATAGTTTAAACAAATAGTTCCGATGATTAAAGAAAAAAAAAAACGCTTCCGAAAGTGATATGCCAACTTCACGCTGCATATCACTTTGGATGGAGGTTCATAGCGTCCATGCTATTAGCATTAGAGCTTAAGATAATAATGATAATTTATAGAACTCTGAAGTATGCCAACAGAACTCTCAAGAAAATAATTGATTTCCGACGAAGTCCGAATGGGTGAACATTTTTCAAAGTAACAGGTTGTTTTCTCGAGAGTTCTGATAGCATCCCGAGGAGTTGTATTGATAATGTTTAACACATTTTTGCCAACGGAGCGAAATGAAAAAGTTATGCTGTCTCGAATTATTGTAAATACGTTTCCAAACCTTTGGAGGCTCATAACTTCCTTGCTATCATTATTTGAGCTAAAGTTAATAAGGATAATTGATAGAACTCTGAAGTATGCCAACAGAACTCTCAAGAAAAGAATTGATTTCCGAAGAAAATGTTTGCAAAATATTATGACGAAATATTAAGGCTCCGAATGGGTGAAATTGTTTCGTATACTCCGCTTTTTTGGCAAGGGTCTATTTTGTCTTTAGGAGAAGAGAAATATGAGGATAGGGTTTTTTCTATTTTAAATGCAGGGTTTAATCCTAGTTTTTTCAATTCATTTCCGACTTTGGTGGATATAGGGCCGTAATATGGAATCAAAACATAATGTTTCGGGATGGGCTTATCTTCGGGGGTTGTTGAATATATATCATTAATTGTTTTTTTTTTAATATGATTGATAGTGGTTTTATTATACCCGTTATTTTTTGCTATGGAATATATTATTTCAATTTCTTTATCATAGTTCTTTTTATTTAATGGTATGCTCAAAAGACGGTAAATCATGCTATTAAAGGCTGCGAGTTTATGTGCTATCGGTCTCCTAGCTTCATTGTTTATAACGACATCCGTGTGGGTGGGTTACCGATAAATTCCAAATTCATGATGTTTGTTTTTTACTGAGATTTCTAAATCTAAAAAGTTTATGGGTTTTTTTTTTTCCAGTTCTACTGTGAATTTAATTGAGGGATGAATTTCGTTTATTTCCTTTAAAAAATTATTTATTTGTCTTGTCGTACCAGACCATAGGCATATAATGTCATCTACATAGCGATACCAGTATATGACATGCCGAGCTAGTTGAGAATTATTTGGGTCAAGAATTTTTTGTTCTAATTTGTCCATAAATAAATCTGCCAGAAGGGGTGAGAGAGGGGAGCCCATCGGTAAGCCTTCTTCCTGTTTGAAGAATTTTCCATCAAATTGAAAATAATTATGTTTTTTACAAATAGACATCAAATTGTAAAGACCTAGTTTTTCTAGCGGTGCTAGATTCGATCGGAAGATTAACTGTTCTAAAATTTCTATTGTTTCTAGTGGTGGGATACTTCGTCGAATGATATTAATTCCGCGTTATCCGTAATTACTTTGTTCTTAATTTTGTTGACTAACGCTATAGAGTTTTTTACCGTGTGTTTTGGAGAAAATGAGATTCTGGTTTTGAACAAATTGTTCCAGTAATGGGCAAGTTTATAGATCGGGCTATTGATGTAAGTAACGACTGGTCTTATGGGGATTTCCGGTTTGTGTATTTTTGGTAGGCCATATAGTTTGGGAGGTAGCGGATTCATCTCAATGAGAGTGTATTTTTTATTATCCGGTATCAATATGCTGTTTTTTATTAACTCTCGGACTTCGATGGCAAATTTATTCACGTAATCATGGCAAATAATCTCGTAATCATAAAAGAAGATAAAGGAAATACGACAGTAATTCTAGAAAGAGATAACTATAGAAAGAAAGTTTATGATTTCATAAACAAAAACGATTTTCCTAATGCCAAATGAAACTCTCGAAAAGAAACCTCCATCCAAAGTGAGATGCAGCGTGAAGTTGGCATATCACTTTCGGAAGCCTTTTTTTTTTTCTTTAATCATCGTAACTATTTGTTTAAACTATCAGGAACTCTAGAACTATTCGAAAGGAAACTCACAAACTTTTGAGAGTTCTCCACCAAATGATATGCCAACTTCACAGGCACGGACTTTTCGACCTTACCTGGGCGGCGACTTGAGTGTGTGAGGTGATACAGGCCATGCATCGTCTTGGGACTAGACGGTTACGATGATACCGCCTTGACCCACTTTTTAACGCAATCCACCAATCGAGTCTAAGAAATATTTATATATATATATGTATATATATATATATATATATATATATATATATATATATATATATATATATATATATATATATATATATATATATATATTGTGTGTAATTTTCCGTAACATTTCAAAATAAATGTTATAAAATTTTAAAATATTAAATTTGTTTCTCCTTACACATTTGTTGTTTGCATTTGTTTTTTCCTAATTGAAATGGCGAGGAAGCTATACTGCCCTGCTTTTTTTTCCTATTTTTTTTTAGTAGTATATGAGAAATGCGAGAGATGGGACACTTTTATGAGCAGCCAATCAGAATCCAGTATTTGGCCACGTGACAAGTCACGAGATCATGGCGGGAAATTTGAATTTGAATTTTAACCTCGACCGAATCTTACCTGCCAAGTGGCCTTACCTCGACGTAACTTCAACTATCGGGTCACGCCCCGTTTAAGTCACGTGATCCAGTCACACGACCCATGGCGACAAATTTGAAATTGAATTTAAACTTTGAGAATGCAGCGCGAAGAATAGAGAGCTCCATTTAGCCTTCATTGATCTGGAGCAGAGCGAATTCACTGAGAAGAGCGAGTATTAATGAGTCCGTTATACAAGCAATTCAACACTTGTATGGAAGCGATTTGAACTGAGTGAAGATAGGGAACCGCCTCTCTGAGCCCTTTTACGGAACCAAAGGGCTGAAGCAAGGGTGT
Organism: Rhaphigaster nebulosa; assembly: GCA_948150685.1. NCBI lineage: Eukaryota > Metazoa > Arthropoda > Insecta > Hemiptera > Pentatomidae > Rhaphigaster > Rhaphigaster nebulosa. The sequence goes on from OX411307.1 coordinate 3,424,372, forward strand.
TGCCTGTCTCCAAGCATTTTCAAGATATACTTGGCTGACGTAGTGAAGCAATAGGTGAAGCACTGTCGGGACTACGGAATTTATTTCGATGACGACGTGCTCATTATTACCCTATTCTTCGCGATGATCAAGTGGTGGTAGCTCGGAGGAAGTTTTACTGGAGATGGTAGTCTTCCAGTTGAAGAAATTTTATGAAGCGGCAGATTTCAGGATCAACTTCCAAAAGACTGAGTATTTGGCTATGAGGGGAAATGAGGAAGACGATCTGCGCATAGGTGATCAGGAGTGCAGAAGAGTGAAGGCCTTTCTTGTAGTACTCGAATCCTATCTGGATGATGTGGGGGCGTCCGAAGTAGAAGACCGAAAAAAAGTGGAGCTAGCAAGGAAAGCAACTAGGATGCTGCGCCCTGTTCTCTGGAATAAAATTATTTCGAACGAGAACAAGCGGCGAATCTTCTCGGCTAATGGTACTGGTACTGGCAAGGGTGGGGGGACAAAGTCCGGCAAGTGGGCCTAGTCGTCCTTTTTGTCAACCCCGGGGGTGGTCACCAATAGAGAAAGCTTATTACAGCAGTCGGAGTTCCTTTCTGTTGAGGCCCAGCAGCCACTTGATTCTAGAAGCAGAGGTTTTTTTAATTAATTCCTTAGCCTGTCTGAGACCTACGCACTCCCTCCTCACCTTACCTGCTATTTTCCATGTCCAATCATGGACCTTCTTCCGCTGATACCTTTTAGAGATACTTACTGAAGGTTCTGGCCCAAGAATAGGGTTCTCAGCGCCTTCTCTTGCAAGCTGGTCGGCTATCGTTGCCTTTGATTCTTTTATGTCCAGGAACCCATACTAATTCCAATCTCTTCGAGCAGGCGAGTAGATCCAATGCCTGTTTGCACTCTTTTACCAGAACGGAAGCTACCCTGGTGGATTCCAGGGCTTGGAGAGCCGATTGGCTATCTGAATAGATGGTAATTCCACCCCTTTCGCAACCGATAACTTCCGGACATGTGACCGCAGACAGTATCGCAAACACTTCTGCTTGGAACACAGTAGAGTGCTTGCCCAATGGTAGACTTAACTTAATGCCTAAATCCTCTTTGTAGACACCCGCTCCTGCTGAGCCGGTCGAGTCCTTCCTTGATCCATCCGTGAAACAGGATAGGTTGCCTGTTTGAGTGGCTACTGAACCCCGTTCCCATTAGGATATACTAGGATATGAGTAGCTCACTTTAGAATCTAGAGTAAGGTTTCTGTTAAGTGGAGGACAACAATATTGAAGGATAGGAATTTCCTTGTCGACCACTTTGGCTATTACTTAGTGGCCTGTAGGTTCGCCCCGCACTTGCCACTGTCTGTTTTATTTAATTCTTAGATGGGCCATAACCGCTTCGCCCCTCAGCCATAGGTGAAGCGGTGTTAGATATAAGAGGACTTTTAAAGCCTTGGTTGGTGTGGTACGAAACGCTCCCGCAATGCTCATACATGCCATCTTTTGAATGCGGCTGAGTGTCCGAACATGGGAGGCCCTATTCAGGGCTGTCCACCACACTATGATTCCATATTGAATTCTAGGTCTAATAATTGCTGTGTATATCCATTGCATGACCCTAGGTTTAAAGCCCCAGGTTGTGCCCCCAGCGAGTCTAACATGCCAAAAGGATGCTATTGCTTTCCTTTTGGTTTCAGTTAAATGGGGGCCCCAGTTTAGTTTGGAGGCGAAAATAATCCCGATAATAATTTGACTTGTTGACTTAATTAGAGCTGTTTGCCAAAAAAGGTAGGAGTCCTAAAAGCATCCAGCTTCCGTTTCTTGGTAAAGAGAATCAACCAGTCTTAGTTGGATTTACCGAGAGTCTAACTCCATTGCACCAAATCTGAACAATATCGCAACCGACCCATCTGACTATCTTAGCTGGGGCAGAAATTTCTTTTAAAGCTTTGCAAACTGCCTCAGGTCTGGTCCTGTCAAATGCCCCTTCAACATCGAAAAAGAGCCCTAAGGCGGATTCTTTGATACCAAGGCCTTTTCTATTTTTCCTACAACAGAATGTACGGCAGTTTATGTTGATTTTCCCTGGATGTAAGCATGCTCTGTCTAGGGTGAAGGGGATGGAGTGGTAGTACCTTGCTTGTAAGGTGTACTGCTACCAGCTTCTCCAGGATCTTAAAGGAGGATAGGCTAATAGGTCGAAAAGCTTTAGCAACACTATAATCCTCCTTACTATTCTTTGGTATAATAGCTATTAAAGATTTCCTCAAGGATTCTGGAATGTACCCGATGGCTAGAGAGGCTCCTAGTAGTGCTCTTGATTCGGGGGAGCAGAGCATTGAGGCCCTCTTTGAGTATTCATGGAAGGATACCGTCAGTGCCTGGGGTCTTATACGGCTTGAGCTCCCCGACAGCCCACCTAATGGCCCAATCACTGACTATGGACTCCGCTAGAGCCCAATCCTCCTCTATATCATTAGTATCACTGCCAGGGTACAAGGAATGTGTATAGCAGAGAGGTCAGAAAGGCGAGATCTTGTTTCCAGTGCGTGGACCGAGGATATGAATTGTAGAAGGCTGTAGATGTAGGAAGGATGGTGGGTGGTGATAGTTTGGTATAGAAAAGATCCTAGGAAATATTGTCTACGGTTGCAGGGGAAGAGCCACTCTAACTCGCCGTAAAGGTGGGACACATGGGCCCGTCTCGAGGTGCCGAAGACAAATCTTAAAAAGCAGTTCATGATCCGCTTCAATCTGTCCTCGAGCACATTCGAGAGGCCCCCGTATACCACACATCCGTAGTCAAAGTGGGGAAAGATAATAGAGGACACAAGGAGTTTGCGGGTAGGTTGTGGGAGAAGATGTCGAGAACGATGGAATAATTTAAGGGTACTTATTGACCGTCGGGAAATTTGGGCAATGTGGGGTTTCCAGGAAAGGTTTTGGTCGATAGTAATACCCAAGTTTTTGATGGAGGAGCTGAACGTGACGGGGTGATCATTTAGGATTAAAATAGGAAAGGTGTCATTGGATCTGAGGAGGGAATTAGAACCTATGACAATGGCCTGAGTTTTCATAGCGTTTAATCTTAATCTATTCAGGTTTGCCCAGGCACTGATTCTATCTAGGTCTTCCTGGATACTGGCAAACGCTACTAATAGCTCAGAAGGAGGAAAGGATAAATAGATTTGGAAGTCGTCGGCGTCCTTTTATTTCCTTTTTGTATAAGTTGGAGGCGACACGGTACAAATCCCAGTCAGCCTTCTGCCTTGATTTATACACCTTCTTATAGGTGCAACAGTAAGAGCATAAGAACCAACAATACCAACAATAAGAAACAACCCATTTGCTGCACTTGATCCCCCCATCATTACCAGTACTAGTAACAATGGGCGCACAGAAAATGGTGGATGAGGCAAGCCATCTTCGAATTTATTACCAAAGAACTTATTTTTTTAGTGAAAACAATCCAATATTTTTGATATGGTTGTATGAGCTATTCAAAATATTGATATATGAATGAAATGATCCAGGTGACTGCAATTTTTCTTCAATGAAAGCTTTCTACAGTTGTGAAATCATGTCTTGAGTAGTTCTGAGAAGATCCATTGCACAAAGGACTCCTGACAGGAGCAACTTATAGTGTCTGGTTCACAGTTATAAACAGAGGTAGGATGAAGACCAATAAGTACATACCCTTAACATGCTATTATCATCTAGGTTTGATTTAATTACTTATAATTCAGCTTAGCATTTTTAATTTGTTAATTTTAATAACAATACATATATTGTATTAATAAAAAGGATTAATTAAAGCAAGGGAAGTTTCTATAATGATTTATTTTCAACAAACACTTCTTACCCTCAAGAGGTATATCTGTATGTTGTCCTAGACTTCCTGAAAAAAAGATAGAAAAAAAATTAGACCAAAGAGTATGAACGCATTAGGATAAAATAAGTTATAAAACAAAGTTTAGTATAAAACTTCCAATGAATAGCAGTATCACTATCAATTATGTAAATATATTATAAACGTAAATTGGGAAAAATAAAACATATTTTGCAATATTGTAAACTTTGGGTACTGTATCCTGTAAAATTAATTTTATCACATGTATTACATCTTAACAGTCATCATAAATTATTAGATAGGAATAAGTTCACATAGCTAAGGAACAAAGCATATACACTGCTGTCACCATAAGAATTGGCATATGAAAAAAATTATAAAAAAATCTAACACTAAAATAGTTTATCATGTTTTACAGGTGCTACTAATTTATTTATTTAAAGTAAATTAGATTACATTAACTATTCTATAACTATCTTGATGAACCATTAAAGCAACAGCATAAGAAAAATATATAATATAATTTACAAAATTATTACATATAGTCAGTTGTATATTCTATACCTTTAATGATAGGCATAAAAGGATGTATGTAAAAACAAAACAATTATTTTGAGAGTATCGAAAAAGAATTCTGTACAGAAAAGCTTACCTTGTAATGGTCAAATGAGAATTCACTGCTCTCCAATCACTTTTGTATTACCTAACCAAAAATCAACAAAACTTAAATTGTATCTATGCTGAAAATGATAATAGCAGAAAAAAACGCACAACATTTCAAAGGTTACTGCAATAGCTTTCATTTGACGGGAGCAAAAAATAAAAAGATGAGGAAATTGTATTTTTTTATCTCTTAAAAATAAAAGTTCAATTTTTTTTTACATGGATTAAACTTTATACCATTTTTGAACTTATGAGTTGATCATTTAAATTCCAACGGGGTTTTGAAGTTATTTACTTTACCTTTAAAATGATAGGCTGTTGATTTTTATTGAACGTTTTTCACCGAACTTCTGAGCATTTTGGTAAAAAAAAACATGCTATTTGCAATTTTCTACGTATCTCAAATTTTTATTTATTTTTCAACATATCTTGCCTCTCGGCATTCGTTTTGGAAGAGATATCTCAAATACTAAAAGGTATAGAGAAAAATGTTAAGAACAAAAAAAGTGTTTTTTTTTTTGGTCCGATAATACAAAAATAAAAACAATTCAAATTTTAAGTAAAAAAAAAATAAACATAATTTCATTCTTGTTTTTCAAGCAAAAAAAGTTCAATTTATCTCATTTTTAAAGTAGTCTCAAATACTTGTAAATTAAATGAAAAAAAAATATAATTAAACTGGTTTTAGTTAAAATAAATATTAAGTATAAAAAATACACTTACAATATTAAAAAAAAGTAAGTAAAAATACAGCTACAATACAATTTTGTGATTAACGTAGAATAATGGAATCGATTGGTGTAAAGTATATGAGCGATATAGTATACCTTATTTTTGTAAACATGGTTTTCCGTATTCTACACGGATATTTCATATATTTACATGTATTCTTGCATACAACCACGTCCGCGACCTTTGACAATCTCTAATTCTCATTTTAATTTTCTTCAGTTGACATCCGCATGATGGTATAGAAGGATCAATCTAATTAGGGATTGATAAATTATTTGCCACTTCTATAATTTTGTTTTTATTGAAAACTAGTTTCGAATGTTATCCATTCATCTTCAGTTCTAAAAATACACAAAAATTCAAAAATAAGCAATTCAAAATACAGTGTGGTATTATACACAATAAATTAAATTTAATATAAATTAGTGTTATAAAACATTTATGAAATATTTGAAATAATCTACTTAAACCTTGGTGAGTACCAACATGTATTTGATTTCTTGTTTTAATTAAATTCATAATTCATAAATGTTTTATAACACTAATTTATATTACATTTAATTTAATATTATAATAATACCAAACTGTATTTTTAATAGCTTATTTTTGAATTTTTGTATGCTTTAGAACTGAAGATGAATGTATAACATTCGAAACTAGTTTTCAATAAAAACAAAATTATAGAAGTGGCAAATAATTTATCAATCCCTAATTTAATTTTCTTTATCAACAATTTAACATTCGATACTTGTGTTCTTTGTTGATACACATCTAAAATTATGGCGAAAAAGAGGAATTCGTCGAATTTCACTCGTTCGGAAATCCCCAGAAATCGAAGCCCTTCATAAAATAAAAAAAGTAATAATCATACTGCAAAAGTGTTAAGAATTCGTAGGCGTACCGTTGACTGTAACGTTAAAAAGTGGAAAGAGGCAAATAGCGTATCAAATAGACGAGGTAAAACTCGGAAAAAAAAAACATCTTCGGCAGAAGATAAATTTATTGTGAAATTATGTTTACGCAATAAAAAGTTGACAGTGCCTGAGATTACTTCAGATGTAAATAAATCTTTAAATAATCCTGTAGGTGAGACTTCTGTGCGAAGAAGACTGGAAGCAGGAAGTCTGAATGGATGAGTTTCTGTTAGAAAGCCATTATTGAGATCAGAAAATAAACAAAAAAGGTTAAAGTGGGCTAAAGATTATAAAGAATGGACTATAAATGATTGGAAAAAAGTACTTTGGTGAGATTAGTCTAGATTTGAAAAGTTTGGTTCCAAAAGAAAAGTTTTTGTAAGAAGACGAGAAAGATTTATAAGTGACTGTATCATACCAATTGTTAAACATGGAGGAGGATCGGTGACGGTGTGGGGATGTATTGCAGAGCCGAAAGTTGGAGCTATTGCAAAAATTGAAAGTATTATGAAAAAAGAAGACTATAAAAATTGTTTACAAGAAAATGTATCATCCGGCAAACGTTTAGTTAAATTAACACTCACATTTCAACAGGATAATGACCCCAAACATGCATCCAAACTTTGTAAAGAATATTTGAAAGGCTTAGAAAAACAAAAAAATATTAGTAATAACGGAATGGCTCCCACAATCATCTGATCTGAATCCTACTGAGTTACTATGGGAAGAGCTTGATAGAGCAGTCAGAAAGGTTCGCCTAAAATCAAAATCGGAACTGTGGGATGTTTTACAACAAAAGTGGACAAACATAAAGCTAAAACTTTAGATAAGCTTGTAAATAGAATAACACGATTATGTTAAGCTATGATAACAAGTAAAGGTGGTCACTTCGATGAAAAGGTTCTGTACTGAGTAAAAAGATTTGTTATTGGTTCGAAAAAAACATTTTTTGGATGAGATATTAATTTCTAATTTAATTTTTACTTTCCCTAACCTATATACGAAGTATATAGTAAGGGGAAGTATTGCGATCGTGAAAATTTTCGAATTCGAGTTTTCGACGGAAATACACGTTTTAAGGTCCCCTGAGTCCAAATGACTAAGTCTTGCAAAATGGTCTGTGTGTCTGTGTGTATGTGATTAGTCTAGCTCAAAAATGAAAAGTTGTACGATACTGAAATTACGTATTTAAGGCACATGGATTGGCACATGCATGTGATGTTACAGCAACATTTTCGTCAAAATCGACTAACCGGAAGTGCCACTTTATATAATCGATTTTACACTTTTTTACAATTTTCTCGAAAACGGCTCTAACGATTTTCATGAAATTTGCCTAAATTATTTTTCATAAAGACCTTAAATTTTTCATATATGTGGTACATCACCGAGGAAATGCAGAGCAAAAAGTTATGATGAAAAGTATATTTTATTTGCGCATAGCATAAAAAGTATGCATTTTACGGAAAAAAATATATAGAATTGTATGGAAGGTAATTAAATCATCTAAAAAACAAAAAAAGAATCATCTAAATCGAACCAATAATAGCAAAGATACAGCTCATCGGAATAACCGGAATTAGCTATTATATCAGGGATTTTACACTTTTTTACATTTTTCTCGAAAACGGATCTAACGATTTTGATGAAACTTGCCTGATGTCTTCTCCTTACAGCCCTTTTCATGTATGTAGTATATCAATGAGAAAATGGAGGGAATAAAGTTATGATGAAAAGAATATTTTATTTGCGCATAGCTTAAAAAGTATGCATTTTACGGTAAATTATGTGTAGAATTGTATGAAAGGTTATTAAATTATCTAAAAAACAAAAAAAGAATCATCAAAATCGGACCAGTATTAGCAAAGATACAGCATATTTTATGAGGAGCACAAGACCCTAGATGGATAACCGAGCGCATCTGAAAGGAGACGGATGCGACCGAACCTTCTCCCACCAATCTGTTATAAAGAATATACTCTGTAATAAAGTAATTTAAGAATACAAAAGCGGAAATTAACTTAATAATTTCTACTTTCATATTATTTAATGGAAAGAAAATATTTCCATGAAAACTAAACCGAAACTTTTAAAATATATTTGCAACTTGACGAAGTTAAAATATATAGGTAGTGTACAGAATTGTTGTACTAAAATTGTTTAAAAAACTGTTTTATTGTACTGAAGTGGAAGAAGTGAATGCTGCTGAGTTTCTTTCAAGCATTGTTTAAGTGAACTTTTTAAAATTATATTAAAAAGATAATTATTATAGGACGATAAGGGAAAGTTGTGTGATGCGCGCACCGCACCAGATTTTTTTAAACATTAATTTATATTTTAATTAATTTAATTTTTTTTTTGGCCTAAAATCAATAAGTTTTACCAGTTTTTAAATAAATTGTTATGCATTTTGATCACAGAGTATTTAAATTTAGTGTTAGTTTCTGTCAAATCAGTGAGTTGGTGACATTTTTTCTAATTCTTGGTAATCTATTATTACGATTCAGTTGGCGCTCGACCACACGCCTCTCTGATATGTAATTATTACGTTTTCTTTACATTTCCTCTTCCTCCTTATTTGTATCCTTCTTCTTTCTTCACCACATAGGATTTTGACCTATTTTTGTGTTGTGGCTTACATTACTTTTTATTTTACTCCTTCATCTCATAATTATTTTAATTACAACTTCTTTAACATCATTGTCATCTTTTGCATAACTTGTCACATCATAACTATTTCTATATGCTTTACATATTACCAAACCTTCATACTATTTGTCTTTTTAATTAATAGGTTTCATATATTTTACTATTCCCTGTATAAATTACGCATTAATTTTTACATGATTTTATTTTATTTTTTCATTAGTCACTTGTATTATGTAATTTAGTGTTATCTTTTTCTTTTTATACTTCATACTTTTTTATCTTATTTTTAATTTCTGTTTTTATCATTTTTTGACTGTTATTAGTACTGCCTCTGTCGTTTTTTAATGTTGTTATTTTGTTTTATCTTTTAGCCCTGAAGATGGCCTAAAACTTAGGCCGAAACGTAGGCACAAAATATATAAATATTGCGACATGCGGCCTCCCTCTCCTTCTCCTACCCTCGGCTTCTCACTCCAATGCCTTTTTGTGGATTCTTTGATCATTCATCCTTTTAACGTGTCTGTACCATCTCAATCTCCTTTCCTCCATTATATTCAGGACATTCTTTCTTAGTTCCATCCTCTCTCTAATAGTCTCATTTCTGACTCGCTGCGTCTTTGAGACTCTGGTCGACCTCCTCTAAAAATCCATCTCCAGGAATCCTCCACAGCCAGGAATCTTTAGCCCTGTGATTTTTCTAGAGGCCATGTTTCAGAGCTATAGAGAAAAGCGCTTCCTATTAGGGCCATATATATTAGTTTTTTCACATTCATGTAAATGTTTCCGCTCCAGAATACTGGATTTAACATACCGATAGCTTTCCGTCAGTTGGTTATTCTTTTTTCTACTTCCTTTCTTGCTCTTCCACTGCTTTCGAGCGTTGAGCCAAGGTAGCAGAATTGATGGATCCTACTCAGCTTTGCTAAAACTGGGACACTCATCTCATCAATTTCTGTCGACACATACTTTGTTTTTTTGCAATTAATATACAGGCCATATTGCTCGTACTGCTCGGTTACTTTTCTAAACATGTAACCAATGTCAAATTCATCCTGCGCTATTATCAATTGGTCATCAGCGAATAGCAGCTGACATAAGTGTTTATCTTTGCCCATTTTGCCACATTTTTTCGTCCAATTTTTTAAACAGTTATCAGCATATGTTTTGAATAGGATCGGGGACATACAGTATCCTGTAGAAGGCCTTTACTGTTTCCAAATTCCTCTGACATCAAGGAGCCAATTAATACTTTGCATTTATTATCTCTATATATTTTTTTTTATCACCCTCACTAAGTCAGCGTCAATATCAGCTTGTTCCAGAGCTTTCCATAGCAATTTCCGTGGGACACTGTCGTAGGCTTCTAGTCTCTTCGATTTTTCGGTTTTCTAACATCGGCCTGAGAGTAAATATGTGGTCAATGAAAGACCTCCTTAATATAAAACTACATTGTTCTTCGGTTTGGGCAAGTTTGTTTTCCAACATGTTTTTCATTGTTCAACCCAGCAGTTTTATAATTGAGTTTGTCACGCATATTGCTCTATAATTACCACATTCTTTTCTATCTCCTTTCTTGAATACTGTTGTGATAAATCCTAGCTTTATCTCTTTTGGTATAAGATCTGCCTTCAAAATTGCGTTGATAAGATCCGTTAGTAGTTTAGCCACTTCGCTTCTCCCATATTAAATTAGTTCAGCATTCACGCCTCACGGTCCGGAGGCTTTCCCATTTTTTAACTTCTGTATGTCTACGCTCAGTTCCTCTTGTGTAATATATAGAGAACTGTCAGTGAAGGGATCCTGTTCTCCTTCTCTATATCCATCTCTCTTCCCCGTCAACAGTACCCTGAAGTATTCCTACCAACCCCCATTTGTATTAAATTTAGCTTTGCGTTTTGTTTTTCCTCTTTCCTCAATTCTCTCAGCACTGACCACGCTCCAGCTGCTTGTCCGAATCCTAGTCTGCTACATATTTATGTTTGCACACGTCCTTTCCCACCATTCATTCTTGGCTCTTCTTGTGGCTTTAATCAATTCCTAATTCTACTTTCTATGCGTGTCTCGGTCCTTATCATTCCTTGTGCTCAGCCACTTGAGGTAGGCTTGCTTTTTCCTTTGGATTCTATTATATACATCTTCCGTCAGCCATTCTGCTCGTCTAGCGAATTTGGGCCTTACACCGAGAACCTCATATTGCTATCCTTTTCATCGAGCTCATCTGGAAGACGTACAAGTCATTTGAGCTATTATCCTTAAATTCCATAATTGCTTCTCCTATTCTCTGCTGGTACTATGTTCTAATGCTTCCCTCCTGTAATAATCCCATCTCATATCCGCCCACTCTTGGTTTATCTGCAATCTTACCATTTCTGTTAGTTTGTTGGCCTGTATTTATCCACAGGAAAGTATAAGGAGATATTAATAGGTAATAGTCCGAACCACATTCAGCACCTCTGTATATCCTTGAGTCTTGTATGTAGATAGAACTAGTTTGTTTTGTAATTACATAGTCTATCATTGACTTTAGTCTTCTGTTATCATTATGCACCGTGAACATAGATATGTCTCTATGCTCAATGAAGGTGTTGTCAATCTTTAGATCCTGTTGTTCACATATCTGAATTAGCCTTTCTCCATTATAATTTTTTTCGGGTTCATCATATTTCCCTTTCAGTTCACAGTTGCAATCTTTATCAACCCGCGCATTCATATCACTGAGTATGAATATTTCCTTCCTATGTTCTATATCTTATATTTCTGATGTACTGAAATTCGTATTTCTAGACAATCAAAATAGTTTTCTAGATAAACAATTCACTTACGTTATTTTTTCCTTATTTTTTAATTTATCCAATAAAGTTATTATTTGAGACCAACTTTAAAAATGAGGTAAATTGAACTTTATTTAATTAAAAAATTTAATTTATTTTTTTACCAAAAAAGAAAAAAAAATTTCTTTTATTTATTTTTGTATTCTCTAACTACAAAACTCTTTTTTTGTTCTTAACATTTTTTCTATACATTTCAGTATTTAAGATATGTAGAAAATTGCAAACAGCATGTTTTTTTACAAAGATGCTCATAACTTCGGTAAAAAAAGTTTTATAAAATTCAATAGCATATCATTTCGAAGGTAAAGTAGTAAACTTCAAAACCCTGTTGGATTTTTTTTGATCTACTCATAACTTAAAAAATGGCATAACGTTTGATCTATGTAAACAAAATTAAAATTTTATTTTTTATAGATAAAAAATACAATTTCCACATCTTTTTATTTTTGGTTCCCGTCAAATGAAAGTTATTGCCAGTTGACATCCGCATGATGGTATAGAAGGATCAATCCCTAATTAGAAAGTTATTGCAATAACCTTTAAAACGATATGCTGATTTTTTAGTAATTATTTTCAACAAAGATACACAACTTTTAAGTTTGGTTGATTTTGAGTTAGGTATGGCAATAGTGATTGAAGAGCAGTGTAGGTCACTCGCTGTAGGCAATCACAGCTTGGCTCTCATATCAAAATGTATTGTCTAGTGTAATGAAAGAGTCCCAAGAATATTGAGAGGTAGCATGGAGCCCCAGGTTATTTGGATAGGGTTGGAGTGCAGTTTATCATCTCAGTCAGCAACAGAATCAGGCAAACCATAGATGAACGGCCTTACCAAAGAGGAATAACAACTACTCCAAAACAACAAGTAAAAATGAGTCTAGTTTACTTTATTCGCTGCCAAGGGTACTCAAATTGAGACAGTGCCTGTTTTTCCGGACTAAGGATCCATAATAAAACATGAAGCCAATGAATGAGAGAAGTAAAATTAATGATTCTGGCAGGAAACAGAGCACATAGGAAATCAAAAATGACAACTCTTATTTCATACATAACTAAAGTAAATCAATGAGGCACGTCAGAACTCATCAAGGAAAAGCCTGGATGACGAATAAGACAAATGATGGTCTTGAAAAGTTTGAAAAATAAAGTGATGCCAAAATTGTATGGAGTAAGAAAAAGAAAGGGGAGATTGATTATCAATCAAATGAAAGTCTCAAATTTATTAATCGACATTTGGCGATTTGGTATCAAAACTTTCCGAAACAAATAAAGATTCCGAGTTATGTGTTATGCCGATCGCCAGATGGTGGTGGAAGAGGATTGCCGAAAGTACCTGGAATTTGGAATTTACCGGAAACCCACCCACACGGATGTCGTTATAAACAATGGTGCTAGGAGACCGACAGCACATAAACTCGCAGCCTTTAATAGCATGATTTGCCGTCCTTTGAGCATACCATTAAATAAAAAGAACTATAACAAAGAAATTGAAATAATATATTCCATAGCAAAAAATAACGGGTACAAGAAAACCACTATCAATCATATTTTAAAAAAACAAATACAAAAAAAGACAATTAACGATATCTATTCAACAAACCCCGAAGATGGGCCCATCCCGAAACATTATGTTTTGATTCCATATTACGGCCCTATATCCACCAAAGTCAGAAATGAATTGAAAAAACTAGGATTAAACCCTGCATTTAAAATAGAAAAAAACCCTATCCTCATATTTCTCTTCTCCTAAAGACAGAATAGACCCTTTCCAAAAAAGCGGAATATACGAACTAAATTGTAATGATTGTGCAGCCAAATACATGGGAAAAACTGGAAGATCACTAAATCAGAGATAAAAGGAACATATACGTGCATATAATAATAAAACAGATAATTCCGAATTTGCAATTCATTTAAATGAAAATAATCATAAATTCATCAAAGATTCAGGAGTTAAATAATACATCACGTTGAAAATAGCCTCAAATTAAATATGTATGAAGCACTTGAAATAATAAAATCCTTCAAATCCAATCCAGATTTTTGCTTAAATGACCAAATAAATATCTCCAATAGTCCAATCTTAAATTTATTCTAATCTATAACAGAAAAAACAATTACTCACCGGCATTACTGGAAAACCCTGACCCTGAAACCGTTTACCTAAACCTATTATTATCCTACCTACCTTTCATTCATTGTTAGTTCAATGCGAGAAGAAACCAGTACAAACTTTTCTGTTTGATATAATTCATTTAAATCTTGGTGAGTACCAACATGTATTTGATTTCTTGTCTTAATTAAATTCATAATTCATAAATGTTTTATAATACTGATTTATATTAATCTAATTTAATATGTATAATAATACCAAACTATATTTTGAATTGCTTATTTTTGAATTTTTTGTGTGTTTTTAGAACTGAGGATGAATGTATAACATTCGAAACTAGTTTTCAATAAAACAAATTTATAGAAGTGGCAAATAATTTATCAATTCCTACTTAAATGAATTGAGAATGTCTGTAATTTATATTTCTGTAAATGGAAGGCTAAGAGGAAAATGTAATTTATTTTATAAAAAGAAAAGAGGAGTAAGCAAAGATTATGGTGCATATTTTAGGTGTAGCAAACAGCTTAAAATGTTATATCGAATTTAATGACCAGAGTACATTTAGAAATATTTTTCATCAAGAAAAAAACAATTTTCTTTGTGCGAGTTTCACGGAGCAACTCCTGCCGTTGAGACCATAGCAGCTGCATCTCTCTCCATAAAGTAAGTACCAAAGTTTTTTAAATTATGTCTAGTTTAATATCGATAGAGAATACATAGACTATATATATATATATATATATATATATATATATATATATATACACACATCACTAGTCTATACTTTTTAAGATGTCCATGTTTAATAAACTCAATAGTCTATCCATGTATAAGAGACTCGCAGAATTGAAAAGAGGTGAAAAATATCCAATAACAAATTTTGCAAAAACAAAAACGGAGCGAGGTGATTGTCTTCAAGTAATATTGGATTCAAAGGAGAACGGAATTCTGTACAAAGTTTTCCTCCCCGAACGCTATCTTCAGTGCATAAGCGAGGAGGATATACGCCAATATAAGAGTGGTAAGTTATTCTTGCTTACAAAAGTTACAAAATTTTTAGAATCGTAATTTTCTCCAACATTTTTTTTTTAGGTTAGCTCTCTTTATCATATGAGGGGATAACCAATATAAGCCATTATATCAGATTCCACAAACCAGCCTAAGGAAGGACTAAGGTTGAACGTGAAGGAATAGAAAAATTAGTAATTTATTTTTTAAAGACATATTTATCTGTGGACTTCTACTAACCAATTGGAAACATAAATGCAAATGGCCATATGTGTTATGTAAAATTTGTGGTAGAGAATGCAGTGAGGGCAATTATAAAAGACGCTCAAAAACTTGTGGGACTCGCACATTAACTTGAGAGGGCAAAGCGAACACGTTAAAAATCCAGTCAAAATCCAGTCACATTAAAAATCACACATTATCTCATCCAGCCTCAATTTCCTCCATTAATGAAATAAAAAAAAGAAATGTGGAATATTCGACAAGAGTTTAAGAGATGAATCATCATTAGACGCAAATAATATTATCAAAACAGCTATCAATGGTACGGTTGTAGACATTTATATTAAGAGTCATAATATAAATTATATTACAAACATATTTCTTCAACTTGTTAAAATTAAATTACTCAATATTTTGAACGAATATATTTCTACTTCTTTAATACCCTAAAAATTATCATCTTATTAGAATGTACTATAACAATGTATTTACGATTTATAACAATGTAAAACTGAGGGCGATAGTAAGGAATTTTAGTAGAAAGAAAATAAAAGCCACACAAAGAATGGAAGAGCTCTACAACGCATACGAGGAGATAGAGAGCAGGAAGTTCTACAAACTTATGAAAACATTCCATCTGGTTTCAAATCCCGCTCGAACTATGTCCTGGATGAAGAAGGAAATATATTAGCAGATGAAGAAAGAATTATTGAAAGATGGGCTCAATTCTACCAAAAGGAATATTTATATAAAAAATAACTGAAAGAAAACAATGAAACGTAAAACAACAAAACAAAATGAATAATGGAATAAAAAAAAAAAAAAAGAGAAATAGAAATCTCTAGCTCTGATTCATTTAAATATACTCATAAGTAAGAAACAATATTTTAATGATCTTAAATTTGTATTGATCATTTAACATATATAAAAGACAATTCCCAGATATGTCACTTGGTTATTTGATTTATATAATTGTATTAAAATCAGAGTAATTACATGATTAAGTGCTTTTAAAATTGCAGACTATATCTAAATATAATGTATTAAATTACTGAAAAATGTCCAATATAATTCGAAGAAAACTTAGATGGAGATCCAGTATGCCAGAGTTCGACAGTTGAGCAATGTAAGCGAGTAGGGTTCCTACATCTCCTTTTAGTAATAGCAAAATAAAAATCCTCTTTCTGCCTACTGCTCACCCTTCCCACTCTGAAATCAAGTTTGTCAAGCATGCTGATGTCATCAATATTGCCCTTGACAAGTTTGACAAGGTGACGAATGGTTGATATTGTACATCTAATACAAAATAACACAAAATGTGATTGACATTAAACTCCAGCATTAACTGATTATAGGAGATTTTCCAACCAGAGTAGTATGAATATTTCTTGAAAAAATAAATATTTTAAGAATCGTTTTTGCAACCTCTCTATCAAAGCTACACCTTTGATGATTCAATAACCACATAAGAGCACCATATTCAATATGAGGCCGAATAAATGCATTAAATAGAAGTAATAGTGTTTTAGTATCAGTAAAGCAAGAACAAGTTGTTCTAATAAAACCGATTTTCCAGACACACATTGAATAAACATTACCAATATGAGCTTAAAAAGTCAAACGGCTATCAAATAATACTCCAAGATCTATTACTTCCTCAAATATATCCAATGTTTCATTCCCTACCATAAAGTTGAAGAGAATGGTACAAATTTTCCTCGTGTATGACACCACACAACATTTTTTAATATTTAAATACAATACATTTTTGGAACACAAATGTACCACAAATCATTCGATCAGCAAGATAAATAATGATAAATTGGCTCCAAAATGTAAACGTCTCGTCCCATCTAAGCAAAATAACATTGAAATAATATTTTGAAACATAAGTGGATACTCAAATATACTAAATATAAACCCTGAGGAAATAAATGTTAAAGAAACCACTCTAGCGTTATGCATTGTAGAAACCTGGTTTGAGGATTTTGACTTTCGTATCCCACCCTGGTTAAAGGACTTTAACTCATTTTTTTGCAATGCTATCAAAACAAAACGAACCGGAAGAGCGAGTGGTGGTATTAATACGTTTATAAATAAAAATATCGCTGAAAATGCCATTAACTTGGAGTCAAATCAGTATTTTAACATTATAAACTTCTCAATAGACAATAAAAAGTTTATCCTGGCTAACATATACTTACCTCCCGGTTGTGACATAGACGAATGCCTCGACTTATTTAATTATACAATGTCTAATATTTTGATTAATTTTTCAGATAGTTACATAGTTTTATGCGGAGATTTTAATGGATATGTGGGCAGCCTGAACAATATCGATCATAATATACTTGAAAGCACCAATCTTTTCGCCACGAGAATAGTAAAACATGAGAACATAAATAGACGCGGTAAACTTATTGTGGAAGTAATGGAAGCTCTTGGTTTCTATTTATGTAACGGCCGATGTTTATCCGATAGACCAGGAAAGTTCACACATATTTCTACAAGAGGTAAGAGCACAATAGACCTGATATGGGTTAATGAAAAATGCCTCCCAATAGTCCAAGACATGAAGGTATCCGCATTTTCAGAACTAACCGATCATCTGGCCTGCACTGTTCTCCTAAATAATATAGATCACAATACACTAAAAATCAAAGACAGCAGCCAAAACCAACCTCAGAAAGTAGCAAAGTACACAAAGTGGGAACCAGATAGGATCAATATCTTTCAAAATAACCTAATCTTATCGCAACGAATATATTTTAATTCAGATAATACTAACCATTTGTATGCAAATTTCACAGCTGCAATGACTGAATCCTTAGTTGATGCAGGTTTAATGGTGTATGGGTGTCAGCACAAAAGATACAAAACTAAATGGTATGATTTGGAGTGCAAACACCTGAAAACACAAGTAAGGAAGAAATACCGAGAATTGCTAAAACAAAATTTCGCTCAGCGTATTGTGGAAGAATATCTTTCCACTAGAAATAATTACAGGAAATTAATAAAACAAAAGAAAGAAGAATACAGAACCACAATCATAAATAAACTAAAAGACGTTAAAAATGGCTCCGAATTTTGGAAAACTGTCAAATCCCTGAGACCAGATACATTTGTCACAAACGAAATAGATATTGACACTTGGACACAATATTATAGCTCATTATATGTAGAGAAAACTTCAATTGACTCTCTATTCTTTTCTGTTGCACATCCATTTCTAGACCGACCATTTTCAACTGAGGAACTTCAGTACTGTATTCACCGCAGCAAACGAAACAAATCCCCTGGACCTGATAAATTGACATATGAAGTATTTAAAAACATGACACCACAGTGGGAACACTATTTGTTAAATCTTTATAACAATGTCATGGATTCGGAAAACCTCCCATTCGCATGGTCTAGATCAGAGCTAAAGCAGATCTATAAGAAAGGAGATAAAAAGGATCCAGGCAATTATAGGGGAATCTTCCTGTTAAACATCACCAAACTTTTTACCCTTATCTTAGCGAACAGAATCCAGCATTGGGCAGAACGTGAAAATTTAATCCCTGAGGAACAAGCAGGGTTTAGAGAAGGTAGAGGCTGTGTGGAACAAATATTCACACTCATGTCACTAATAAATATTAATCTGCAGGCAAAGGGAAGTTACGTTTACGCTGTGTTCGTGGACTTTAGAAAGGCATTCGACTCTATAAATCAGAACCTTCTGTGGCAAAAGTTGTTTTCAATAGGCATTAGTGGAAAAATAATTAGAATTGTGAAAAAATTGTACGACAAAGCCACAGTACAAATTAGTATCAACGGTAACTATTCTGAGGATATAGATGTCACGTTAGGGCTTTTACAGGGGGAAAGTCTTAGTCCTGTTCTTTTTATTTTGTTTATATCAGACATAGTTAACATTTTTTTTTGGAACAGAGGAGCAAGTGGTGTCCCTGTTAGCAGCGAACGCGAAGTATCGATGCTCTTATTTGCTGATGATATAGTCCTACTCAGCGAATCTTGGCACAGTGCACATAAAAAACTTAAAATATTAGAATTATACTGTATGCAAAATTCTTTAACTCTGGACCCGGAAAAGTCAAAAATCATAGCGTTCCACAAGTCACCAAGAAGTAAAAAACTGAAACCACTATACTGGAATAACGTGAAGTTAGAATATACCAAATCATACATCTACCTTGGAGTTCCTTTTCTATCATCAGCAAAGTTTTCCCAAACGGCAGAACACTTTGTTCAACGGTCAACAGTAGCAAGTGCAAAAGTGAAAGATATCCTACGACGGGGCAAAAGTGACACCTGGCAAACAAAACTAGCTCTCTTCGACGCCATTGTCTCTTCAACTCTCCTCTACGCAGCTGAGACCTGGAGCTTAAATTATTTGGAAGTTGTCGAGACCGTACAAACCAAGTTTTTGAAATCCGTATATTTCTGGCCTAAAACTACGCCCAACTATTTAGTACGCCTAGAAACAGGTCGTCTCCCACTTTCTGTAATAGTCTTTAAGAAACTTCTTAATTTCTGCATAAAAATCCTTTCATTACCTGGGGATAGATTACCACGGCAAATATTATTATTAAAAAAAGAAAAACTTTTTTTTTTATGACTGAAGTATGTGTATAATTATCTCTTTTTTCTTTCTTTATACGTGTAAATTTTTGTAATGTTTTATTATCATAAATATTATTTAATGTATCAACCCACAGGCCAATGCCAAGATAATGTAACAAGCGTGTATTGCTTTATACAATAAATAATCTATCTATCTATCTATCTAAATTTAAATTACTTAATATTGTGATTACAACCGAATTTCATTTAAATAAACAAGTACAGATAGAATCCAACAAAAAAAAAAAAAAAAAACATTTTTGGAACACCACCACATTTCCACAAATTTTCCAGATCAAGTTGAAGTTTAATACAGCCCTAAATGCCATCAACAGCTCGAAAAAACTTGAAATCATCAGCAAACAGTAGGAATCTAGAGTAATTAAATATTTACTAATATCATTAATAAAACAAAGGAACACAAAGAGAAGACATGAGATTTACATTTTACACCATTTATCTTAACGAACTGAGTTCAATCTTTTAAATAGGAAGATTTATCCACATGTTTGCATGTATTGAGTGAATCTGACAAGTAATCAGTGAAATTAGTAAGATTCGTTAGCAGAGATCGCTTTGGTATTCTCGATAGAAACATTGTAATTTTAAAGAAACAATGTTCCTGATATCCAGGGAATTATCTTCAGTTGAGGCTTTGGAATCTATCTCAGCGTATGATAAATCACTTAAAGGATGATGTTTCCAATAATTTAAGTAGTTCAGGCTCTTCATTTTGGCCCATGTCACTTTCAACAGCGTTGGAAGGCTTTGAAAATCCTGATTTGACAAAACAATTCTTGATTGTGTCTTCTCGGATTTCGCGTATTGAAGAGAAAATCTATTGAACGACATCCAATACAGTGATTTTCTTTGCAAGATCACTTGCACATTTTGCATCGTCCATGTTGGCTAACACGTATCCTAAAACACGTTTTCTATAGTTCATCTTAAATTTTTTTATTATTCCCTGGTCTAAGGGGTAGGCTGTAGTTGTATTCGGTGGAAGAAAAATTATTTAATGTTGGGAGTTGAAGGTGTGGGTGAGACGCCGCATTATCCGTGAATAGGATCATTTTTCTGTTTTGCCGAATCATTTTTTTATTCATATGGGAAAGCCATTCATTAATTATTTCTCGTGTCATCTAGGCTTTTTGGTTAAACTTCCATTCAACATTCATGAGATTCAAGTTACCTCCTTAGAAACAGAGAGATTTTTGTGCTTTTCCGACAGCATGGGGCAGTTTAAATTCACCCACCATATTTGTACATAACAGCACGGTAAGTCTTACTTTTGAAATTTTACCACCTTGGCAGCTCTCATTTTTAAGACTCGTTGTTTTGTCAGGAAGGGCCTTCAAAAATAAATCCGTTTCATCAAAGTAGTAGATGTTCTTCGGATCATAGGCACCGCACAAATCTTCTAATTTATTTGACCATTCAATTAATTTATTATTCTACAAATTTAAAAAAAAAACCTTGTTTTATTTTTCTAAAAAAAAAAATTGTATTTTATAAAGTTTCCATGTATATATTGAGCATTCTCAAAACATTTATCTAAAAACATGTAATTCATCTAATATATATTTCAGTACAATCAACATTTATATTATTACCTGTTTGTCTTTACATAGGATTAATTAACAGTGAATGTGTTTTAATCTTATCTACTAATTATTGTTTGGCAACTAAATATTGTTTATTCTCAGATTTACCCCATTATATTTATAAATTAACATGTGCTATATTTTAACCAATGATTATATGCAACAATTTGTTTACATTTATAGTATTGTCTATTTTATTTCAATTTGAGGCGTGATTGATCCATATTATTTTTTGTTTTGGTAATCATAAACTCTTAAGCTTATTTGAAGGGTAAGGAGGAAAAACCTGGACCCTATTTCATAATAAAGTACGAAAGTACGATTGCGAGTAGACCTATGATTTACTATGCATATGACACACTGTGAAATGTTGAAACAATAAAACTTAAAACTAGTTGTTAGCATCTATCTAATGTGCCTCGATTCCTATTCTAGAATATTCTGACCTGTGTCTTCACTATCTACCAAAATTATGGTAGTGTTCCCTTTTCTTTTTGTAATTCTTCTAGATGTTATTTTTTTTTATCAAATTTACTATTTTCATTAGAATTATTAGTTCTTTCATTGTATATCTATTTTATTTATTATGTCTATATATTGATTTTCAATTTCATATCGATTTTGAAATTGAGCACTTCTTATGAAATGGAATTGAGCACATTAGAATGCATTTTTTTTAAGCTATACACAAATAAAGAATTCTTTTCATCATAAATTTATTCTCTGCAATTCTTCGGTGATTTACTACATAAATGAAAAGTTAAAGGCCTTTATGAAGAATAATTTAGCCAAGGTTCATCAAAATCGTTTGAGCCGTTCTAGAGAAAATGTAAAAAAGTGTAAAATCTATGATAAAGTAGCTATTTCCGGTTAGTCCGATTCTTTTTTTGTTTTTTAGATGATTTAATTACCTTCCATACAATTATATATATTTTTTTCCGTAAAATGCATACTTTTTATGCTATGCGCAAATAAAATATTCTTTTCATCATAACTTTTTTCCCTGCAATTCCTCGGTGATTTACTACATAAATGAAAAGTTAAAGGCCTTTATGAAGAATAATTTAGCCAAGTTTCATCAAAATCGTTAGATCCGTTTTCGAGAAAATTGTAAAAAAGTGTAAAATCCCTGATATAATAGCTAATTCCGGTTAGTCCGATGAGCTGTATCTTTGCTATTATTGGTTCGATTGAGATGATTATTTTTTTGTTTTTTAGATGATTTAATTACCTTCCATGCAATTCTATATATTTTTTTTCCATAAAATGCATACTTTTTAAGCTATGCGCAAATAAAATATTTTTTTCATAACTTTTTTCCCTGCAATTTGTCGGCGATTTATTACATAAATGAAAAGTTAAAGACCTTAATGAAGAATAATTTAGCCAAGTTCCATCAAAATCGTTAGGTCCGTTTTCGAGAAAATTGTAAAAAAGTGTAAAATCCCTGATATAATAGCTAATTCCGGTTAGTCCGATGAGCTGTATCTTTGCTATTATTGGTTCGATTGAGATGATTCTTTTTTTGTTTTTTAGATGATTTAATTACCTTCCATACAATTCTATATATTTTTTTCCTTAAAATGCATACTTTTTATGCTACGCGCAAATAAAATATTTTTTTCATCATAACTTTTTTCCCTACAATTCTTTGGTGATTTACTATATAAATGAAAAGTAAAAGGCCTTTATGAAGAATAATTTAGAAAAGTTTCATCAAAATCGTTTGAGCCGTTCTAGAGAAAATGTAAAAAAGTGTAAAATCTATGATAAAGTAGCTAATTCCGGTTAGTCCGATGCGCTGTATCTTTGCTAATACTGGCCCGATTTTCATGATTCTTTTTTTGTTTTTTAGATAATTTAATTACCTTCCATACAATTCTACACATAATTTACCGTAAAATGCATACTTTTTATGCTATGCGCAAATAAAATATTCTTTTCATCATAACTTTTTTCCCTGCAATTCCTCAGTGATTTACTACATATATGAAAAGTTAAAGGCCTTTATGAAGAATAATTTAGCCAAGTTTCATCAAAATCGTTAGATCCGTTTTCGAGAAAATTGTAAAAAAGTGTAAAATCCCTGATATAATAGCTAATTCCGGTTAGTCCGATGAGCTGTATCTTTGCTATTATTGGTTCGATTGAGATGATTATTTTTTTGTTTTTTAGGTGATTTAATTACCTTCCATACAATTCTATATATTTTTTTCCGTAAAATGCATACTTTTTAAGCTATGCGCAAATAAAATATTTTTTTCATCATAACTTTTTTCCCTGCAATTTGTCGGCGATTTATTACATAAATGAAAAGTTAAAGGCCTTTAATGAAGAATAATTTAGCCAAGTTTCATCAAAATCGTTAGAGCCGTTTTCGAGAAAATTGTAAAATCGATCATATAAAGTGGCACTTCCGGTTAGTCGATTTTGACGAAAATGTTGCTGTAGCATCACATGCATGTACCAACCTTAAATACGTAATTTCAGTATCGTACAACTTTTTGTTTTTGAGCTAGACTGATCACAAACACACAGACACACGGACACACAGACCATTTTTCGAGACTTGGTCATTTGGACTCAGGGGACCTTAAAACGTGTATTTCCGTCGAAAACTCGAATTCGAAAATTTTCACGATCGCAGTACTTCCCCTTACTATATACTTCGTATATAGGTAAGGGAAAGTAATAAAATAAATAAATACATTAGCTTTTATTCCATTCAAAAATATTGATGTTAATAAATTTCATGTAGTTACTTTTATGTAGGAGTACCACCATTATCAGACTCGGAGGAATCTTTTTCACCGCTTGCAGTCAGCATTTGGTTGAGCTTGCTAATGATGTTCACTTTGGCCACAGAATCAGTAAAATAGGCATCTTTAAACCGTGGGTCTAAGATGAAACTCAAGGCAAGTGTTGTTTGATACTCTATTTGACCAAATCGCTTGATCATTTCTTCAAGCAACTTTTTTTGTAGTATTTGAGCTAAGTAACCTTGAGTGTTCAAACTTTTTATTTTTTAATTAACATTTTTTATAATGGGAATTATTATGCTAGATTTTGAATATTTTTCCCCTGAAATTTCTCTCGTAGCAAATTCTAGGGGCATTAGCACACATAATATCTCTCTTAATGCTTCAACATCCCGTGCAGTCACCACATCTGGAGCACTTGTGTGTTCACGCAAACCAAGTTGTAATGCTACGAAGCTTTCTTCTCATTATAATAATAACTATAATAATTCTTCCACCTCTGGCATAGACACCAAGGCCCTTTTGCACACTAGATTTAACAAGTGAGCAAAAGTGTACATGTTTGGCCTGTGAGAACGTATCCAATACTGCCTTCACAATGTTTGCGCCACTGTCAGTGACAATGGTTGTTACTTTTTCATTTGAGATGTTAAAACTTCGGCACACATCTTCCAAAACATGAGATATGTATTGAAATGTATGCCTGTCTGTGAGTTCTCCAAGTTCTAGGAACACCGAGGACATTTCATCATTTGTTTCTAAAATATAATAAACAGTGACACCAATGAAACTTTTCATTTGGTGGGACTCCGTCCATATGTCAATGTCGCTGAATTTACTTCATTCAAATGTTTTTGAAAAAGAGAGCGCGGTTCTGAGTACGTTTCATTCAATCATTTTTTTAAGGTATTTCTAGAAGGTACCTTATATAAAGGGGCTGGAATGTTAACCAAGCTGAGAAAACCTTCCTTTTCAACTGTATAACATGGCAGAGTATCCTTACAGATAAAATATAAAATAGCATCATTAATCTTTCTTCGTCGTTCGCCTCCCTCTTCAAATGATGCGATATTTTGGAAACTACTTCTTATGTCAGAAGTTTTTGACGGAGGAACAGTTTCATTTGCTTCTGATTTAGAAGTAGATGGTGTTGCAGAAGCATCTGACCCTGATGGAGACGATGTCCGAAATATTTTAAGACAATATTTGCACTCCGCACTTTTACTGTCTCTTGATTTAAAATGTTTTCACACTTCACTTTTTGGCGGCGTCATTTTAGTTTCTATTTTCACTTTGATCACCACACTATCAACAAACCAAATGAACAACAGGTAACTGATCGTTAGTAACGCCTAAGAGTCAAAACAGTAAGGAAGTTACAACAGCTCAAAAACAGTGTCCTAGATTGATTAAATAATTAAGTTATAATGTAAGTACAGGTCACGGATAAAATTAAAAATATGATAAAGAATAAAGGAAATTTCTAATTAAAATAAAATAATAAAGTTTAAAATATTAATATCACCGATATATCGGTGTAAATATCGATATCATCGATATATCGGGTGTTAGGATATCGATATAATATATCGGTTTTTCAAATCCGATATATCGCATTTCGATATTGCAACCCTATCATTGAGCAGGTTGGGTCGAGTAGACCGACTTGAAATGTTCTAGATAACCCTCAGCAATCCTTCTACGCCCAATAAGCGTATTGTCTTTCAATTTCATATCAGCCAATTTGTTTCTATTATTGTTTTTTATTGATATACGAAATTGCACAAATTTTTCAGATCATATTTAAATGAATTTTCAATATTAGCAATGAATCCATTATCATTAATATCAATAAGTTTTTTGCTTCCTTTCGAATTATCCTAAGCTTGTTTTGGTGAAAAGCACTGTTTTTAGGTCTTAACCAATGATATTCTTTTAATTATATTATTTCAGAATTAAACCATGGATGATAACTATGGGAATTGAGCTTGCCACCGGTATAACCAACCCTATTCAAGACTAAGAATATTTTTTCGTACGAAATATCTACTGCTTCATCTATATGTTTAGCTAAGAACAAGTTCGACCAGTCAACAAGATCCAATTGTTACCGGAAACAGCATTTATCTACATTATTGAAAGTACAATACTTTTCTCTCAAGATCGGTAAACTACAGATACGCCTTTGAAAATTAACATTCAAAACTAAAGTGAGGGGGGGGAAGTGATAAAGCTCTTCAAATCGCAATTCCTCTCCCTTAAAAACGCGAGCCAATTCGATATTACATTTCTTGCTTTTCAAAGATATGAAAAGATTAGTCAGCACTAAATCCAGTGTTCTGCCCATGGGATTTTTAATACTATTTTGGAATTAAAATTTATAATGAAGTAAAAGTGTTCAATTCCAAAATTCTAGGATCCTGAAGCGTATGCGTACCAATCAAGGTAAATGTTGGGAAACTAAAGTCACCACATATAATCTATTTTATAATATTTTCAAATTGATTTTCTAAAATAATGTATAAAAAAGTTTTTATAAGTAAATATTGAAGAGTTAGGACGAAAGTATACCACACATAAAAGTAATGAAATACTGCCCATATAGAGTTTGACTAAAGCTGCTTCCATCTCACCGTCTTAAAGCAAGGTCAATGAAGTGGATTTAATCCTGTTCTTAACCGCGATAAGAACACCACCACCAGGTAAATGCCCACTCAAACTTGAATCACTGTCAGCTCTATAAACAACATACCTAGGATCCATAAGTTCAACATTTTTACAATTTAGATTTGTTTCCGTGAATGCTAATGATTATATTATACTAAAAATACAATAAGGATCAAACCAACTATATCCTTTAGTAAAAAAAATGCAATATTAATTCTGATAAGTTCATTTTTTATATTAAACAAAAAAATTAAATTTTTATAGATAAAAAACAAACAAAAGACAAAAAAAAACATTTTCAATAATCGCAGTAACTAAAATGCAATGTAAAAAGACACTAACCGTTACTGACAATGAGACCTATCTTGTACCTTCACATTTAGCAACTCCTCTAGTCTGATAAGGATAACCATAACGGGTCCAGGCGGATCTGTAGTTGAGCCGACGAGCTGTCTCCTTGGTCGTTTTGAACAGTCTCCTCCGGGAAGAACCGAGAGCATCCTTTATCCAAATAGTGTGTTCGTAAGTTCTCCATAGGACGTGCCGAGAAGTTCCTACCGCAGGAATCGAAGGTATACAGCCCGAGTCCACCTCAGCCGGTGACACCGGTCTTTTATCTTTTCATTTACACTAAGCCCAATTCCTTTGGCAATGTCATAAACTACTTTATTAACATCTTCACCTTTTTCTTCGGGCATTCTATCGATTTCAATATCATTAGAACGTGAGTATTTCTCAACATCATATAGACGAGACATCAATATACATATTTCTGACTGTGTGGTAATGTGATATTTTCACTACTTATTTTCTCAACAGCGACAAGTAATCTGTCAATTTTCTCATTTTGTTCACTAATGACACGCTTTAAATCATCTATCTCAGTGTTACTTAAATCACTTGCTTTATTCAAGTCTTTGATTAAGGCTGCCTGCTGCTCCTTCAGCTCATCGATAGCAATCTTCAGACCATAAGGATTAAGTCCTCCGTCATTAGCCATTGAGTCCAACAGTAGACTGGCTCTACGAGATGACTTGCACGGCTCACACCTTCAGTCCCGGTTCTCTTCAGGAATCCATAATCTTCTTTATCCATAATTTAACACAATTAATATGAAATTTTTTAGAGCAACCTTTACACTCAACAGAAAGGGCTTTGGTAGAAATATTTTTCACACAAACACCGCATGACATCGTTAAAATGTAATAATACCAATTGACAACAACAAACAGCAATAAGACTCAGAGCGGTTACTAATAGATAGATAAACAGATAGATAAAAGAAGTTTATTCTGGGACTAGGTCCTTAAGAATAACATGAAGGAACAAATAAAACAGTAACATTATCTGGCCATAAGACTATAGAATACATACCAATTAATTTGTACAATATAAATAAGTTTTTTTATCGAAAAATATAATTAATTTGAGCAAAACAAAAAAAAGAGAAACAAAAAACAAGGAAAAAGTAAAAAAAACAAACAAAAACAGAGAAAATGAAAAATACAAAAATAATGATTGATTAGCAAAGTTTGTACATTAAAAAACTATTATTCACTTCTGATCCAGATGTTAATCCTAAACTGAAATTTCGCAATTAGAGAGCATCATTTTGGAGAGAAAGAAGGTGTTGGAAAAGGAGGGATTTGAATGAGGATAGAGAAGAAGCATGCCGGCTACAAGGGTATTTATTATGGTTGGATGATAGTGTACCTTTGTACAACCTTCATTCTTTTATACCGATATATTACAAATAGTATTATTTCCAACTGTATTTACTCTTGGTTGGTATTTCTAATAATGCTATGACGGGTATATCTTTGGTTAAAAGGTTTAGTGTAAAGGCACCAGTAGTAGACAGTGAGCCAATAGTAGACACGAAGAGATTAGACTTTAAAAAATAAGGGTATGAATGAGGATAGAGAAGAAGCATGGCGGATATTAGAAGGAAAGGAATTCCAAAGGGTAGAGGAGCGTGCGAGAAAGGAGCGTTCGAATGTTTTGGTTCTGTGGGAGGGAGTATGGAGGTCAGAAAGGCGAGATCTTGTTTCCAGTGCGTGGAGATAATACGTCTTTCCTGTCTCGCATCAGAGCCAAAACTGATTATCTTTAAGTCATCAAGTCAGTATTTACAATAGTGGTATAGGAAGTGCTGGAATAGAAATAATATCTTCGATTAAGAAATTCATTTGACCAAATCATACTATCCGAGAATGTTCCGTGAGAATGCTGTATAATAGCACCAATATACAGCTATCCTCTCCATGTGTAGTGTAGGAGAAGCTAGCTGCTCATATGCTTATTTTGGGGAACAATCAAGCAATTGAAACAGAGGTAAGAGTTGTCTTGTAAATAACCTACAAGGGTATTTATTACGGTTGGATGATAGTGTACCTTTGTACAACCTTCATTCTTTTATACCGATATATTACAAATAGTATTATTTCCAACTGTATTTACTCTTGGTTGGTATTTCTAATAATGCTATGACGGGTATATCTTTGGTTAAAAGGTTTAGTGTAAAGGCACCAGTAGTAGACAGTGAGCCAATAGTAGACACGAAGAGATTAGACTTTAAAAAATAAGGGTATGAATGAGGATAGAGAAGAAGCATGGCGGATATTAGAAGGAAAGGAATTCCAAAGGGTAGAGGAGCGTGCGAGAAAGGAGCGTTCGAATGTTTTGGTTCTGTGGGAGGGAGTATGGAGGTCAGAAAGGCGAGATCTTGTTTCCAGTGCGTGGACCGAGGATTTGAATTGTAAGAGGCTGTAGATGTAGGAAGGATGGTGGGTGGTGATAGTTTGGTATAGAAAAGATCCTAGGAAATATTGTCTACGGTTGCAGGGGAAGAGCCACTCTAACTCGCCGTAAAGGTGGGACACATGGGCCCGTCTCGAGGTGCCGAAGACAAATCGTAAAAAGGGGTTCATGATCCACTTCAATCTGTCCTCGAGCACATTCGAGAAGCCCCCGTATACCACACATCCGTAGTCAAAGTGGAGAAAGATAATAGAGGACACAAGGAGTTTGCGGGTAGGTTGTGGGAGAAGATGTCGAGAACGATGGAATAATTTAAGGGTACTTATTGACCGTCGGGAAATTTGGGCAATGTGGGGTTTCGAGGAAAGGGTTTGGTCGATAGTAATACCCAAGTTTTTGATGGAGGAGCTGAAAGTGACGGGGTGATCATTTAGGATTAAAGTAGGAAAGGTGTCATTGGATCTGAGGAGGGAATTGGAACCTATGACAATGGCCTGAGTTTTCATATTTAAACTTAATCTATTCAGGTTTGCCCAGGCACTGATTCTATCTAGGTCTTCCTGGATACTGGCAAACGCTACTAATAGCTCAGAAGGAGGAAAGGATAAATAGATTTGGAAGTCGTCGGCGTATAAGTGGTGGAAACAGTGGTGGATCGCATTAGGAAGATCATTGATATAGGTATTGAAAAGCAGTGGGGAAATACTCGAACTTTGGGCTACTCCTGAGGACAAGGTAAGGAAGGAAGATAGGGGTTGATGAGGAATGGTAACTGCTTGAGTCCGATCGGAAAGGATAGTGATTTTAATTTGACAAAAAGTATAGAATGGTCCAAGGAATCAAAAGCTCTAGAAAAGTCAAGGAGTATTAATACAGTTAACTTTTTTCGGTCCATAGCGGTATGTATGTCAGTGGTGATTTTGACTAGCGCAGATTGTGCGGAGAAACTGGGACGGAAGCCGGATTGGAGAGGATCAAGTAGTTTGGACTTTTCAAGGAAGTTTGATATTTGTGATTGGACTATTCTTTCTAGAGGTTTGGAAAGGTTAGAGAGGATGGAAATTGGGCGATAGTCTTTAGGAGATATAGGATTGAAGATTTTGTTAATAGGATGGACTAAGGCTTTTTTCCACGAGGTAGGAAATACTGAGTTTTGGAGGGAGAAATTATAAATGAAGAGAAGAACTGGAAGGATTTCGGGGAGACATAATTTTAACAATTTAACAGGTATTCCATCAGGCCCAATGGAATTGGTGTGAGATTTCATTATGGATGAAATAAGATCGGTAGGGGAGATGTAGGAAAAATAAAAATTATCGGAGTTGAATGATGGAACTAAGAAGAAAAAAAGTATGAATTTAATTCATCGGGTGAAACTAGGAAGACTGGTGAGGGAGAGGATTTACAAAGGGAGACTTTGCGAAGGAGTTGCCATTTTGATTTAGCGTTGGGAGCAGAGGAGAGGGCTTCATGATAGTGGTTGGATTTCGCTCTAACAGTTGCCTGTGTCAAATTGCGGAGTACCCTAAACGCTTGGTAGTCGTCTACTAGCCTTGTGCGTCTACGGGCTGCCTCACGCCTTCTTTGCATATCTTTAATTTGTTGACACATCCAAGGAGCAGGCGGCCGACGGAAAGTAGAGGTTTTGAGTGGGGCATGGGTATCAAGGATGTGGATGAGATTAGAGGTGAGGGTATCGACCATGGAATCAATGGAAGAACAGGAATATATTTCATTCCACTGCAGTGTTTCAAGGTCAGGTAAAATATTTTCATGTGTGAGGGCGTCTAAGTTACGGAAAGTTATGGTTTTAGGAAGGATCGTAGGAGTTTCGATATTGTAGGATATTTGGATTAAGTCGTGAGAGGACAGAAACGGGACAGGTAGTTGAGAAAAGGAAAGGAGATTACGTTCTGAATCGATGACATGCAGATCCAACCAGGTGTCGGACCGGCAAGTTTGATGGGTAGGTATATATATATATATATATATATATATATATATATATATATATATATCGAATTAAAATTGGTTAAATCTTATATTATTTTATTTAGTTTCCGTTAAGCGTTACAGGATTCTTATATTATTATGATGACATATAATATTACTAAAGAGCATGTGAAAAATAATGAACTCAGTTTTATGAGTAAGTAAAAAAATAATTATTCAAAATAAGATCATAGCAATCGCGTATAAGTAGTGAATATTTTTTAACAAGAATTTTTAGTAGATGGTGCAATTAACACATCTCATATAGTCAATAGATAGATGTATGAATTTATTAACTTCAAAAACTATAGTAAAGCATTGTAAAAAAATACTGAATTGATGAAAAAGAATGTGCTACAAATGAATAAAATCATAATTGTTTAAAATAATAATATAACATCCTTACTTAGGTAATGTATACATTCTGGCAAGAATTTGTGTTGTACAAGTAGAAAAAAAATAAATAAAAGTATTAATATATTAACTCCTAAAATTCAATTAAAACATAGTAAAAAATACTGCATTAGATAATAAAGTATATGCTACATATATGTTACTTCCTGATTAGAATAGTTATATGAATATAATGTATTTTATCTTATTGTGCTAGGAAAAATTAATATTATTTATAAAATTTATCAATATTGATTTTATTTTAGAAGATGAAGATCAATGCCCAGAAACTTTAACTAATTTATAATTGGGTAATAAAAGTTGCCAATTTGGAAGAAAATTGCTAACATTTCCAACTATAAATATTAAATATGAATTAAATGCAATGAAAATTAAAAATGAGAAAGTTAGATTAAATTATTGATTGTTAATAATTATTAAATAAGTTATAAAAGTGTAATTATAGAAATATCGGTTCAAAAAGAGAGTGCAGTTTGTACAATTTGAATAATAAGTTGTATAAAACAAAAAAGGCAGCATTATTATTCATATTATATTAGGAAATAAACAACTTACTTAAAAATATGAACTAGCATTATAACTTTATAGTACTTCTCCAGGTGTAGAAATTATGTGAGTAATTGTTTGGGATTATAATATTAAACTATATAATTTTAATATGCTAGAAGCTTCGTAAAAACCACTATTAATAATAAAAAAAGGAACTAGATACTATTTTTCCGATAATGTAACAAACTTAGAAATTAAACTAAGTGAATATATATTATATATTAATAGTGTATAAACATACGTTAAATATTAGAATCCTAAGTTAATAAGAAGTTATAATTGTTTATTGTATTTATATATTTATTGTATTAAGTTATCCTATTTCATTTTTGTTTATTTACCACTCGTGTGTTATAATGATGTTAAAGTTAAGATTATTCACTGTAAAGGATGATAAAGTTAAACAATTAATATCCCCTAGAATAATTAGAAATATAAGTAAAATATTATTTGTATAGTATATAAAACATAATAATAATATATAAAACATCATTAAGTTAGTAAAAGACTATACCTGCATCAGAAAATAGAAACTAATGACTATAACTTATAAAGAAAGGATTAAGGGATATCATGAGTAACCATTATTGTAATTTATCTTTAAGGAATTCTATTTCAAAAAAGTTATAATGTATAACCAATGTAATCATAGTTATAGACAAAAATGTAAACTACATACCCGATCCTAGCCTGAGGAGCTACTATCCTCACATTTTGATATTAGAGCTTATGAAACTCTATACAAAAATGAATCAATGTCTTGGGATTTAATCTTTTATTAATAGTTTCGGTGGACCTTGCTGTTAGGGAAGGGAGGAGTTATCAGACGACTATTATATTTAACAATTTTTATAACGATAATTTTAAACACTAGTTTTAATATCAGTAACTGCCTTTCTCAGAGCTCTCCAAAATCTTAGACCATACATATGGTACATCCTGGAGTCCCACCATGTGACAACAACCTTGTCAATGTCAGGTCGGCTGACCATTGACCAGAGATCTGCTGTCTTTCTACCGGAAACTTTGTCAAGCTCCCTCTTATAATCAACAGTTTATTACTACCATCTCCTTAGTCAAATGTCAATTGTATACTTTATAACTAAACCCTTAGGACAGCCCTCACAAGAAGCTCACATGAGCTTCCAAAAATTGTTCCTACATAGGCCACCCAGAATAGGAATTTATCCCTCCTTCTGATCCTTGCAACTTCATCCTCTCTCCATTCTCATCCCTAAAAAGTCTTCTCTAAAGGGGCATTCCATATAAGTAAGCCTTGATGTAAGATAGCTAAGATATTGTAACTTGGTTTATAAGAAGTATTTTAAA
The DNA here is from genome assembly GCA_948150685.1 of Rhaphigaster nebulosa. Taxonomy (NCBI): domain Eukaryota; kingdom Metazoa; phylum Arthropoda; class Insecta; order Hemiptera; family Pentatomidae; genus Rhaphigaster; species Rhaphigaster nebulosa. The sequence goes on from OX411307.1 coordinate 3,458,038, forward strand.
TGTCATTGTAACATTTTGTTGGATAATAAAAGTATATCTTAAAGTCTTTACTTTACTGTTGTGAGTTCGTTAATTTGCGGATTATGTCGGAATTGTCTGAGATCGGGTCACTGGGTCTCACAGTGCAAGTCGGTATTCACATGCACGTTTTGCGGCGCCAAACACCATAGCGAGCTTCATGTGCATAATCCGCGTGCTGGAACTTTTCCGGAGTCTGGCGAATTAGTAGATCACACTCGCGACACATCCAGTCATCATAGCACTCCTTCTTAACACCTAATGGACACTGCATTCACCATGTTAGACTATAGACGTCTGTAGGGGCGATAGACCTATATTTATATCGGCCTATCGGCTATATCAGCCCGTTGGGCGATTATCGGTATCGACCGATATAAAAGCCCGATAGACTTATCTAGAGTTATATCATAGAGTTTACACGTGTGTGTCTGTTTACAGCAAATCTCGCAACAGATTTAGCGGTAACCCATTCGCCAGATTCGCCGAAATATCCAACAAATGGATGTTTCATAATCACGTCAGACACTGAACTGGCTGAAGTTGCTGCTTTAGTTTGTACTAGGGATGTAAAAATCGAAAAAAAAAATTAAGATAATGTTTTTATAATATCGATATTTCTGTACCGATGTAATTCATGAATCGATATTGTTTGTGTAATATCGATATTTCTATCCCGATATAATTGAAATATTGTTTGTATAATATTGACATTTCTGTGCCGATATAATTGAGATATTAGGGATTGATCAATTCTTTGCCACTTCTATAATTTTTTGTTTATTGCAAACTAGTTACGAATGTTATACATTCATCCTCAGTTCTAAAAACACACAAAACTTCAAAAATAAGCAATTCAAAATTATTATACATATTAAGTTAAATGTAATATAATTAGTATTATAAAAGATTCATGAAAAATAAATTTAATTAAGACAAGAGATCAAATACATGTTGGTACTCACCAAGGTTTAAGTAGATTATATTTAACAGAAAAAGTTACATTAGTTTGTTCTCACACTGAACTGGTAATGGAAATGACTATAATGGAAGAAAGGTGAGGAGTTTGTAGGTAAATGATACGGTTTAGAGGGAAGGATCGGGGTTTCCCGAGTGATTCCGGTGAATTATTGTTTTTTCGGTTATGAATGGGAATAAATTTAAGATTGGACTGTAGGAGATATTTATTTGGTCATTTAAGCAAAAATCTGGATTGGATTTGAAGGATTTTATCATTTCAAGTGCTTCATATATATCTAATTTGAGACTGTTTTCTACGTAATGTATTAATTTAATTCCTGAGCCTTTGATGAATTTATGTTTTTTTTTGTAAATTTAAATGAATTGCAAAGTTGGAATTCTTAGTCTTATTATTATATGCACGTATATGTTCCTTTAATCTCTGATTTAGTGATCTCCCAGGTTTTCTCGTGTATTTGGCTGCACAACCATTACAATTTAGTTCGTACACTCCCCTTTTTGGAAAGAGTCTATTTTGTCTTTAGTAGACGGGAAATATGAGGATAGAGTTTTAACTATTTAAATGCAGGGTTCAATCCTAGTTTTTTCAATTCATTTCCGACTTTGGTGGATATAGTGCCGTAATATGGAATCAAAACATAATGTTTCGGAATGGGCCTATCTTCGGGGGTTGTTGAATAGATATCGTTAGTTGTCTTTTTTTGTATTTGTTTTTTTAAAATATGATTGATAGTGGATTTGTTGTACCCGTTATTTTTTGCTATGGAATATATCATATTATTTCTATTCATTCATATTATAGAGGAGATGCGAGACTGAAGATAGATGACTACTGTTTACGCCATTCTTTCAATAGCAATTAATTTAATTGATATCCCGTTTCAAATCATTATAATACTGCCTGATTAAAATTCCTTTAACTCTCCTGAGTTCCACTCATTATTTTTATTTATCTAAATTATTTTCTCATTAGGTTCACTTTAAGAGAAAAAAAAGGTTAATAATAAATACATTAATATTCATCCATACAATTATATTTATATAGATAACATATTTTTTAAAACAATTAAGACTGATTGAAATCTATTGCACCAACAACATCACTGGAATGTTTACTGATGAAGGTTAGTAAGGCTCACTGGGACTGTTACCTTACCTACCTATCACCAGAGATCACTACCTATCACCTACCTATATCAATATCTCTGGGTAATAAGGAGGAAACGGCTACCAAGATAGTCAACTTTCTATCCAAAGAAGGTTTATTGATAAACATATAATATGTTTTAATCTATTTATTATTATTATTGGTTTTTTTTTTCTTTCTTATTTATATTGAAGATAATATAACATAATTTAGAAAAATAAATAGGAATAAATAAAAATAAAAGGCGTTGATGACCAATAGGTTTTACGTCTTGACATCCAAATAACTAACTACAATATCAATATTTCTGTGCCGATATCATTAAAATATTCTTTTTATCATATAGACATTTCTGTATCGATATAATTACTATATTGTTTTTATATTATTCATATTTCTGCGTCGATATCATTAAGATATTGTTTTTACAATATCAATATTTCTGTGCCGATATCATTAAAATATTCTTTTTGTCATATAGTCATTTCTGTATCGATATAATTACTATATTGTTTTTATATTATTCATATTTCTGCGTCGATATCATTAAGATATTGTTTTTACAATATCAATATTTCTGTGCCGATATCATTAAAATATTCTTTTTGTCATATAGTCATTTCTGTATCGATATAATTACTATATTGTTTTTATATTATTCATATTTCTGCGTCGATATCATTAAGATATTGTTTTTACAATATCAATATTTCTGTGCCGATATCATTAAAATATTCTTTTTGTCATATAGTCATTTCTGTATCGATATAATTACTATATTGTTTTTATATTATTCATATTTCTGCGTCGATATCATTAAAATATTGTTTTTACAATATCAATATTTCTGTGCCGATATCATTAAAATATTCTTTTTATCATATAGACATTTCTGTATCGATATAATTACTATATTGTTTTTATATTATTCATATTTCTGCGTCGATATCATTAAGATATTGTTTTTACAATATCAATATTTCTGTGCTGATATCATTAAAATATTCTTTTTGTCATATAGTCATTTCTGTATCGATATAATTACTATATTGTTTTTATATTATTCATATTTCTGCGTCGATATCATTAAGATATTGTTTTTACAATATCAATATTTCTGTGCCGATATCATTAAAATATTCTTTTTATCATATAGACATTTCTGTATCGATATAATTACTATATTGTTTTTATATTATTCATATTTCTGCGTCGATATCATTAAGATATTGTTTTTACAATATCAATATTTCTATGCCGATATCATTAAAATATTCTTTTTATCATATAGACATTTCTGTATCGATATAATTACTATATTGTTTTTATATTATTCATATTTCTGCGTCGATATCATTAAGATATTGTTTTTACAATATCAATATTTCTGTGCTGATATCATTAAAATATTCTTTTTGTCATATAGTCATTTCTGTATCGATATAATTACTATATTGTTTTTATATTATTCATATTTCTGCGTCGATATCATTAAGATATTGTTTTTACAATATCAATATTTCTGTGCCGATATCATTAAAATATTCTTTTTATCATATAGACATTTCTGTATCGATATAATTACTATATTGTTTTTATATTATTCATATTTCTGCGTCGATATCATTAAGATATTGTTTTTACAATATCAATATTTCTGTGCCGATATCATTAAAATATTCTTTTTATCATATAGACATTTCTGTATCGATATAATTACTATATTGTTTTTATATTATTCATATTTCTGCGTCGATATCATTAAGATATTGTTTTTACAATATCAATATTTCTGTGCCGATATCATTAAAATATTCTTTTTGTCATATAGTCATTTCTGTATCGATATAATTACTATATTGTTTTTATATTATTCATATTTCTGCGTCGATATCATTAAGATATTGTTTTTACAATATCAATATTTCTGTGCCGATATCATTAAAATATTCTTTTTGTCATATAGTCATTTCTGTATCGATATAATTACTATATTGTTTTTATATTATTCATATTTCTGCGTCGATATCATTAAGATATTGTTTTTACAATATCAATATTTCTGTGCCGATATCATTAAAATATTCTTTTTATCATATAGACATTTCTGTATCGATATAATTACTATATTGTTTTTATATTATTCATATTTCTGCGTCGATATCATTAAGATATTGTTTTTACAATATCAATATTTCTGTGCCGATATCATTAAAATATTCTTTTTATCATATAGACATTTCTGTATCGATATAATTACTATATTGTTTTTATATTATTCATATTTCTGCGTCGATATCATTAAGATAATGTTTTTACAATATCAATATTTCTGTGCCGATATCATTAAAATATTCTTTTTGTCATATAGTCATTTCTGTATCGATATAATTACTATATTGTTTTTATATTATTCATATTTCTGCGTCGATATCATTAAGATAATGTTTTTACAATATCAATATTTCTGTGCCGATATCATTAAAATATTCTTTTTGTCATATAGTCATTTCTGTATCGATATAATTACTATATTGTTTTTATATTATTCATATTTCTGCGTCGATATCATTAAGATATTGTTTTTACAATATCAATATTTCTGTGCCGATATCATTAAAATATTCTTTTTATCATATAGACATTTCTGTATCGATATAATTACTATATTGTTTTTATGTTATTCATATTTCTGCGTCGATATCATTAAGATATTGTTTTTATAATATCGATATTTCTGTGCCGATATAATTGTGATATTGTTTTTAAAATATCGATATTTCTTGTTACCGATGATTACCAATGTCATTAAGATATTGCTATTATTAAGTAGAATAACATCAAGACTTAAATATTTAAAAAACAGGTTATCTTCTAATCTCCTTCCCATTCGTTCTTAATTTTTTTTAAATTTAAATTAAAAAAAAATGCTATATGGAGTATCCATTTGTCGGTAATGATTCACTTACGATATTGTTCTAGTTAAGATTATTTAAAACATGATTAAAATATTAAGAACCTGTTTACTTTCTAAGATTTCAATTTATTACGATTTTTTTTTTAATGTAATAAAAAATTAACAATATTTTGAAATATTGATATATCTGTGCCTATATAATAAAGATATTATTTATATTAAGTTAATTAACAGCAGGATTCAAATATTAAGAAACAGGATCTCCTCCTTCATCACCTATATCACCTTCAGATTCGTTTAGAATTTTTTTAATTAATAAAGAAATTAACGATATTTTTGTGCCTATACGTAGCCTATTGTGTCATTTTTTTTCTATTTGTAACTGTATTTTTTTTTAAATTAATAAAGTATTATTATTACATGTTCCTGCAGATTTGGATTCACAGAACACAAAATTAAAAGAGAAACTGCAGTCGTGGATCTTTTGCATCAAGTCCAGCCAGCACCCTTTACCATTATAACCCTATTAAACATTTCTTATAGCAAACATGAATGAGACTGAAGAACAATAATAGTTGGAAGAAGCAATGCCACCTTGGCTTAAGTGATCAGTATGTGACTTAGATTAAAAACACAAGAGAAATCTTTTTATTTTAAAAATAAAAGTAAATCACAGGAAAGTTTGACCGTTCTAGCTGCCTATGTTAATTAGCTATGTCAATTATCTATTCAGCTATACTTCTGTTCAATCTAATATGATGGCTAAATAAATGTGCAGATAAGTTACTACAAACGGTAAGGCTCCTCAATGAAGATTAAATGGAAATATTAGTCTGGCAAGGTGGTTCAAATGACCCAGTTGGGAACAGACCTCAGGCATCTCTATGTAAAAATAGCAGAGCAGACAGTGTGCCAGGCACCCAATGATTTTTGTAAACTAAATGTTTTTCATAATTTTCTGTATCTATCAAGTAGCACTGTGTAATAAACCTATTAAAATAAACCACTAAACTAAAATAAAAAATTAAAATACCAACGCAAAATCAGTCCCTTTTACAAAACCATTATTCATACTAAACCCGCCTTACGCATTCAAGGCAGAAAAGGCATTTTTTCTCTTTTGACTTTCCCTGAAGGAAATCAGACTTTAAAAATATAGTAAGAAACAAAGGGTCTCTAAGCATTCTAAAGTAAAAAATATAAACTGGATTATTTCATAGTTCAAACCAATATATGGAAACATTACATTGGTCAAATAGGAAATCAGATTGACTTATTTCTTTTATTAAAAAATAAATTAGTAAATAATGGCTAAACAGTTAAAAAATCGAGATGATCATTTGAAAGTAACAGGTGATTTTTGATTTCCAGGGGTGGTTCCTCATCCTCTGAATTATGGCTTAATAGATATTTTTTTATTCATAAAAAAGGAAATCAATAAAGTCGTGTAAAAACAAAAATCAACAGTAAAATATTACTTCACATTATCTAATTGTTACCGAAGGAGTGAAATGGGGAAAAAAATCTCCGTGCTAAATAATACGGCGATGGCTCGATTCTTGCTAAGGAAGGAAGCTGGAGGGAGGAACTGGCAAGAATATGAGAATTCGTTAAGCCGCCTCCACACTAGGCGCGCAGAACTGAGCCCAACCATACAGAACGATCATCGGTGTTGTGAACTGCACAGAACCGCGCGATTTGGAGCTAGGTGTTTCTTGTGCGAGTCCCCTATACTGTTGTACCTTTGTTTACAAAATCGAAGCTTAGGTACCTGCATACATTGTAACAAAGAATTTAAGAAAAATAAGGGAGGAAAATCGAGAAAAAGGCGACATTGGGTGGTAACCCTGATGAAAGGTCGACGAGCTTGTGGCGTGAACCGACTCATATTGGAATTTTGTAATTTCAGAAATCAATGATAAAAAAAAATATAGATGCATTAAACTTATTTTCTATTAATATTATTTTAAACCTTATCTATTAAATCAGTTGACGTCCGCGTGATGGTATAGAAGGATCAATCTAATTAGGGACTGATAAATTATTTGCCACTTCTATAATTTTGTTTTTATTGAAAACTATTTTCAAACGTTATACATTCATCTTCAGTTCTAAAAACACACAAAAATTCAAAAATAAGCAATTCAAAATACAGTTTGGTATTATTATACATATTAAATGAAATGTAATATAAATTAGTATTATAAAACATTTATGAATTTAATTAAGACAAGAAATCAAATACATGTTGGTACTCACAAAGGTTTAAGTAGACTTTATCAAACAGAAAAGGTTTCAACAAAATTATAGAAGTGGAAAATAATTTATTAATCCCTAATTATCTATTCAACATACAATAAAAAGTAAAATATTAAAAAGAGCGCGTGCGAATTCAAAATACTGTCCAAATGAAGCGCCCGCACAATGTCTTTTGATGTATCGATAAAGAACGGATCGTGGTATCCTGCGTTCGAAGTTGTACAAGATTGCGCGGTTCAGCGTTAAAACCACCCGCTCAACCCCGAACTGCACGCCTTTGTTTGGTTCGGTTCAGTTCTGCACGCCCGGTGTGGACGCGGCTTTTGTGAGAACCATGAGGAAGATGTGTTCCAGCGATAAAGTGAGGTTATCTCTTCCTGATTTATATTGCGTTTACGGGCTTCATAAGTCGCCTCAGGAACAAGACACCGTCATGATCAAGAAAATGGGTTTTTTACACATCATTTATGATAATAATCAGAAAATTATTCCAACATTCTCTCAACTGTAGCATTACTGGATGCAAATTAACAGCTCAAAATTAATTAAGTAGAAAATAAGCTCCACGGAAGATTTTATCACTGTTCAACACAAGCCGGCTATACCTGAACAAGTAATAACACCGAAGGGATACAGTAAACACAATTGAAAACAGGGTATCAGTGACTTAACGTTACTTTAATTGCTGGTTATACAAAAAGTCAGAAGACTCGAAACAGCTTCTGACTATGGGTTGTTCAAAACTGGAGAGTAAGGAGTCCCTCCTGAAACATAGCAATTCAACTAAAGTAGAGTACCAAACCATATCTCAGAATGATGGATAACTTTAAGTTACTCTGGAAATAGTGGCAATTAATCAGTCGCGTAGACTTCAAAACAAATAAATTAAGGTTACAAAGTGAATTTGCAGAGCACTTGCAGATTTCTTAGTATTAAAAATTGACAGGATCTTACCCGAGAAAGTTTATAATGAGTCGGCGCCTGCAGATGGAAGATTCACTATTCCTTGATTATATAACAATATATGGAAAAGTTCCCCATGGAAAAGAAACCTGTGCTGACCATCTAACTTAAACTAACAAGGGGAGTGCGCGATGTATCCTTCGCCAATTATGATCAAATTTTTTTGGGTGATTCTGCATTGAAAAAAAGTCGAAATATGTCCAACCGTTTGGTCCAATGGGCTCTGCACTAGGAGCTCAGAAAATAAATAATAAAACACCCTGAAATTGCTTTATTTTATGTCTCCAGTTTGAAAAATGATACCGATGTGGTTTTTCCGACATTTTTTTTTCAGAGTTTATTAAAGAAAAAATATGAAAATTAAAAAAAAAAAATTGATTTTTGATCAAATAAATTAAAAAATTGTTTAAATTATTAAGTAAACTAGCCTTACAGATTTTTTTTAAACAAACAATGATGACATATTTTTATTCATCATGCTAAAGAACCTTAATGTTGAAAATATATTTAAAGAAAAAAAAAATCAGTTATGAGGATGCTCAAAATTTTTAAAGTTTGAAAATTACGTATCTTACGTATTTAATCTTTAGTGTAACCGATATTGGCTTTCTTGGACTCGTTAGAAAGAGGAGAGTCTACTATAATAAGAGCAATACTATAATACAATTAATACAATAAAAATAAGAGCAATACTACACTATCTTAGAAGGTCTGTGTAAAAAAATGTTAGAACCAAATAAAAACAAAATTAAGGATTTTCGCGGAAAACGTTGGTCATTTTTATACTTATATTGTGACATTCTAAAAAATAAAACTAGCTATGGGAAGATAGAGGTCCTTGATTGGCGTCCTAGAGGGACGTGATAGTAAATTGAAATGTACTTTGTATATTTAAAACCGTGTTTAAACATTATTTGTGATCGAGTAATAGTAAATATTAAACTTTTATAAACATTATTGTAGTAAAAAATATAAATTTCAACCCTATAATAAAACCTTTTTAATTACATATAACTAATGCTAGCTTTGGTTACACTTTGGTTGAACATCAAACACAAAATTATTGAAGTGGCCACAGTTGTTTGTAGCTTAAAGAAAGTGTCTATGTGTGGAAAGAGATCCAAATGGTGGGATGACCACGTCAAAGAGGCAGTGCGTAGAAAGAAATTAGTCTGGAAAGAATACAAAACGGATCGGACACACGAAAAATGGGTTAATTATGTAACTAAAAGGAATGAGGCCAAAGGTATAGTTCGGGAAGCAGAACAAAAGTCATGGGAAGATTTTGGAAAGGAACTGGATTCAGATTACCGGGAAAATTCCGGATTATTTTGGAGAAAAGTGAAAGGGCTAAAATGTAGCAAAAGCAAGCCAATAAGAAATATTAAAAATGAGGACGATACTGTATTCTCCGAACAAACTGAAATATTGGAAAGATAGAAACGCCACTACCAGGAACAATTTAGTAGCCAAGTACCTCACTCAGAACAGATCCTAGCTGAAGACACCGTTTCTGATGAAATGATATGGGAGGAGGAAATTGAACTTTCCCTTGAGAGGCTTAAGACTGGTAAAGCCGCAGGAAAAGATGGTATCTCTCCAGAATTAGTTAAGTATGGTGGTCCACAACTCACTAAGGTTCTGCAGTCTTTGTTTCAGAAACTGTGGGACGAGAAAAGAATACCAGAGGAGTGGGAGTATAATATAATAGTACCCATCCACAAGAAAAAAAATGCTAGCGAATGTAAGAATTACAGGCCTATATGTCTATCCCCTGTAGTATACAAGCTCTACACGTCCATACTAGAACGAAGGCTTAGGCCATAAATAGAACCAATACTTGAGGACGAACAGGCTGCATTTAGGCCAGGTAGACAGACTCAGGATCACATATTTTCTCTCAGATGCGTAATGGAGAAAACCTGGGATAGAAACGGAAATATGTTCATGGCGTTTCTAGACATAAAAGCTGCATTTGACTTGGTCCCAAGGCATGAACTGTGGAGAGCGCTAGAGGCTAAGAATATTCCCAGAGACGTCATATATGCTGTAAAATCAGTATATCAAAATCCTAAAGGCATTGTTAGAATAAATGGGGAGGAATCCAGACCTTTTCCCATGGAACAAGGAGTGAAGCAGGGAGATTGCCCAAGTCCATTGCTGTTCATAAATTTCATGAACGAAATACACAAAATCTGCAAAAGGAGAACGGCCAGAAGCGTAGTAGGATTATGGAATCTAAGGCATGTTGAAGTCCAAGCTTTATTGTACGCGGATGACATAGTCCTAGCGGCTGACTCACAGCAGAAACTACAGCAAGCTGTGCTTGAATGGCAAAAGGAATTAGGAAGAAAAGGCCTTTCCATTAATACAAATAAAAGTAAAGTTATACATTTGGGAAGGGAGCCTCAGGCGATCAATATAATGTGTAATGGCCAGTCACTTGAACAAACTGATGACTATACATATCTGGGTGTTATATTAGGCAGGAATGGGAAAGTCGATGATCAGGTCAGCAACAGGATTAGGAAAGCTAGCAATATTTACTTCCAAATATGCAACTCCATCGTAGGTAAGAGGGAAGTTGGAAGAGACGGTAAATTAAGAATATATAAAGCAGCGTACCTTCCAACTTTGCTCTACGGTAGTGAAATCTGGGTAGCACTAGACAGACATAAAAATAGAATAACGACTGCTGAAATGAGGTATATCCGAAGAGTGGCAGGAAAAACAAGACGAGACTGCATACGAAATAACAGAATTAGAGAAGAATTAGACGTCGAGCCACTGGGACAAATACTCGAGAAAAGACAACTTAAGTGGTATGGTCATGTCTGCAGAATGGGAGAATATAGAGAACCCAGAAGCTTCTATGAAGCCCGACCAACAGGTAAAAGGTCAGAGGGTAGACCTCGACTGTCTTACGAAGACCAGGCTAGGACGATCGCGAGGGAAGTCGATAGGAGAGATGAAGGCGCTCGCGAGAGACCGAGATGCCTGGTTGCGATGGCTGGATACACCTCCACGCTGAGAGGCATAAGGAGGAAGGAAAAGAAGAAGGATATTGGTGACAAAAAACCTTCTCAACTCTCAAATCAGATGAAACCTCTGGCACAAAATATAGTTACCAATGAATTTTTAAAAGCCTTGTGGTTTCAGTGCCTTCCCAGAAACTCTCAGGCCATTCTTTCAATAAATACCGATAGCCTTACTCAATTGACACTAATGACAGATAAAATCTGGGAACTCAACCCAACAACTTCATTTTACATCAATCCAGCCACTTCTCCAGGCCCGATCCCGAATGAATTAGAAGCCTTTAAACAGCATGTTGCAGAACTATCAATAGATGCCAGAACCCTACGAAGTTCAATCCGCTCAAGTTTAAAATCCAGAAAATATTTTCCGAAAAACAAAAATTCAGACCTTTGCTATTATCATTATAACTTCGGAGATAGGGCGCAAAAAAGTGCTCCACCTTGTGTATTATTAAAAAGCAGAGATTCATTATAATAAAATCAGCTCCACGTTCTCAACTCAAGGGTAACTGGGCACGGGATTCCAAATAAGTCATATTTTTATTCCTGATATTCCAACTAATTCCTTATTCCTGATCGATACTGGAGCAGGCATTTCCGTAATCTCACCTCTAAATAGTGATAGGAAGAAGCTGGCAAAACTAGAACTCTTCGCTCCCAATGGTACAAACATTAAAATGTCTTAGAAGGATCTTCGAATGGCCGTTTATTAACGCCGAAGTAAACAAACCGATAATAGATATTGATTTTTTATCACACGAAAACCAAATTATTGATACTGAAAACAATAATATCAGTGATGGCATGACCCTGATATCTTCAACTTCCATCTCAATTAGCAGTGATTCTAACTAAGTACGGTCCATCAACAATCGTATTAGAAACGCAAGTTATTTTGTAATCGTGCTAAATATATATAGCCTATTCCATTTCACGTAACCTGTTCATCAGTTTAAGTTTTTCTTTATCATTTATTGAGCTTCTTTGATGTGGGTGAATATGCAAAAGTTGGCCCTCCCCAGAATCCCTAAAGGAGGGTGGATTTTCCAGGAGTTCTGGTTTACCACCTGGAGTAGTAAATCCGTTTGTTTTGTCCATCGCATAGTTTCGCCTTTTGCATTTTATAACTCCTGCCAGGTTTACGAACGGCAGCCCCACTGGAAACAGATGCAGACCAGGTGGTCGCCTATTATAAGTCAAAGGCCTCTGTATTTTGGTGCTAGTTTTGGTCCGCCCCGGATTTAGCGGTAGCCGGCTCAGTCAACCATTCCCCGATCCGCCACCTCGGGAGGCGCCTCATAGGGGACTAGCCAACCCCAACTGGATTGCAATTTTGATAAAACTTCTAGAGCCCTTACCTCCTTACAAAGTAAAAACCTTAATCTTGCCCTTCTCCTTTGGAATTTTATATTCTAATCTGTCAGTCAGTGTGTTGCTTCCGTTAAGCTTATAAGATTAAATATACTGTTTAATTTTCTTACCTAAACCAAAATTCCGAAAGCAGGAGCATTATTTAGTTCCATGTAAAGCATTTGGAACCCTTTGAATTCGAAAGCAAGTGTTTTTTTCCTCAAAAAACATATTTTAAAATTTGTGCAATAAAAATGTGCCATGTGGAAGAAATTTTCAAATCGACCAGCACGTAAAGACAAGTACTTGTATGAACTATTCTTGTTATTTTATAATCTAATTTGAGTTCTGAATGCAACAATAGTTTATAATTTACTCCACGACTGCATGTGAAGGCTTCGTGGAATTTTCCTACATTCCAGACCTCAGCACCTTTTGCCAAACTTGTTCAAATCTAAAGACAATTCAATGAAATAAAAACTTTAATTTGCATTGGTTTGCATCAGGCAATCAGCCATAATAAAGTACAGAAGTACAAGTACAAGCGAGAAAAGTACAAGTGTAAAGGTTCGTGTTGAGAGGCTACAAGTTACTTATCGTCATTAGATAATAATAATTTTATTCATTTTTTTTTAATTTACTGTTTTTTAATATAACTATTTTAAATGTTATCGTTTTTTAACATTATAACAATGTTTTAGCAATATATAACAACTTGTACTCAACTTTATGGACACCCCCTGTTTCATAATAAAGTACAAAAGTACAAATACAAGTTCGCCTACGACTTACTACGCCTATGGCTGACACAGTAAAATGTTAAAATACGATAACATTTAAAATAGTTATATTAAAAATAGTAAATTAAAAAAAAACACATCATTTTTGAAACACGAGATATAAAATAAAGAGTTTTCGGCATGTTTTATTTATTTTTCTCAGTTCCTACGGCCCATTTGGACAAAACGGTAGGATATGGATTTTTTTTTTTTTGGATAATTGGAAGTTTTGGGTAATGGAATATTGATCTATCCCTACAGTAAATTTAGCCACTAATGAGAGAAGTATGTTAACGGTTTCATAAAAATTAGCGCAGGTGTTGATAAGATGATCTGAATTGCCACCATCAACGGAATGTTCAATTGATTGATTCCTCAGATGTTATTAGTCAGATAGGAAACATGAGCACCAAGTTTTATCCAACTTTGTTGAGCCATTCAAAAGTGGCGGTGACCTTCCTCCAAATTGAAGGAAGGGGTTGATTCAATCCTAAATTATTATTAGTCGGCCAATGAGAAACATTTGTAATAAGTTTTGTAGAAATTGTTCCAGTCGTTATAAAAGTGGAAGGAGGTGGTGACTAATGAGCAAAACGTGTATCGATTTCATCAAAAGCACCACAGACGATTGGAAGTAATGCAGAATTAGACTTGATTATTACATTATTTCAGTAATGTAAGGACTATTACCCTTTAAAAAAAAGGTTGTTAAGTGGTATGGGAAATAGGTAGCATCAACTACATTTAGACAGCCAGTAAGTGTTTAACATTTAGACAGCCAGTAAGTGTTTAACAATTATAGGTAACGTATGTTACACTGCACTTTGTACAGATTGGTTTAAATCTTCCAGTCAACAAATATTGATGAGTGCGTTTGTATCCGATTCCAAGTCTCTTCAGTACGACTTGTTGTTTTCTTGCTATTTATACTCATGGGAGTACTGTGTGTTTAAGCTTGTTTTCTGCAGTGCTCATCCAGTTTACCTGTCATTTGTGTATTACATTCAATTTCATAAGTGAATACTCAGGTCATGGTGAAAGCTATCCAAACAGTCAGATGCAGGATTCAATGATGCAGCTTCATCAGCTTAGCAATTGCCAAGAGTATCATTGTGTCCAAACAAATAAAACTGTACGATTAAACCAATTTAGCCTGGAAAACAGGCGAAATATGAGGACTTTATTAGAATATGTTTCACATTTCTTAACATAATTACTCAACTAAAGAATCAGTAAAGAGTACTATATTGTTTTTACTCTCTCCATGATAGACTTGCCTTAGCCTAGTGCTGGATTGATAATATAGGCAATATAGGCTGTAATGTAACTGTCTATGGCCCCTTGCCCGTTAAAAAAATAATTTTGTTGTTTTAATCTGCTTTACGAAGATTTTAGGTTTATTTTTAAAGGACGAACAATTTCACAAATTAAGTTTAAATGCCATCGGCGTAGGGAGGTGGCGGCCCCATCGCCCAGTCGTTAGACTGCAGACAGCCACTGGCCCTCCAGGTTGGGGGATCAGTACACCGACAATCACACACAGTACACAATATACAGCACACTACACACATCCCTCTCCCCACTACAGACAAAGGTCATATACACTACATACCATAGGGTCACCTCCCCTAGGAAGCCGCCCCGGATAGGGGAGCGGGTCAGAAGGCTGATAACCCTCACCTCTGAAAATTTACACCGTGAGACCTCAACGAGATAATGCCGGACTGCCTCATGTTAACCGACACGGAAACCGTCAAATGGACTTTCGACAAGCCTTTTGGAACGTTTTAACTTTGCATGGACCCGGAAGATTTCGCATCCTCCTGAATGAACTGGACAGATATAAATATGACATAGCTGCCATCCAAGAAATTCGATGGACTGGAAGCGGAACTATTGAAAAAAGACTCCATACAATCTACTACAGCTGCCACCCGAGCAACCATGGTTTCGGAACCGGTTACATTGTGTAAGGGCGAATGCGGCAGAATGTCATTGGATTCAAACCTATAAATAAACGTATATGCACTATAAGGATCAAGGGAATCTTCTACGACTACTCCATAATCAGTTGCCATGCCCCAACGGAAACCGCAAGTGAAGAGGACAAGGAGTTTTATGATGCTTTGGAAGGGACACATGACGCTTGCCCAAAAAGCGATATTAAAATACTGGAAGTGGACTTCAACGCAAAGATTGGCCGAGAAAACATTTACTATCCGACGATCGGGCCACATAGCATCCATGAGGAATGTAATGAAAATGGTCAGAAAACCGTGAATTTTGCGGCCTCTCAGAATTTGGTGGTTGGAACCACAATCTATCGTGGCTGCAGGATACACAAAGCAACATGGAGATCCCCAGACCTCAACACCTTCAATCAAAGAGACCATCTCCTAATAAGTGCACGCCATAGATTGAGCGTAAGAACCTTTAGAGGAGCCAACATTGACTCTGACCACTACTTAGTGATAGCACGAATCAGGGCAAGAATCACTAATACGAGATACAAGAAACAAGAAAAGACTAAGAAGTGGAATATCAAGAAGCTACAAGACCCTGATATATGCAACTCTTTCCAAGCTCCTATAGGTGGAACACTGCATGAGATACTGGGTAATGTCATTAGTGAAGACCCTCAGGCAGTGTGGGACAATGTGGAGCTGGCAATTACAAGAACTGCATATGAATGCTTAGGCCTAAAGGAGCGCGAAAAAGGTCATCTTGGTTTGATGAAGAATGCCGAAACGCAACAGATGCGAAGAAGGTCGTCAACCAAGCTATGGTGCAGAAACGGTTCACAAGGGGACCCACAGAGGAATACCGCAAAAGAAGGAGAGATGAGAAGAAGGTGCATAGGGAGAAGAAGAAACTATGGGAAATAGAGGCATTGAAAGAAATAGAAGCTTACAGGAGGATGAAAACAGGCTCTTCTTTCAGAGGGTGAACAATGGTAGAGCCCCTTTTAACCCTAAAATTCAAGCTTGCAAAAAAGACGGGACTCTTGAACAGTAAGGACGAGATACTCCAACGGTGGGTAAGGCACTTTAGTGGCCTGCTGAATGAACAGGATACTGAGCCCGGAGTGGGTGAAGGAAATGAAGAAGATGAGGAGCCACCAGATTTGGAAGAGGTTGTAGATGCAATCGAGAAAATGAGGAACCATAAGGCACCAGGTGAGGACGAATTGCCGGCAGAATTGTTTAAATATGGTGGAGAGGAATTGCACAGATATATGAGATATGGGTTCATGAGAAGATGCCTCAGCAATGGAGCAATGCCTTGATATGCCCACTTCACAAGAAAGGAGAAAAATTAGAATCTGCTAATTACAGAGGAATATCGCTATTCCCCTGTGCTTAATAAGTCTTCTCCAATATCCTCTGCCAAAGGCTGACCCCGCATGCAGAACGAGAGATCGGACAGTACCAGACTGGCTTCAGGAGAGGAAAATCTACAGTGGACCAAATTCATACCCTCAGAGTAATCATGGAAAGGGCCCATGAACATAAGATGTCTACTCACCACTTGTTCGTGGATTTTAAGAACGCGTATGACAGTATTAAGCGTCCTAAATTATACGAGGCACTAAGAGAAATGAAGGTTCCTTCAAAGCTTATACGTCTTATAAAACTGACAATGAGAGACGTAAGGTGCAGGGTCCGCATACAGTCTGAATACTCTTCTGAATTTGGCTCAAATAAAGGACTAAGGCAAGTAGATGCTTTGGCGTGCCTCCTGTTTAATTTGGTGTTAGAAAAAGTAGTGAGAGAAACAGGTATTCAGAATAATGGCACCATATTCAATAGATCGGTCCAACTACTCGGTTATGCGGATGACCTTGATGTAGTGGCACGATCCTTTACTGCGCTTACTCTCTCTTAAGCCTACAGAGAGCTGCCGACTGACTGTGGGACTTACTATTAATGAAAATAAAACAAAATATATGTACACCGGACGATACAGACCTCAAGAAAGACAGGTTGTCGTAGGAAGCTATACCTTTGAGAGAGTGGAGGAGTTTATTTACGTTGGATCTCAGGTCACAGCAACAAATAATGTTCCCATTGAAATAAAGCGAAGGATCACAGCGGCTAACAGATCCTATTTTGGTCTGTTAAAACAGCTCCGGAGTAAGCTCATTAGCAGGAAAACAAAGGTCCATTTATATAAAACTCTGATCAGGCCTGTCCTAACATACGCCTCCCAGATGTGCCAGTGGACACTATGCACACAGGATAGAAATAATCTCCTGGTCTTCAAGAGGAAGATCCTTCGGAAAATCTATGGGCCGGTAAGGGACGAGGAAGGCTGGAGAAGAAGAAGAAATAAGGAACTCTATGAGCTGCTCCAGGATATAGATGTTGTGACCTTTATTAGGTTGGGACGCCTTGGGTGGGCAGGGCATGTTGCACGATGAAATGCCTAAAAAAATCATGGAAGAGGAAATTCATCGTCCAAGAAGAGTCGGACGGAGTGGATACAAGAGGCACTAGACCTGCTTGGAGTCCGAAATTGGAAGGCAACAGCCCAAAACCGAGCCGAATGGCGGAGGCTCATTGAGGAGGCCAGGACCCATCGCAGGGCTGTAGCGCCATCTGATAGATGAGTCTAAATGCCACATATTTGATTTCTTGTCTTGATTAAATTCATAATTCATAAATGTTTTATAACACTAATTTATATTATATTTAATTTAATATGTATAATAATACCAAACTGTATTTTTATTTGCTTATTTTTGTATGTTTTTAGAACTGAAGATGAATGTATAACATTCGAAACTAATTTTCAATAAAACAAAATTATAGAAGTGGCAAATAATTTATCAATCCCTAATTAGATTGATCCTTCTATACCATCATGCGGATGTCAACTATCTATATAGAGGATTTAGACATTACTAAAAGTATTCCATTGGGCAAACAAACTACCGTGTTTCAGGGAGTGTATGCGATATTGTCCGCAGTAACATGTACGGAAGTTGCTAGAAGCAACAGAGCTGGTATTACTGTCTATCTACTAAGACAGCCAGTCAGCTCTTCAAGCCTTGGGATCCCCTAGGGTATCTTCCGCAATGGTATCAGCGTTCAAGCAGGCATAAGAGTCACTTGCTTGATCCAAGAGTTTGACATTATTTTGGTTTCTTGGCCATAATGGAATCGTAGGCAATGATATGGCTGACCAGCTTGCAAGAAAAGGTGCTGAGATCCCTATCTTGGGGCCTGAACCTTCGTTAGGTATCACGGAATGACATCTGCGAAAGGAGGTCCACGATTGGACATGGAGAGTTGCAGGTAAGGGGAGGAGGGATAGCGAAGGCCTTAGGCAATCGGAGTAATCAAAAGTCATTGTAGGCTTAAAAAACTCTTAGATTAAATTAATTAATTAAGGAATTAATTGATTGATTACTTAAAGGACGAGTTCTGCCACTTCTGTGGGCAGGCACCAGAGAATGCTCTACTCTATATATCTGACTGCAACAGATATACGTCATTAAGGTATATATAGAGTGCTGGGATCTGACAGAATCCGAGAACACGAGGAGGCTTCCTTTATTGAATGGACGTCCCTTCTAGACTTCATTAGGAAAACCAGAAGGTTCGATACGAAGGAAAAATAGGCTTTCTCTACGTAACCTGTTTTGGTTGCTTTGTCTACAAGTCATAT
Organism: Rhaphigaster nebulosa; assembly: GCA_948150685.1. Taxonomy (NCBI): domain Eukaryota; kingdom Metazoa; phylum Arthropoda; class Insecta; order Hemiptera; family Pentatomidae; genus Rhaphigaster; species Rhaphigaster nebulosa. Next base: position 3,477,160 of record OX411307.1, read on the forward strand.
TGCTCTGCCACAGATTTCCAATTTATAAAGGTTACATTTTCTGCAGCCTTCCTAATGTTTACAAACCTAATGTCGGTTGTGAAATGAGCCTGTCATAGGAATATTCAAGAGATGAGATTTATGACATAAGTAAATAATACGATTTTTATCCAATAAATATATTTTTTTTTTTTTACTCACGAAACGGCCTTTTAAGGCCACGCGAATATCATAACTTTTGCTTTTTCATTTTCGCTTTTCTTTTCTCCCAATATCTTCTCATTTTTTCTGCGTGTCTTTGCTTCCTTTAATTTCTTTTAATTTTTTCCATATTGTTCCCTATCCAGGCAATTTTCGTCTGTTATTTCCAATTTTTTGTTTCCTCTCTAATTTGCTTCACATATCCTCCTGCGCTCTTGCATTCACGGATTCTATCAAAGACTTTCTTGTTTAGTCTCTCTTGGTGTCCCGTAGAATCTTAGTCTTCTGATTCTTATTTCGGTTTCCAGGTCTTTTATCTCTCTGTAGATTTCTTGGTTGGGTCTTAACCTGTAGCCTTCCTGTGTTTTCTTGGGCCCATAGATTCTCCTCAGGATCCTGCTTTCTATTTTCAGTAATTTTGTTAGTCTAGGGAGACATGTTGTCTCCATCCCGTACAAAATTATTGGTTTTATCACCGTGTCGTAGTGTCTAATTTTTGCGTTAGAAGATAGGTTCTTTTTATTGTAAATATTGCCTGTTGTGGAGCTTAGTTTTTCCAACTTTGTGATTTTCTCTATTATGCTCTCTTTTTCCAAACCGTTATTGCATATTGTCTCTCCTAGATATTTAAATTTCTTTGTTACTTTTATTTGTCCATATTTCGTCTCTATTATTTTTTTGCCATAGTTTCTCTCTGTTGTCATAAATTCCGTCTCTTCGTAGGAAATTTGTAGGCCTGCTTTTTCTGCTATTTCTTTCAGGGTATTTATTTGACTAATTGCCTCTTCTTCCGTTTCTGCCGGGAGGGCTAAATCGTCTGCAAAGGCCAGGCAGGTTACTTTTATGTGGTCTCTCCTGGTCCCTATTACGGGCCCTTCATTATTTATTTTCCAGAATTCTCTCATGATTTTTGTCAATAAATATTATTTTTAATAAATATAAAAGAGCAAAAACTCAGAGACAAATTAATTACTATAAAGAATTGGAATATTCCAACACACAAAGCCTCAAGTCTCTAAAATACCGGCAACCAGTATGTAATTGGATGTCTTTGAGTGATGTGCTGTCTCTGTTTGATGCGTCTTTCTGGAAGGTTGATGTGAGATGTGCTGTATTTGATCTTCATAGATGTGATTTTTGGTGTATGTCCTGATGATGCCTCAATTGGCGAAACGTTGATTGATTAATTGGTTGACGGTATTTTAGAAACTTGAGGCTTTGTGTATTGGAATCTTCCAATTGGTTAAAATAATTATTTTTAATATTTAAAGCATATGAAAATAATAAGTTATATTCAAGTTTAGCTAAATTTATAATTTTAGAGTCGATAATATTTACAAATCGACTTATAGGTCATATAATATTTACAGTCAAAATATAATTCGAAAATGTCTACATTACTTACAAAATAATGTAGGATGTTTTTCTCCTTCACGAGGATGTCTTCCTTTTCGGTTCTTCGACCCATAGTAAAATATGATACTGCAGACCTCTTTCAGGATTCCTGCTCTCAGAGCCATATGAATTAATGCGAGATGAGATTCGATGGTTTCTCCGTAACCCGTTATCAGTAGCGTACTCAGGGTAGGGGATCAGGAGGATATATATATATATATATATATATATATATATATATATATATATATATATATATAAGTTAAGGTCCGGTATTATCCTTAATATCATATCCGGATATAAACAGCAGCCAGAATGTACATAAGAAGGATTTAAAGTTCAATAAAGTTAGTCTTAATTCGGATATTGTGCGTGTCATTTCTTCAACCTTTCCCTTTTTTCTTTTTTTTAGTTTAGAGTCGCTGATGCTTAACTGGTGCCTAAACCCGAGACGGAGACGTTCATAAACGATTTTTTTTTTATTTCTTTTACCATAGGACATAGGAAAGGAAGTAAGTCATGACCGGCGACGGAGTGCTGAGACTGGCGGACCTGAATTTACAGAACATTCCTCCATTACCTCAAGGCAAGCTAACAGAGCATGCAAATGCGCGGGAATGGGAGGAAAGAGTGGCTACGCCACAGGACCTGAAAAAGCCGAATCAGATCTGACGCGCTTCTCCGGGGACAATGGTGAATTGAACTATTTTATAAAAGGGGTCGATCGCCTAATAGCGCGAATAGAGGCCAAATTAACAGAAGTCTGGTAAACCCTGGATGCGCGGATGCGTTAAAAGCAGCCCTGGTTTGTGGAGTAAAGCGCAGCATCCTGAACCAGATACAAGCAGATGAGGAGACACCGTGACTGGTGGTCAAGGAGAGACTGAAGAAGGCCTATGGCAGCGGCAGGTGGATACTAGAAGATATCCAGTTATTCAGGAAGCCGAAAACTCCCCAGCAGACAAAGAGACAGTACGCCGGAGCCCTGTTGGCCAAATTAAACCAAATAATGGAAAAGATGAGGAAGACCGTAAGTGTGGCCGAAGCAGAAGTAAGGATGGCATTTCTTTCCACCATCCTGAAGGTACAATCAGCCAAAGAGACTGGGACTAGAGGAGGCCTTCCCGAAGAGCGCTCATTTATGGAATGCGCGCAAGAAATGGTGGACAGCAGACTTAAGAAATGGTGGACAGCAGCGCAAAGGAGGAGGAGACTCGGATGAAAAAAGAAGAAGCTTTTTAGAACAGGATAACCTACAGGCGCCCTGGAAAAACGCTGATGACCTGGAGGAAGAAGGGGCAAGTACACGGCAACCGGCAGAGATTTGCAGTGCAGGGAAAAAGGACAAGTCAAGGAAGGCCGCAGACCAGGACGAGAGGAGATGTCACAAGTGTGGAAAGAACGGGTACTTGGTAGCGCAGTGACCGCGCACCAGGTGCTTCAAATGGGGGCGGAGGGAAACATCGCTAGATAGTGCCCATATCTCTATCAGAGAAAGGAGCCACTGCGGGCGGAACCTATGGAGGTAAACACAGAGAGTGAGGAGGAGAAATGACTTGCCGGGAAGGAATGGGTCATCAAGAGAACCTTCTGAGGCATCGGGGTCATCAGAGTCGGTATTATTTGGTGGGGAATAAAAAAAAAAACACCAAAGAGACCATAGGGGCATGCTCCGTATGTCTCACCACCAAATATGATAGACATCCCCCAAGAGAGAGACAGAAGACGCCGACTGCGGATGCGCCGTAAGGGGATCTACAAGTTCGCCTGGAGAGAACATAAGTCACGATCAATGACCTCTTCAGCAAAGTGGTGATGGCACACCAGGTCCATGAACGATCAGCGGAAGCGGTCCTGAGGGCTCTACAGAGGTGGCTCCAATCTTATGGTGTGCCAGAGCAAATCTCATCAGACGAGAGGGGGACAGAGTTCGATAATCTTAATATACTAGGACACCCCAAGAGCAGAGGGATCGTTGAAAGACTGCACAGCACCCTGAGCGACCATCTGAGGGTGCACCAGGTAGAACAGAGGCTGGAGCCGGACACGGCTATGCGCAAGGCGGTAGGAGGCTTACAACCACTCCATACACACAGTGACAGGGTATATATACAAACAATGCTCATGGAGTATCTTTATTACTCATGTTTGTGGAATGTCCAATTGAGCAGCTATTCTTCGTGAGCTGATCGTTTGATCATTTTCAACTAAATCAAGAATATTTTCTGCTTCCTCTAAACCTTGGTGAGTAGCTCGTTCGGATGTTATAGCACTGGGAAGTGTTCTGCTCTCGCACAGTTTGTTGAAAACTCTCATGAATACCCTTTTTGTAACTCCACCAGTAGACATAGCATTACTGGAACTACTGCCAGTCCGAAGTCTGGATAAAGGAGGAGGGTTGGGGAGGGGCCGACTACCTACCCCCGTAAAAAGACTCAGGTTTTTTTTTTTTCCAGCATATATGCACCGCGGCCTATTGAGGCCTATTGTGCGCTGGCCTAAACCTTTTAAAACAGGCCAGTAGCCTTTGCAAATCTGAGTAGACTCATCGGGTCCATCATTTCGCAGAGCTTAGGGTCAGTGATCCAAAGTGGAGGTACCGCACCCTTGCCAAAGCATCCCATCCACAGATTATGTGAAAACCCGTTTCGTCCTCCATCCCACATAGTCTACATATCGGTGACTCAGTTAGTCCCATTTGGTGGAGGTGCTTGTTCAGTTGACAGTGTCCTGTATATAGTCCCATCACTCTCCTAAGGAAAGACTCAGGTTACTTCAGCTCAAAAACCAAGCCTCGGATATCGGACAGCTACTCGGCAACGATCCGGAATTCGGACAAAGGTATATCGATTTGGAACGTGGAACGTTCGGACATTATTCAGACCTGGCGCTCTATCAGAATTGAAGGACCAGCTATTAAGGCAAAAATGGATGTCCCTGCAATACAGCAGGTGAGATGGACTGGCAACGGTAAGCTAGGCAAAAGAGATTTCAATTTTTTCAATAGTGGCAGCCCAGACAGGTATGAATTTGGGACAGCATTTGTAGTGTCGAAACACATGAGCTCAGCAGTATTGGACTTCGTACTAATACGTAATAGAATGTGCAAGCTCAGAATCAAAGGTAGTAAATGAAATATGACTATCATAAATGCACACGCCCCAACAGAGGAAAAAGATGAGACAGAGAAGGAACAGTTTTATGACGAACTGGAAAGAACCCTAGATGCTTGCTCATCAGTAGAGGGAAAATGGGCGAGCTGGCACACTTCTAGGAGCAGCCAATCAGAAGCCAGCATTTGGTCACGTGACCTATGGCGGGAAATTTGAATTTGAATTATCAGCTTGACCTAACCTTAACTGCCACGTAGCCTTGCCTCGACCTAACCTTAACTACCACGTGGTCTCACCTCGACCTAACCTTAACTATCAGGCCACGCCCCTTTTTAGTCACGTGACCGTTAGGCCCCGCCCCTTTTACTCCTATTCCTCTCCAACCAGCCAATCATATTGCTTCATCCTGATTACCGCCACCCTAAGCCGCTATTTTGCTTACAATGACGTGGTCAGCATCCACGCTTAACCACCACGTTTATCCCCTCCACCAATTGAAGGGTCAAGTATCCACTTTATAATATATAACCTTCCCAATGGTTATATATAATCTTCACCTATGCGATGAAGAGTCAGGTACCCTCTTTATACTCTGTAACCTTCCCAAAGGTTACATAACCTTTACATTGTTTTCGTGTTTGTGCAACCTTCTCAAAGTTTACATAACCTTTACATAGTTTTCGTGTTTGTGCCACCTTCTAAATGTTTACATAACCTTTACAATATTTAACTTTACCAACATGTAAACAGGGTGGATCATGTATAGACAAGTTGGATGATGTCTAGGTGAAATACAAATATGGACTTTGAACTGTTTATCTCTAAAACAAAAATAAATAGTAGGGCTTCTTAATCCTATAACAACTGTTGGAGTTTGAACTGTTTATCTCTAACATATAAATAAATAGTAGAGTTCCTTAATCCTATAACTGCTTTTGGACTTTGCACTCTAATCACCAACCTTTCTTATCTTGCTGAAACATAAACAAAACAACTTTTCAATGTACTACGCATTTTTAATAGTTGATAGTATAAATAATAGTCTTAAAAGGATTAACTTGTCAATGTTCTACGTATTTTTATTCTCTGATAGTTTAATAATGGTCTTAAAAGGATTAACTTTTAATCCATTAAGTTCCTATCGAACTTTTAATCTCTAAAATATATTAACAAATCGAAACGATGGTATCACGCTGGCCAAAGAAGTTACACCTTTTCATAGCTTTGAAATATTTTCAAAGCACACGAGTCGGTATTGATAACTTCAAACACGATAATTAATACTAATTCTTAATCCTTTAATAGCTTTTGGACTTTGAGCTGTTAATACCAATACATAAAGAATGATTTAGGATTTGTTAATCCTTCCGCTAAAAAGTAAACAAATTTAGCTTTCGCAATAATGCTCTATCTCTTAATCCTTCCTTTAAAAGTAAACAACGGACAATCAGTTCAATCAATTTTGACGAGTCCATCTTGCTTTTGCGCACTAACTTTCTGTTGGACAGAACATTTATGGACTTCACCAGGATGAGAACCATTGTTAAGAGGTGTTTCATAGCACCCTAGGATTTTAAAATGAGAAGCCGATAGAGGGAAAATGAGCTAGTTCGAGCACAATGCTGACCACACTTTCTACGAAGAATAGCATCAGGTTTCGTTCAACCGATAGAAAAACAAAATTGTGGTCGGGCACACTCATGCTCTATAAGGTGGGTACCTAACCCTTCAACAAAACCTCAAGTCTCTCAAACTGTAGAAACACAAAATGGCGGCATATAAAAAAAACAAAATGGCGGTGTAAGAAAAACAAAATGGCTGCCAGGTAGACTCATGCTCTATAAGGTGGGTACCTGATCCTTCAACAACACCTAAAGTATCTCAAACGGTAAAAAAACAAAATTATATCAGGTGGATACTTGAAACTTCAATGGGTGGAGGGGAAAACCATGTGGGCGGAGCATAGCCCAGGTGGCTCCGTGGTTCACGTGACTGGATCACGTGACTAAATGGGGCGGGGCATATGTTCAAAGTCCATGTTTGCATTTCACCTGAGCATCATCCAACCATGTCTATACATGATCCAACCTGTTTACATGTTGTTAAGTTAAATATTGTAAAGGTTATGTAAACATTTAGAAGGTTGCACAGACACGAAAACAATGTAAAGTTTATGTAACCTTTAAGAAGGTTGCACAAACACGAAAACAATGTAAAGGTTATGTAACCTTTGGGAAGGTTACAGAGTATAAAGAGGGTACCTGACTCTTCATCGCATAGGTTAAGATTATATATAACCATTGGGAAGATTATAGATTATAAAGTGGATACCTGACCCTTCAATTGGTGGAGGGGATAAACGTGGTGGTTAAGCGTGGATGCTGACCACGTCATTGTAAGCAAAATAGCGGCTTAGGGTGGCGGTAATCAGGATGAAGCAATATGATTGGCTGGTTGGAGAGGAATAGGAGTAAAAGGGGCGGGGCCTAACGGTCACGTGACTAAAAAGGGGCGTGGCCTGATAGTTAAGGTTAGGTCGAGGTGAGACCACGTGGTAGTTAAGGTTAGGTCGAGGCAAGGCCACGTAGCAGTTAAGGTTAGGTCAAGCTGAAAATTCAAATTCAAATTTCCAGCCATAGGTCACGTGACCAAATGCTGGCTTCTGATTGGCTGCTCCTAGAAGTGTGCCAGCTCGCCCATTTTCCCTCTACTCTCATCTTATGACATGAAAGCTGAATTGGGTGATTTTAATGCACAGGTGGACAAAGAGGAAGTATTTCTACCTACAATAGGTAGGAATAACATGCACGATAGGGCCAATAACAACGGAGTTTTGCCACGGCAAATGCCCTAGTTGTAATGAGCACAATTTTTCCCCATAAATAGGCACACAAAGGAACTTGGACTTCTCCAAATGGGACTACGACTCAGATAAACCAAATTCTTATCTCCAGTAGATACTTCAACAATGTGCATGATGCACTGACCTACCGAAGCCCCTATGTAGACAGACCATGACCTGGTAGTTACCAAAATGGCATGCCAGATACATCAGACACTGAGAAGAAATTATGACCAGATGCACAGGTGGGACAGGGAGAAGATAAATAGAGCGGAGATAAAAGGCATGTTCCGAAACTGCATTGAGAGAAGGGTCGAGAATAACCAGTAAGTGAAGATGGTGGGACTAGGCGTAGGGGGGTGGCGGCCCCATCGCCCGGTATTATACCGCAGTCAGCCACTGGCCCTCCTGGTAGGGGGAACATCCACACTGACATACATACAGTACACTAATACAGCACACATCACAACGTCCTTGCACTACAGACAAAGGTCATCTACAATACACACCTAGAGTCACCTTCCCTGGGTAGCCGCCGCGGATAGGGGAGCAAGTCAGAGGGCTCTGAGGAGGCAGCCCCTCCATCTGAATCGGGGGTTGTGAGGGCTGATCACCCCCATCCCTTAAATCTAAACCATTATGAACCCCAAGGAAAGAAACGCCGGACGGATCAATAGGAAACGACATAACGCTTGCTTAATGGACTTTAAATTAGCCTCCTGGAACGTTTTATCATTATACCGACCAGGAGCTCTACAGCAGCTCCTCAACCAGATAGAAATATACAATATCGACCGACATTGCTGCGATCCAAGAGATGAGATGGACCGGACAGGGAGTCCTAAGTGAAAGGAGCCACTCGATCTACTACAGCTGCGAGGGCCGAAGTCATGCATATGGAACCGGATTTGTTGTCAGCAAGAGACTAGCGCAGATGGTAATTGACTTCAAGCCAGTCAGCCCGAGAATATGCCTTCTTCGCTTTTACAATGCTGAGCGTGGATGCACCCACAGAGACATCGTAAGATGAGGAATAGGATCACTTCTATGACATCCTTGAGCGAGTTACGGATGAGATCCCCAAACACGATATAAAAATTGTAATTGGAGATCTGAATGCTCAAATAGGTAAGGAATCCGTCTCTGCCCTACAGGAGAAAACAGTATCCATGAAAAACATACAAATGATGATGGTCAGAAACTAGTCAGTTTTGCAACAGCTAAGGACCTGGTGGTAGCTACTACGATGTTTCGTCACAAGAGAATACATCTTGCTACATGGCGCTCCAACGATGGATTCACAGTAAATCAGATAGACCATGTTCTGATAAGCAAGAGATTTAGGTCTAGCCTGCAAAATGTGCGAGTACATAGAGGAGCCAACATTGACTCGGATCACTATTTATTGGTGGCTCTTATTCATGCAAGGATATCACTAACTTATAGCATGCATGTAAAGAAAGCAATCAGAAACGAAACGTAGAAACTAAAAGATCCTGCCATAAACCAACAATTCTCTCAGGCCATCGAAGAGAAGTTAGGAAGCACTGACCTATCAAATGCAGCAATTAACAAGAGATGGGATTTATGTAGAGATATAATGCACAATGCTGCGAAGGAGGTTATTGGACAAAAAATAATTGGCAAAAGGGCACCTTGGGTTGACTTGGAATGCAAGCTAGCTACGGATGAGAAGAATGTCGCTTATCGCCTAATGATCCAAAGAAGACATACAAGAGCATCTGTGGAAAAATATAGAAAGAAGAGAAGGACTGAAAAAAAGGATCCATCAGAAAATAAAAAGACTCTGGGAGACGAAAGAGATGGAAGAAATTGAGCTATATAGGACCCAGAATGAAATCAGAAAGTTTTACCTCTAGGTAAACAGATCTCGCCAATCATTCAAGCCCCGATCAAATGCCTGTAAAGATATAGATGGCTCTCTGATCACCGAGAGAGAAAAAGTAATAGGACGATGGAGGAACCACTTTGAAACCCTCTTGAATGGAGAATCCATAGGAGAAGGCATGCACCAAGCTATCAATATAAGTGGTGAAGAGCTGGAGCCTCGAGATGTAGAGGACGTTCAGGATGCCATTGGTCGGATGAGGAATAACAAGGCCCCAGGAGTGGATGAAATCCCGGCTGAATTTTGGAAATATGACGGAGAGGAAACCTCTAAATTCATGCACAATCTGATTCTAGACATCTGGGTAGAGGAGTGCATTCCTGAAGAATGGTACAAAACTACTATTTGTCCTATTCATAAGAAAGGTGATCCTCTTAACTGCGAAAACTATAGAGGAATATCCCTCCTACCGTCGTCCTACAAGATATTCTCTAATATTTTATTCCACAGACTCCTTCCATTTGTTGAAAGGAGAATTGGCCAATATCAAGCAGGCTTTATGAAGGGCAAAGGTACAACAGATCTTTTCAGTTAGGATGATAATGGAGAGAGCGGCTGGGCTGAATACAATATCCAGACCCACCATTTCTTTGTAGATTTTCGAGCTGCCTATGACAGCGTGATCCGAGAAGAACTGTATGAGGGAATGATTCCTCTCGATATCCCTCCGAAGTTGGTCCGCCTTGTCAGGATGACAATGAAGGCTACTGAGTGCTCGGTGAGAGTGTCCGGAACCACATCGGATTTTTTTCATAGCCACAAGGGACTCAGGCAAGGTGATTGGTTAGCATGCTTGCTGTTCAATATTGCCCTGGAAGGCGCCATCAGGAAATCGGAAACCCAGGTAGGAGGGACGATTTTCAACAATTCGTGCCAAATCTTAGCCTACGCCGATGATCTGGATATTATTGGACGCAGTTTTTCCAGCATGAAGAGTGTCTTTATAAATCATCAAAGAGCAGCTGATAAAGCTGGATTGCAAGTGAATGAGAAAAAAACAAAGTATATGCTCAGTAATCTTAACAGAGGAGAGCACCTAGGAGGAGTAGTAAAAATAGGAGATTTCAGCTTTGATTGTGTAGAGGAATTCATATAGTTTGGAACACAGCTAAACTCAACCAATGATAAGCAACTGGAGATTCAGCGTCGGATTATAGCGGCCAATATGTGCTACTATGGACTTCAGAAACATCTAAGAAGCAAGTCTCTCTCCAGGACAACGAAGATACGAATATATAAGACCCTAATCAGGCCGGTTCTCACATATTCGTCGGAGTGCTGGACGATAACGAAAGCCCTAGAATCGTCCCTATTAAGATTTGAAAGGAAGATTCTGAGAAGGATTTTGGGGCCTGTGTGTGACAACGGTATATGGAGATTGAGAAAAAACGCTGAACTTATGCATCTCTATAAAGATCAGGATATTATGCATTTTATAAAATCTGGATGTCTGAGATGGGCAGGGCATATTGCAAGAATGAGTAGTAACGAAATCCCCAAAAGACTCCTTGAGGAAAAGATCTTCGGACGCAGAAAAGTGGGTAGACCTCGCCTGCGGTGGGAGGATTGTGTGGCTGCAGACGCGAGGAAAATGCTGGGGACTAGAAACTGGAGAGCAGCAGCACAAAACAGAGAAGACTGGCGGCTCAGACTAAGGGAGGCGCTGACTCTTCACGAGTTGTAGCGCCATCGAAGAAGAAGATGGTGGGAATGCTCAGGAAGAATGGGGCATACTTAAACAAGTAGACTCCTACAGGTTGGTGTTTACATCTCGCGGAATAAAGACCTACGTTGGAGCTCCTGTGGAATAGCTGTACATCGTTTTTATAAGGCACGTTTTTTTTTTTTTTCAACCTTTTCTTTATTTTAAGAGTATACTTCTGAATAGGTATGAAGGAATCCCCTCCTTTAAAACGAAAAAAAGATCGGTTTAAAAGCCTCGATATGGTCAATAACGAAATTATTAATAAAAAAATGTATCAAGTTTTTGATAATTAGAAGGCTAGAGACCGATGAGGAAGGAAATCATCTCGAATTCAAAGAGGTTTCACCGTTTTTTATATATAAAAGTTTAAAAAACATTGTAGGTGAGGTGAAAGTCGTTAAAAAGCTGAGAGACGTTACTCATTTAGTAGAAGTTTTTTCAGATACACAGTCGGAAAAATTATTAAAATGCGAAAAATTCTCAAATAACTTTTCTATTAGAGTGGAGCCTCATGGCATATTGAATTCAAGTAAAGGTATTATATGGTGCCCTGACCTAAATTATTGCACAATGGAGGAAATAAAAAATGAATTACAAGCGCAGAATGTTGTAGATATCAAAAGACTGACTTATTTTAAAAATAATGAGAGACAAAATAGTCATAATTACCTTCTAACTTTCGATAACCCTACAATTCCCGCAGAAATCAAAATAGGTTTTTACAATGTAACTGTGAGACAGTTCATCTCTCTTATCCCCTACTCGCTGTTATGTCTGTTTGAAATTTGGTCATACTAGAACAGTTTGTAAAAAATAAGCTTTGTGTAGATACTGTGGGAAAACAAAACATGAAGGTTCAGAGTGTAACAGCCCTATTAAATTTGTAAATTGTCAGGATCAACCTCACTCATTTTCAAAAAAATGTCCCGTGTTAATTAAAGAAAAATAAATTAGGAGAATACAAGAGGCTAAAAAAATAACGTATCCCGCTGCTACACAAAAATATGATTTGCTACACCCATTAACAACACAAATGACGTTTACGAACATCGTTAAAAACAAAATATCAGTGAGTGTACAGACCGATGAATCTGGCCCATTTATATTTAAAACTCGGTTGGAACCAACAATGCATAAGTCGTCTTTACCTGTTAAATGCTCAGACATGAGTAAATCCAGTAATAACCCCACCACAAATCCTATCCCTACTCCAAGTACCATCCCTTCTTCATCTCCCATCCCCAACACTTCTACTGTCATTAGTTCCCCATCGACGGAGATGCATGCATCTCTTTATCAGCCCGCTAGAGTCACGGCCAAGGCCAAGGACTCCACTTCTTCACCCCATGAGCTTCATTTAATGATTTTATCTTATTAAAAACCGACTTCCGTTGAAGTCACAACTCCCCTCCGTTGTCCAGATGACTGGACGGTAGTCAAAGAAAGGCGAACTAGAAGTAAGACGCGAAACAAATCACCTACTCGCAATCAGAGTAAAGATAAAATGCAAAATAACTAAATGATTCTAGTATATTTTTGCCAAGCTTCACATCTTATTTCTATTATGATTTATCTAATAAGTACATCTATGTGTGTGTGTATGTGTGTATATGTATATGCGTATGTGTGTATGTATGTGGATGTATGTATGAGTATATGTGGTTTTTTTTTAATACGAGGGTGGGTGGAAATCTTCAAAAGACACGGATAGGCCCGTACCTATTCGCGTGTGGGATTTCTACCCACTAAAACCACCTCCCTACACCTCTTTCCCACCCTCCACGGGACCACCGTTAGGCATTACTTCATGGAGGGTGATTGGCTGTGTGCCGCCTCATTGTTTTAGGCTGTCACTATTTAGTCGCGCCTCTCCTTCTCCTCCTTCCTCAGCTTCTTGATGACCTCTGCCGCTAGGCGCTGGCCTGCCATCCAACACTCCTGTGAAAGCAGCATCAGGCTGACGATGCTGTCTACTGTGGGTCCTGAGCCACAGATTCCTAGAAATTCTCCCCTCTCTTCTTGAAAGCGGGGACAGCTAAAGAATACATGCTCTACAGTCTCATCTATTGTTGGACACCTTGGACATACAGCGGTATTGTACAGCTTGAACCGCACTTGGTAGGCTCTGAAGCAGCCATGTCCTGTGAGCATCCGTGTTAGGTAGTAATCTACTTCCCCATGTTTTCTATCCAGCCAAGGTTGGATTTGAGGTATCAGCCTATGGGTCCACCTCCCTTTCAATGTCGTATCCCAGCTACGTTGCCATCTCTCGGACGTCTGCTTCCTTTCCTCGGTACTGGAGATGCGTTCAACTCTCTTATATGAGCGTTGCCTCTCTTCTGCGACCAGCTCTATCGGCGGCATCCTGGCCACCACACATGCAGCTTCGTAGGAAACTGTGCGGAACGCGCTGATCACTCTGAGAACACTCCGTCGGTAGACAGATACCATTGGTCTCCTGTAGGCCAGTATGTCCAATGCCTCACTCCATATCGCGGCTGCGTAGAGCAGAGTAGATGGGACCACACTTGCTACCAATAGTCTCGACTACTTCTGGGTCCGCCTATGTTGGGCATCAGTCGGGCCAACGCTGTGCTCACTCTAGCCGCTTTATCGCATGCTTGTTGGATATGCTCCTTGAACCGCAGCCTCTCATCGATTATAACCCCAAGATACCTCAGGGAAGACTGGGACCTAATTTCTTGTCTACCCACTCTCAAGGTTATTTCTTCCTTCCTTTTGCGACTACTAATAAGAAGGGCCTCTGTTTTTCTGTCTGCCAGCTGGAGTCCCACTGATGCCAGCCAATCTCGGATCAATGAAATGCTCTGGTTGGCCTTCAAGGTCACTTCATCTTTGTATTTTGCCTCGATCACCACTGCGATGTCGTCGGCAAAGCATGGCAAAGCTTGGCACCCTCTGGCAGGCGAAGCCTGAGGACCCTATCGTACATGACATTCCACAGTAGTGGCCCAAGCACTGAGCCCTGGGGTACTCCACCAGTCACCTTAAACCTTTTTGGCCCATCCTCTGTTGAATAAATCAGGGTCCTGTCCCTGAAATAATCTCGAATAATGCTCGTCAGGTAAGTGGGGACACCCATTTCCTGCAGGGCATTCAGAATACAGCTCCATCTAGCCGAGTTAAAGGCGTTTTTAACATCAAGCGTGACAACTGCGCAGTAGCATTTCGCACCTCTCCTCCACCTCTTCCCCGCAATAGCCTTCCGAGCCGTTTCTACCACCATGGTGATTGCGTCCAGAGTTGATCTTGCTTTCCGGAAGCCAAACTGAGTCTGTGCTAGGCCCCCTACACCTTCTGTGGTCTCTTGTATCCTACCAGCTATAATTTTCTCCAAAGCCTTTCCAGCTGTGTCCAACAGACATATCGGTCGATATGCTGAAGGGTCCGATGGGTTTTCCTTGCCTTTCGGGATCAGCACAAGGCGCTGTCTTTTCCATGGCCGCGGAAAGGATCCTTCACTTAAACAAGAACTGAAGACTTCCTGAAAAAGATTTGACCTAGTCTCCATTGCCGCCTTTAGTGCCACATTTGGGATACCATCCAAACCTGGTGCTTTTCCTATCAGAAGGCTAGTGCAGACATCCTTGAGTTCTTCAGCTGTCACGGATGGTACGTCAAATGGCTGCCACAACCCTGAATGCATTAATTCTTCTTGTTCTGGAAAAAGAGTTGCCACTATCTTCTCTACAACAACCGGGCACGTGGGTGATCTCGAAGAGTTGCTCTTTAACTTCTTCATGACGGTCCGGTAAGGCCGTCCCCATGGATCCTCGTCTACCTCTTCGCAGAGTTCCTTCCAGCACCGCCTCTTGCTCATCTTGATTGCTCGCCGTAGTTCACGCCTCATAGCTTTGAACTCTTCCTGGAGTATTTGGAACTGAGGGCTGCCTTTTGCTCGCTGGTATCTTCTTCTCGATGCATGACACCGTCTACGACAGTCAGCGATCTGGTCGTTCCACCAGTAGACTGGGTTTCGGCCCATGCATGCGTTGCTGTGCACCATAGCTGCGTCACACGCTGTGGTGACCAGATCCATTACCTGGTGTGCCTTATCCTCTACGGAGCCTAAAAGCTCACAAGATGCCTCCATCATAATTTTGAATGACTCTCTGTCAAAAGTCCTAGCTTTCCAGCGAACTGTACTCCTTTCTTGCCTCGCTGAAATTGTTTTTCGGTTTCCCAGGGTGATAAGTATAGCCTGGTGATCACTGTGGGTGTATAGGTCGCAGACCTGCCAATCAGTAGTTGGACTTAGGCTATCACTGACAAATGTCAAGTCAATGATGGAAGACCTGCCCCCCTTCACAAATGTTGGTTTCGTCCCTGTATTTACCAGCACCAAGTCGTCCATATGGGCAAAGACTTCTAATAGGACTTCTCCGCGTCGGTTCACCAACCTGCTGCCCCACTCTGTCGCCCAGGCATTAAAGTCTCCGGCAATTACTATTGGCCTACGCCCTCTGGCGTCTCGTACTATGCTATCTAATTGATCCTCGAATTTCTGGATTGTGGCGCTCGGCGGGGCATAGCAGCTGTACAGGTACAGATGTTGTATCTTACCCCAGACAAAACCAGTTGTAGGGGCCTGCGGCGTTTCCTCTATGCAGTTTTGTCCACATGCTCATATTGCTGCCCTTCCTGTGACGTCGGATACCCAACAGTTGCCGTCCAAGTTTTTATACGGCTCACTCAAGATCACGGCGTCCACTCGTAGATCTTTAACGGTTTGCCATAAGAGATCCTGGGCGGCTTCGCAGTGGTTGAGATTAAGTTGGAGGATTCTCATCTGCAACGATTTTTTATCCTTCTTTGTTCTTCTAGAGCTCGCTGTAATGCCGGGCATTTGCTACCACCGCACGGGTGTCCGTTACCGCTTACTCCATCGCATAGTGTGCAAATAGGACTCTTCTTGCAGTCCACTGCTCGATGACCCTCTTCACAACACTTGCGGCAACACTTCGTTCGGTCGGGCCCTTTGCATTGCCTGGCCAGATGTCCGAAATCCCAACATCGGAAACAGCGCTGTAGTCGGATTTTCTTCCGAATCCGACTGATAACCAGTCCTACCCTGATCCTTCCTTCAGCAATTGCTCTCCTGGCCTGTAGGACTGGAAGAGCAACAACTGCCGTCTTTGTTCCAGCGTATGCCAGGCGAATCGATCGCACAGCAGTTTTCTGGATCTGCTCTCCATCTAATAAGGTAGTGAGTGCCTCAGCGACTTCTTCTTCTGATGTAAAGGCATCCAGGTCTCTGATTTCAATCCATGACTCCTGTCTTAAAGACCTTACTTCTGCCTCTGATCCCAACGCTCCTTCTAGGGTTTGCTTCATGCTCTCCAGAGCCCCTTTTGATTCTCGGTTCAACTGTATCAGAAGATTCCCGGCCTCATTCTTGCGAATCCTGGTGATACTTGAGCCCATACTTTGCAACGCTGAATCGGCCCGAACCTTACGAAGGGTATTTGCATAGGTGGTGCCTTCTGGGTTCTTGATTATCACAGCGTCCGGCTTTGGTGGTTTTGGGCGTTGGCATCATTTTCTGCCCCTCCTCTTCTTCGTGACTGTTTGCCACTGCCCCTCTGTGGATGCTGTAGGAGCCATCATGTGTTGCCGAGGCTGCTCCGCTCTTTC